>CM026560.1:15701491-16258991 GCA_015143295.1 Tetracentron sinense | reverse complement strand
AATCATACATATGAGAGTTAAAACATTTATAAGTTAAAAAATGCATACACGCTGATAAATATGTATGAAAATGCAAACCATAGTTACTTAACCAAGTGATAGAAGCTCACTTGCATTCATAAATCAAAAGTACGAAAATATATAGACATTTGCATTCACAAATCAAATTACGTACATGATAGAAGCTCAATACCACATTGAGCTTCGTGCCGGCTCATACTCTATCATTGTGGGATCAGGATTTGAGTAGAGTGATACATTATAAGTGTTTTAGACATGATGACACCATTGTGTCCAAGTCATCATCGTGCGGTACATGCCCAGGTACATTTGTACATATGTCTGCTGTTGAGTCGTGATCTACCCATAACTGTCAGTCGAAGACTGGGACTGAGCATCACAACCAGTGGCTCCTGATAAGTGGGGTTGGGCTGGGACATCATAACCAATGACTTCTAATAAGTAGGGTTGGGCTGGGGCATCATAACCATAACCATAAGAAGATGATGAAGCACTCTCATATCCATACCCTCCACTGGATAACTATGTTCATCGACACTAACTTGATCCATTCTATGAATCATATCATCCAAGCCTTGTCCAAATTGTTGTCCAGTACCACGACGTCGTCGAGTGTATGTCTGCCTTTGATGACCACGAGAGGGTGCATGCGCACCATGACTACTGTCCTGAGTGGCATGGTTGAAATACTATTCCTCTGTAAATAAAATATCATGCCTCTGCCCCTAAGTCTCCTCTGGTTGTGGCTACGTATGTGATTGTCCATGTGACGAACCCCAACATCCCCACCATCACTACCACCATCATCACAATCATCAGCACCATCGTCATCATCAGCACCGTCATCATCACCATCATCGTTGTCTTCACTAATCTTTGTAATTCCTCCCTGATCATGAACCCCTTCCACTCGAGACCTCGGAGTCCTCATCAATTCATTGAACTCGTTGTCATCATCAACATTACCCCTACCCAGTCTAGCCTCACTCGACCCAACCTGACTATGTCGCCTTTGGCTCGTCCCAACTCTAGCTGAAGGTCCTGACCCATCATACAATCATTGACGCATCTCGCTAGATATGTGTTAGGTCGAGCAAGATCTCCTGGTTCATCCAAAACTGGTTCCCCTGGATCACCTAACCAAGCATCCAATGGATCATCCTCCTCAAATATAAGACTGAGGTCTATTGGATCGTATGATGCGTCGCCCCTCCGAGCATCCCTAGTAAGCTGTTTAAGTCGTAATCTCATATTATAATGTTTGTACACTAATC
The DNA here is from genome assembly GCA_015143295.1 of Tetracentron sinense. Lineage (NCBI taxonomy): Eukaryota > Viridiplantae > Streptophyta > Magnoliopsida > Trochodendrales > Trochodendraceae > Tetracentron > Tetracentron sinense. The sequence continues at coordinate 16,257,696 of CM026560.1, read as the reverse complement.
GCTCCAACTTCTCGTAATTTAATTGATTACGAGGCTTTGAATGAATCAAGGAGAAGATGCTCCAATTTCTTTCACAGCCGCTAGATGATGCCCTTTGGGATAAAACCCATATATTAATTTTCCTTAGATTGGTGGAATCCATACCATATAGCAACCACCATTCAGCTGCATGAGGCATTAAAATCATATTATAATTTCATTAGTCTAATAAATCAGAAATATTTTACACTACATTAGCAATTGAATTACTTGGATCAGTCTTTTTCCTTCCTGTTATTGCCATTGTATCACTAAACCCATACATGACATCTCGAAATATCTTACACTACAAATAAAGAAGTGTAGTGTCAAGTTTATTCCAGCATATATACAACACAACTCATAAGTACATTTATTTATATGTTATATTGGATTTATCTCCATGAGTGCTGCAAAAGCTTTAGATGGATCTCTTTTTAACCTTTGCATAACTTTCTTCAAGGATTTTATCAAGGACTCATCAGTGCTGATGTTATTCGCATAGTGATAGATGAGATTAAGATAATAGGTTGTTTTGAAAAAATATATATGTCAGGTTAAAATGCAAACGCTAATACCTAATACGGCAGTAAATAAACCAGAAATGAAATGTTACCTGCTGCGTGGATGTCATGTAAGAGCTGCTTATCCCACCTCTTATCTATAATTTTACAATAGCCCTTGTAAGACCTCGGGACAGCTACCCGAATAGCCAACTTTGACAATCTCATTCCCTTCGTACACATAAGCCATCGTCGCTTTCTTGTCCCCATCAACCATCTTTAGGACCTTCATAATGGGCTCGAGTATCTCCGCCACCTGACGCGCATTATCCTAGGATTAGTTACTACAGATAATTTATTCTACCCTCTTCGCATTAATAGTGCCACTATGTGAGTATTCATTCCACCTATGAGACGTAAACATCCTTTTGAGTCCTACCTTCTGTCTTGTAATGCTCTAAATGGCGATGAAGTTAGTGGTGAATCGAGTGATCCCTGGCCGTAGTAGCCCCCTAGTGGTGTGCTCTCTCATTAGACTCAAGACCCAGTTGTGATATATATATAATTTGTTATCTTTCAGGCTTGCTCGACCACCCCCTACACCAACTGTTTATCTCCAATCTCTTTCAATATCAAATCGATGCAGTGAGCTGCACACAGTGTCCAATAAAGAGACTTCCTCTTCGTCATCAATAGCTCCCCAACCTTTTTGAATGACGACTGGTTGTCTGTGACAACTTGCACTACATACTCCTCTCCAATCTCCTTTATGACATCGTCAATTAATTGATGGAGATAGACATGATCTTTGATGAAGCTAGATGCATCGACGGATTTGTGGAATATTGTTTTTCCATCACAATAAACAAGGAAATTAATCAATGATAACCTCGTCGGCCCGGTCCAACCATCGCACATGATAGTGACCCCGTAGGTCTCTTAATTCTTCTTAAATTGCTCGATGTGCGTGCGAATCTCGACAATTTCCTCATCAAGTATTGGACTAGTGATCTCATAGGGGTTGGGTCCCTTTATGTCTGACTCTCCTTTCTGGATCTCATCTATCATGGTCAGATAGTACGGAGATGTCGCGGCATTAGCTGAGATGTGATTAAAAATGAAGAATTTTCCAATCGTTCTCTTCACTTTCTTTGCTATAATCCCTCTAGACCACAATTCCTTCAGCTTCTTTTGAGATGCCCTCTTCTCCCTATACATGTGAGGGTCTATCTCCTCAATGCTCAGACCTGTACCCTTCTTGGACTTCGATTTTAACAAAATGTCGGAACATACCGATCAAATGTCTCGCGTATGCTCTGTGACTTATGTATCCTACCTCTTCTCCTTATGCTTGAATCCCCGACCTCACGCTATGAACCACACCATGTCTAGAACCTTGGAATCTCTGCATGTCCTCTTTATCCCTTGTCTCCTGCCTAGAACGCCTCATGACTGTATCTAACTACTTCCTCTTGAGTTGAGTCATACCATCACCATCATCATCAGAGTCATCATCATAACCCTCATTGTCATCGTCACTGTCACCACCATGTCCCATCAGTGTAGCCCTAAGGCCTTCCCTTTCTGATATTAATCGCTACTTCTTAGCTCTGTTCTCCTGTAAATGTTTTATCATTGCCAGTCTAATCTCTCTCGGGCACTTAGGGCATGTGTGCATGTTTGTTTTTACACCCGCCAAATGTTCTTTGAATCGAGTGATCCCACCACCCTTAGACAGAAATCTACAATATTTACATCGTATAAGATGCCTTGAGCCGTCTATAGACTCTCCATACTGCCACCCTATATCTCTGAGACGCTCTTTGGGTTGAGGCGCAACAGTTGCTTTACCTTTGTTTTTCTTTGGGGCCATGTCAAACTATCAAAGTGAAATCTATGAAAGAATAATTTATGAAGATTAATATGTATCAGTAATAGTCACTAAAAGGGACACATGTCTAATCTTGGTTTTTAGAAATAAATATAAAAAAAATTAACTAGAGTTAAAAATTCGTAACCTTAGGGTGTGTTTAATAGACACATGTCTAACTCTGACCTTGGTTCTTCTTAAATTGTTTTAGATGACTTAATCAACTTTTTTTTAAGAACTTATGAATGCCCATTAAAGTACTTATGAATGCCCATTAAAGTTAATAAATAATTGAACTTTAGCAATTTAGTTTCCAATTCTATTTTTATTTGTAATTGATGAGATCATATTTTTAAAGGACAATGAAGAGGAGGAGATTGTTGAATTATCAGAGACCCTACATTAAGAGAAAAAGAAGAGGACTGTAATTTTATTCGGATGTAATAATGTAAATATTAATTTTTATTTTTTAAGCAAACAAATAGGATCTTTGTTCATTTTTATTTATTTATACATAAACAAGTAGAACCTCTATATCTATTGAGTGATTTTTAGGTGATTACCATTTTAATGTAAACAAGCAGGACCATTTCAATATAACCTTGGTTTTTTAGGGAAAATATATATATATATATATATATATATATATATTTAACTCTAGTTAAAAAATTAAACCTTAGGATTAATATTTTTTAAAAAAAAAACTAAGGTTAAAATGGGGGTTAACAAGGACATGTGGTAACTCTAGTTAAAAAATTTTAACCCTTAGAATTTATTCAACAAAAGCGTATGTATTAGCTTATATTAGTTTTGCCAAATGCCCCCTAAGGGTTAGTGAATTTTAACCACAATTAATAGGAGTTAAAAGGGACACATTTCTAACCTTGGTTTTTTAAAAAAATAACTTTAAAGTTAAAAATTCTTAACCTTAGGGTTAATATATATATATATATATATATTTGAAAACCAAGGTTAGATTATTGAACCCTAACTTAATCACAATTAATAAAGGGACACATTTCTAACCTTGATTTTTCTTTTTTTAATTGTTTTAAAAAAGTTAACTTTAGAGTTAAAATTTTTTTAACCATAAGGTTAATTTTTAACCATAGGGTTAATTTTTAACCATAGGGTTAATTCTTAACCATAGGATTAATATTTTTAACCATAGGATTAATATTTAATTTTTTACAAAAACTAAGGTTATATTTGGTAGAGTGAGGAAGCAATCCTTTAATAAGGTCATTAAGTTTTTGGCAGAGTGAGGATAGCAATCCTCTAATAAGGTTATTAAGTTTTTGGCAGAGTGAGGATAGCAATCCTCTAATAAGGTTATTAAGTTTTTGGCAGAGTGAGGATAGCACTCCTCTTTCAAGTTTCTGTATTTAAGACTCTTCAACCACAAAAAAAAAATGCACAGTTCTTACGGTCTTACCTAGCTTCAGCCGAAAGAGGGAAAGGGATGAAGCAAGGGGGCAAGGGTTGGGAACTCCTCGGGCGACAACGGCAATTGTAAAAGAAAATCTGATTTTTTTTCTTCTTTTTCTACTTCTCAGTTCTCGATCTCGGTTAGGATTTTGGCATGCTATGGTTGGGATTCTTCAATTATAAAGAATCCCAATCAATAATAGTTCACGGGTTTTCTGTGTAAAGTGCGAACTGTAAAATGATTTTTGTCCTCTTCATCTAATGGATCCGTATGATGCATGTCATCCGTGCGAATCTGTGTGACTGTTTTTTTTGGATGGTTTTTGCAAAAAAAAATCATTGCCGACGAATTATTATTATTATTTTTTAAACTACTGAAAGAGCCATATCAGTTCGATACGCACGATATGTTCGATACGGCAATGATATGCTGTATTTTTTTTCTCCCCCGTATTTAGTTATCGGAAACCCAAAAAACCGATACATATCAGCCCATATCGGTTGAAACGTACCGATATTTTGAACCATGTCTATACCATGGGTATGGGTATATATCCATTAGCAACAAGCCTTGCTTTGTACCTATCAACTGAGCTATCTGAAATGTGCTTCACGGTAAAGATCCACCTGTAGCCCATTGGTCTTTTTCCTCTAGGAAGCTCAACAACATCCTAGGTGCCACTCTTTTCAAGAACTCTGGATATGCTTTATGAATGTTTTCCTCCATTGGCTCCATCCCTCAACCAACTCTGGAGAAAGGATATTGAGAGGCAAAAGATATGGTGATGCGAAAGGGCCTCAAAAGAGCACAGGTTGGTATTTAAAGATCATCAAGAGTTTAGAAAATTTTGAATGGAGTCCATGTAGCAAGAATATTTTTGCCAGTGAGCTGTTCTTCAAGGAGGGAGGCATGGAGTCTATGTATCACAATGGTCATTTGAGTAGAAGATGTTTACCGCATCATCTCTTCCATTGCCTCTCACCACTTTTGCTAAGAGAGAGCATCTGTCACACTGTGAAGAATAGACATAGAATACAACGATAAGGGAAAAAAGCGATACGAATGAGATAAAGCAGAAGATGAGACAAAGTTAGAGATATGATGAACACAATACCGATCACCCTTCCTTAAAGCAATAGGAAGGGAAGAATCATCAATTAACTCACTACTAGAATGAGGGACATTACCTATGGCTAATGGATCGGAGGAGGCTTCTTGGAGGGGAGCATGAGAGTCTTCTTTCTTTCATATACCTTCAAAGCAAGAACAAATTCTCCTTACCTATCACTATTAGGAGCCAATTAAGCTAGAAATGGTAGAGGAAACTTAGAAGGCATCTCTTCACTGATACTCACCCCTTGAAGAGAGGTCCTCCTGTCAAAATAAAAGGAAATAGAGTCAAAGGATGATAATATCTATAGGCCTTGTAACTTGAAGCAGGCCCAAGGAACACACACTTGAGAGCCTTGGGATCAAGCTTCGTACAGTCAGGACGAACAATATAAACGAAGCAAATGCACCCAAACACTTTGGGAGGAATGAGAAACGAACACGTATAGGGGGATAACACCTGAATAGGGATATGAAAGTCCAAAATGCGAGATGACATGCGATTGATAAGAGACACTATCGTTAAAAGAGAATAAGACAAGAAGACCTTCATTTCATTTATAGTAAACAATAAAGACCCGGTCACCTCCAACACGTGATGGTTCTTTCGCTTAGCCACATCATTTTGCTGAGGAGTGTGGTTTGATGAACAATGTCATGACTATCAAAATAAGAGATAAGAGCTTCAAACATATAATCCCCTCCATTATCAGATCTAAGAATCTTAAGTTTCACATCAATCTAAGTAATAAGTAACCATGGTTTGAAAAGATTTAAAAACTGAGTAAACCTCACTTTTAGATTTAAGAAGGTAAGCCCAGATAGTATGTGAGAAATCATCCACAAAACTAACAAAATAGTGAAAACTAAACAATAAGGGACTGGGGAAGAACCCCATACGTTTGAATGAACCAGAGCAAAAAAAGAGTCACTTTTATTTCCATTAGAATGGTAAGAAGTTCTACAATGTTTAGCCAACTCACACTGAAAAAAACTAATAAAACTGGAAATAAACAACTGAGCAAATAACCGCTTAAGTAACAAAAAATACAGATGACCAAGACGACGATACCACTGTAGCAGCTGCTCCTGAGTAGTAATATGTTGAGCACCCAATGTGATATGTTGGATAGATAATGCAACACGTGGTAGTGCGTCCAGCACATACAGTCCTCCTTCCTCATGTCCTATAATAATAATCCTCCTCGTCCCCAAGTCCTATAATAATAATCCTCCTCGTCCCCAAGTCCTGGAAAACACAATGAGAGGAAAAAAAGTATAATTACAATTTAATGATTGTATAATGTTATGAACAGAAAGAAGATTTAAATTAAAATTTGGGACATGAAGAACAAATGAGAAGGAGTAGTAGGTATATTGCCTTTCCCGGTAATGGATGAGGAAGTGCCATTGACAATCTGAACCTTAGCTCTTTCGGAAGAGATAAGGTACGACGTAAAAAGGGAAGACGTACCACTCATATGGTCGGATGAACCTTAATCAATGATCCAGGAGTGATTGTGTGGTGAGATTGAGACACTAAGAGCCGAGGCAGAAGTGCCTGTGTGGGCAAAGGAGGATGTAGAGGGTGCAAATGAGGGTTCTAAAAGAAGGGTCCTTGAACTGACTTAAATTTTGTTAAGTTCTCAAACTGAATGAGGTCACCCCCTATTTATAGGAATCTGGGTAAGATGGACAGCTAAGGTACAACTGACAATAACCGAATGTGTAACAGATACAACTGAATGTGTCTGCTAAAGGACAAAGGTGGTTAGAAGACTTGCCACATCAGCGGTTGTTATAACAAAATAGAGAACACCAGATCAAAAGGCGTCACGAAAACCAAATCAAAGGCATTATGAGATCACCGAATCAAAAGCATTACGAGAACACTGAATCAAAGGCATTATGAGATTACGAGATTACCGAATCAAATGCGTTATGAGATTACCGAATCAAAGGCATTACGAGAACACCAGATCAAAAGCGTTAAGAAAACCAAATCAAAGGTGTCAAGAAAACCAGATCAAAGGTGTTACGAGAATACCAGATGAAAGGCGTTATCCATTTAACAAACTCCTTCTAGGCCCTAAACCACAACTTCTTCCTCTCTCCCTCTAACTATTATTCTTCTATCCTCATTTGCTATTCTCTTGTTTTACTGTCATTTTTGTAGGAAATCTAAGGTAGAACGGTTTGGACATTGGATTTAGGCTATCATGGAGTTGTGGGCTTCCCAGATCTATATCGATTTGTAGATGAAGGACCACCATTGGCATCCATCTCAGCAATTCCAAATTTAATCAACATAAGGCGCCATGGAGGTTGGAGGTTCGTTCTAGTAGGAGTATGGCTGAAGCACAATGGAGCATTTGCAGGAGGTAGGTTCTTGTTTGATCTTTGGTGCATTCTATTATAAAATTTAAACCTACCAGATGACCTTTTCTTCTCACCAAACTTCGATGTTTTTCCATGAATCTAAATGCATTGCTAGATTTCCCATGTTCTTCCAAAATTTTGAAACTTTTTTATTTGATGACGAAGATTTTTCGTTGGTTTTTCATTGGTGGAGACAATTTCCTTCAAGCTTTCATAGCTCCGACAGAGATCTACAGTACCAGTGAGGTAGCATACCTAAGATTTCAAAGGTTACTAAAAGAGAGATTGTTGTGGTGGGGGATTCAAGGATTTATCACCACTTCAAAGATGGGCATTGCTCATGTGGAAACTATTGGTGATTATACATTTGATCAAACATAATACTCACAAAGAAATTTTGCAAATGAAGTTGCGTCGGGGACACATACTATATGCACAGACCTTCAACTCCATTATGTCCAATATTTTAAGTTCTTCATCATGGTCCATTATAAGGAATGTCAGCATTGTCTTGGTATTCAAATCTGGCTGCTTACTCTTCTGTTTTTTTTCATTGAGGATAAAGATGCCTTGGTGTCATAGTGCTTTGATTTGTGTAACAATGAGGTGATATGGTGTGCTAGATTAAGGCATAATTTGAATGATTGGGAGATTCAGAATTTAGTTCACCTTTTCTAGCATCTGTACTCCTGCTCTATACGTACCTAGTTTAGGGACACAAGGGTCTGGTCTAGAGGCCACAATGGAGGATTTTCGGTGAGATCACTGATATAGTCCTTAATTTTAGCTCCCTCATTACTGTTTCCTCATAGGACTGTTTGAAATCCGAGTATTCCTTCAAAGGTATCTTTCTTCCTTTGGACTACAGCTCTAGGTAAGATTCTCACTTGTGATAACTTGAAAAAAAAGAGGTAGAGGATGACTAATTGTTGCTTTCTATGCCTTCGCGCAGAAGAATCTATGGACCACTTGCTCTTACACTGCCCTGTTGCATATGAGATTTGGGGACATTTTCTGTCCCTTCTAAGAGTGGATTGGGTCTTCCCTTCATCATTCAGAACTTTTATCTTATTGGGCTAGGGTGAGTATGGATGGGGCACGGGGGCTGATTTGGGCTGCTATACTAGGGGCCATCTAATGGACAATTTGGAAAAAAGATGAATTTGAGTCTTTGAGGACTTACAATCTCCCTCTTCTCATAGTGCCCAAGTGTAAGACAATTAATCTTATATTGGGGGTCGATCCAACAAGGAAACATTGATTTGGGAGAGTACCTTGGGTGAGATTGATCATATGGTTTTCTTTTGCTGTTTTGAGAAATTTGTAGTGTATCTCTTTTCTCCTTTCTGAGGGTTTACTGCTCAATAAACTCTTTTGTCTGTACATTATTGTATTTCCTCTCAATATATATATATGCTTGATTGCCGATAAAAAGGAATAGTAAAAGACAAAAATGCTTTTATTAGACTGTAAAACATAAGATAATAAATAAAGCATACCAAGGCATCGTGGGCTTATAATCTAATCTAGGCCCATTACAACAAGGTACAAATCAGTTGATCGGATCATTGATACCGACCACATCCAACAAGTCTTATGTAGATTGCAGTTTTTATTACACGGGGTGTCCTTTTTTTTATTTTTATCTTCTTGATTTTCTGTTATCTTTTCTAATTTTCTATATTATATATCTGTATTATGTGTTTCATCACCAGGATACGGAATTCTCTGCTCCCATTGATAACTGATTTTGTGGAATATAGATTTGGGCAGGGTTTGCATCTTGCTTTCTCAGCTTGGAAAGAAACCAAAATGAAGAGGTATTCCTTTTAAAACTGTTTTGAGATGATTTTGCATGATGGGTTTTGGATTTTGCTCTCAAGCTGGCTTTATATGGAATTGGGTTGCAGGAATTTCTGATTTCACTCTTTAATTTGGGTTATGAATGAGGACTAACTTGGGTTGTTCACAATTTAGGTTTGGCTTTTTGAACAATGATTTTTGTGTTTCCTGCTTTATTTGCTTTCAACTGAGCTGTTGTCCGCAGAAGAATTCACATGTTAAGAGTAGTCTAACTAAGATCTCTACATGTCTTTAAAAGCGGCACAAGAAAAGATGGAAAAAATGCTAATTTGAATATTTCTGAAATGCAACTTATAATGATAACTTAATATATTGCAGTCGACGTGATGATCTTATCACCAGTAACTGTATCCAAGACTATGTACCACTTTCACGTCTTCATGTGCAGCACCTATTTGCTAAAACCAGAAGTTGCTCTTTGCAGGAGAACATCCCCTTGAAGTTATTGAAAATCTTATAGGTACAAGAGATGGGCGAAATAGGTCAGATGTAACATGGTTCGGCTTGCGTTCTTCTCTTTTCTCTAGTGCACACTCTCTTTTCCTTGCAGCTTTTACTTTTTTCCACTTGATTTGCAATTCAATCATTTTTACTTTTTGGCTGAAAACAATCAATTAAAGTTTTTGGGGTTTATGTGGAATCCTCTGTCATGGACCCTGGAACCAGCAGCTATCATGGCCATTGTTCTTTCAAATGGAAGGGTAAGTATATCAAACTCTTATCGTACCTGTTGTTGAAATTTTCATTCGATAATGGTTAATGAAATCACAGTTAGAAACTCACTTTCCTGAATGGTGAAAAACCTTAGTTGTGTAGGGAAAGGATCCAGATTAAATAGAATGGTGAAGATGGGTATAGAAGTTTATCATCTCATAACGGTAATGTATTTTATTTATTTTTAAAAATTTCTTCCCTTTTATATCACAACTGCCATCCTAGGCCTCATTGTGCATTGATTCATTTTCAGCCTGTAACTAGGAAAAGATATGATCTACATGCCTCAAATGTTGTTGATGAAAGGTGCTTTGCTCCTAAATCCCTAACATCCCAGAATTTTTGTTCACTTTCCAAAGTAGGATTCCAGTTGGAGAAAACTGAACACCGTGTTATGAATTTCAGTGGAAAACATTACGCCTAGAGTTGTTATTCACTATTTCCACATAAATAAAGAGTTTGCATAGCTATGTGTCATTTTTTAAGTGCGTTGCGCTCAGACCAACATTAGCCGACCTTATACCAAAATTAATTTTACACCCTTGTATCTTAAATACACCAAAAAAAATAAAAATAAAAAATCAGTTGTCTGCAAGCCCATCTTCTGTCGTATCCGGTCAAAGACTCACAATTCACAACCCCGACTTATGTTTGCCAGACTTCAGCCTGAGCATTGAATGACTTCTCAGACTCGTTGGCTATGGGGGCACACTCTGTGGCTTGGTGCTTACTGTCAAAGGTCCTGTTAGACCTTTATGCCATGCACTTCGAATGTTTTTGGTGGATTGCCCTGAGATGGTAAAAGTAGTGGGAATATGTGGAATGAACGGTTGTGATTGAAAAACACTCCAAGGCAGTTCTAGGTGCCATGAATGTGGTTTCAGGATCTGCAGAGATTGTTACTTGGTGTGTTGGAATTTGGAAATGCAGGAATGTGAGTGACGATGAACTAGAGGTGCCATGAATGTGGTTTCAAGCTTCGCAGATATTGTTTCTCAGAAGTGCGGTCTGACAAAAGATGGGTATGGTGGTGGCTCTGCAATTCTCCCACCTGATTTGTGGAGATAGAAGCAGGAGGCCTTTAACTAGGAAAGTTGGAGTGAAGGTTGCAATTCTCAGTCCATGGAGGTTAGAATCAGAAAAGAGCGCTCAGTTTTCGCAAATCATCTTAAATTGGTTTTTAGTTCAAAGGAACCCTCTCTACCTGGTTTACTAGGTTTTGTTTAAAATTCCTGTTTGAAGACGTCTAAACTCTGAAGTGCACGGCATAAAGGTCTTACACGACCTGCAAGAGCATCAGGCCAGGGGGTGTGCCAAAATAGCCAAGCCTGATAAGTTTGGTGTAAGCACCCCAATTTTGCACCCCTTAAATCTCTTTTCGCACCTTCAAACTTTTTCCAAAACCTTTCAAAAACTTTTTTCAAACCCTTCTTTAAACTCCATTTTCATATGCCTTACTGAAAAATGCCTGGAAAGTGAAAAAAATGACCAAAATGGCTCACGAGTGTAAAATGACCAAAGTTATGAAAAATGAAAAACTCTCATTTTATCTAAAATATTTTTTTGGGATTTATCATATTAATTTTGACTGTTTTCGGGCTCAAATCGAGCTTCAAACGTGAAATCCAGCTTTTCGTCGAACTAGAAAGTGACATGTAACACAAAAAAACAAAATAAAAAATATAAAAAAATGTATTTTAGGGCTGCTCAAGAGGGGCACTACTTGAAGTAGCGCCTACCCTATGGGCCCCCCCGCTTTTTCTCAACCCCTGCCCTGTCGACCTATTTTGTGGGTCCCTTAGGGTTGGGCGCTACTTCAACTAGCGCCCCCTTGTTTGCACCCCTTTTGCCATCCTACTATTCCCACTGCCTTTCTTTTTTGAAAATATCCAAAAAAAAGGGCGCTGCTACTCTTGTTTTCAAAAATTATAAATACTCCCACTCCTCTCTTCACAATTGATTTACAAACTCTTTCCTTCTATTCCCTTCCACTTTCGAAAAACCCTTTCTCGCTACTTGACGATCCCGGGATGTCAATTTCAAAGAATTGAATCTCGGGAGCTCTTATTTTAGAAATCCTTCTGGTTTCAGGAAGGTAAACTTTCTCAAAACTCTATCCTTGTTTAGTCTTTTATTAGTTGTAATTGCTTTTAAATACTTACTACTTGCTTACCTTAATAGAACCCTGCCCAAATCCCAGTTAGAAAATTAAGCTACCATAATCGAACCTCCGCCCAAATCCCAGTACGAAACTTAGCCTACAATAGTAGAGTATGTATATTAGCAAAACTAGGTTGTACAGAATGCTCCTAATTCTTCTATGAAACGCCCTCTCATATTTTGATCTTGAAAAGATAGGATGTTATGATATAGGTATAACAACAACACTGAGTTCTATAAAACTCTCTTAAGTGTTTAATAGAACGCCCTCTTATATTTACTCTCTGGAGAATATAGAACACTCTACCGCAGTTATAAGAAGACGTTCTATATAATAACTAAAAGTGTTCTATGTGACAGAGTATTGTTGATATAACTATTTGATAGCGTTTTACATTTGTAAGATTCAAACACATAAGAAGACGTTCTACAGAACTATTAAAAACGTTCTATAATGTCCAGTGTTGTTGGTATTCCTACTTTATGATGTTATATATTCTCATGCTAGTGGATTTAAAAGATGATGTTCTATAAAGCTGTTAAGAACGTTTTATAGGTTCCAGTGTTGTTATCACTTGTTAATGACGCTTTGCTTTCTTAACCGCAGTTTTAAGAAGACGTTCAGTATAAGAACTAAAATCGTTCTATGTGACAGAGAATTGTTGATATATCTATTTGATAGCGTTTTACATTTGTAAAACATATAAGAAGACGTCCTACAGAACTATTAAAAACGTTCTATAATGTCCAATGTTGTTGGTATTCCTACTTTATGGTGTTATATATTTTCAAGCTAGTGGATTCAAAAGATGACGTTCTATAGAGCTGTTAAGAAACGTTTTATAGGTTCCAGTGTTGTTGCTATCACTTGTTAATGACGCTTTGCTTTCTTAACCACAATTATAAGAAGGCATTCTATATAAGAACTAAAAGCGTTCTATGTGACAGAGTATTATTGATATAACTATTTGATAGCGTTTTACATTTGTAAAACACATAAGAAGACGTCCTACAGAACTATTAAAAACGTTCTATAATATCTAGTGTTGTTGGTATTCCTACTTTATGGTGTTATATTTTCAGGCTAGTAGATTCAAAAGATGACGTTCTATAGAGCTGTTAAGAACGTTTTATAGGTTCCAGTGTTGTTATCATTTGTTAATGACGCTTTGCTTTCTTAACCACAATTATAAGAAGGCGTTCTATATAAGAACTAAAAACGTTCTATGTGACAGAGTATTGTTGATATAACTATTTGATAGCGTTTTACATTTGTAAAACACATAAGAAGACGTTCTACAGAACTATTAAAAACGTTCTATAATGTTTAGTGTTGTTGGTATTCCTACTTTATGGTGTTATATATTTTCAGGCTAATGGATTCAAAAGATGACGTTCTATAGAGCTGTTAAGAACGTTTTATAGGTTCCAGTGTTGTTGTTATCATTTGTTAATGACGCTTTGCTTTCTTAACCACAATTATAAGAAGACGTTCTATATAAGAACTAAAAGCGTTCTATGTGACAGAGTATTGTTGATATAACTATTTGATAGCGTTTTACATTTGTAAGTCAGTATCTCCAATCATCAATATCGGTATTATGTGTACTAATTCTCCAAATTGTGCAAACCACATAGCAAAGGAAAAGGTAATCAACCAAAACCGTTTAAACCTCAAAAATGAAATAGAAAGAAATACCATAGCATGACCCCAAAAGCTAGAGAGAGTTTGATGAACTCCCAAATCCAAGAGAATGAGGAAAGTGATTTGAATAAATACTCATCGAAACCCTACCCAAATTTTTTTTAAATATAGATTGCAATTGACGGTGGGCACTAACTGTCATTTATTTTGGACGAGTTCGTCGGACGAGAGAGAAAAGTGATTTGTTCTAATGAGGTTGGAGAAATGGAGGTCGCTGCCGGTGTCCAAGGGCCGATTGTAGATGCGTAGCCGGAGTCGGAAGAGATTTTGCAAGAGTTCTCTCACAACTCTAAAGTTGAGAAAAAATGATACAGTGAAATGAAAATATCTTATATACTAGGATAAAATAGTCTTTTTACATATAAGGGTAAAATGGTATTTTTATGTTTCACATTTTTTACGGAAGCATAATTAGAGAAATATTTTGAACATAAGCCCGAAATGATCAATAAGATCGTTAGGGAGCATTGCATAGTCAATCGCCCTTAAAAAATATGATTTGTGTGATGCTAATCAGATAAGTGACAGTGCAATACAAAATTGAGAGGGAAACCTTAGAAATATAGACACACAATAATTTAAGGAAAGTACTTACAAAGTTATTTAAAAATAAATAAAGATTCTCAATGAACTAATATAATTAGTTTCATTTATATTTTGGAGTGATACTTAGATTGATTGAAGTTTGAACTACCTAATGTCTCATGTAGTGTACAATATTTAACTACATTTATTTATTACAATTTTTTCAAAGCCAACAACTGTAGTGTTTTCTTATTTTTCCTCATGTACATCTCCGTGATAACTTTTTCCTAGGTATTCTCATGATCATTCCCCCTTAGTATGTGTGGGGTCATTTGCAAACCCCTCTGCAAGTATATGCGAGGGGGTACCTAGAGCTGTTGATGGATCAGATCAAGATTCAAATCCAATCTGATTAGACAGAATCCTAATTCTATTATAGATCCGTTGAATCAGATATAGATTTGAGATCTTGAATTCGATTATAATTTAATCGGTTTCGGATCTATAGCGACCTGATTAAAATTCAATTCGATTACATTATATATATATGATATTAAAACTACAATTTTTGAATTTCTATTTAAAATATTAATGTTAAGATATATTAATATTAATCAAATCAGATTCAAACGTGAATAAATAATCGGATTCAAATTGGACAATTCAAAATTCTGATAGATCTCGGGTTAGATTCGATTATGTCAGATTCTTAATCGGATTGGATTTAGATCTAAGTTGATTCGGTCCAAATCCAATCCATTTACAGCCTTGGGAGGTACTCGAATTGACCATCGTTGATACACTATTTGTGACTGCATAACAAACATCTAATTTAATAGTTCGACATATACGAACAACAAGTAATGATGAATGTCAAGATAGTTATCAAGAAGAAGAGAATGATTAGTTCTTCATTCCATCTATGTTTGGTTGCTAAGAAAATAAGTAAAAACATGGAAAAGAAAAGAAAATTAGAGAAAACACAACTAAAAATTGTATTAGAAATCCAAAATTTTCTTTTCTTTTCCATGTTTTCACTTATTTTCTCGGCAACCAAACATGGGTGAGTTGAAGAATGACAAGAAGAAGAGAGCGAGAAATGGCTAGAACTCAAAACCTCTCTTTCTTCATTCCATTAATGGAATAGTTTTTTCTTGGGAGTCCTCATTCGTCCCTGCCCCCTTTTAACACCTGTTAACTACTGTTGTTAAGATTCACTCACACCTGGGTTCATTCATTTAACTTTGTTTTTTCTTTAAATATTAACTTTAAATTGGTTAAGCTTAACCAAGCTTAATCACAGTTAATTGGGATGTAATGGAAAGACATTTGATTATGTAGTCAAATGTAAGGTGGGCTAATCACATACTCTTTTTTATTTATTACTTTTGTTCCTAAAAAGGGATTGATGGAATGCAATACCGTCAATTGAAAACGACACCTATTCAAGTGAGGTTTAAGGGGAACACCCCACCGCTTGCTCCAATGATAGGGTGTGGCCTCTTGATGAGAGAGGTTGTGGGATCTATCCCCAATGGGTGACGATTTGCAAGAGCTCCATTCTTCGCTACTAACTGATGCTACTAATTAATAGTAGGTAAATGATACCCCCCTTATAAAAAAGGAAGATAGTCGCCCCCTCGGGCCGAGGAGGTGATTTACCGTCTCGACCCCTTTTTGGGGCCGCGTGTCCTCTTTTTTCTCCTATTAACTATGGTTAAGATTCAGTCAACCCTAGAGTTCACACATCTACCCTTGGTTTTTAGAAAAATTTATTTAAAAAAAAATTAACCACAAGAAATGGTTAATTTTTTAACCTTAGTTCCAAGTGTTTGTGAGAGCGAGGACGAATAGTTCCCTCCTCGGCCTTGAGGAGGTGACTATTGCTCTATAAAAAAAAGGTTTAAAAGGAATGATGGACCGCAGTATGTGTTAAAATATTGTTGAGTCTACAACGAATCCTTGTAAAGCCCTCTACAAAGGATCCGGACTCCTGATCAATTGTTTCAAGCTTATGACTTGTTGCCTTATTCAAGTAATGGATCATTTGACCAACTTTTTGTTGGAAAAATTCTGTTTTGAAAAAATCTGGGTATTTTAGAAAATAGTTTTTACAAACTTTGACCCAAAATATAAGTAGGACCCACAAGGGTTTTAAAGCAGGTCTAAGTTGATCTGTGTTCTCCTCCATGAGAAGATTAACGTAGTATATTCACTTGCCCAAAACAATGAAATGGTGAATGAGAAATTCATCTCAAAGTGAACCACTTGAACATGTATTGTAAGTTGAAAGATGGTGTAGTTTATTAGTCCCACATCGGAAAACTATTGAAACTATAGTATGGTTTATATACCATTACCTTGCAGTAAAGGGTGGGCCCTTGGGGCACCCAAATTTTTCGAAGGAGTGAGCACTTGCTCCAAGGTGGAACCAACCTCACACGTGCGTGCCGCCGCCCCGCCTGTGTCCGAGTCCGGTCCGGCTGGCTGGCTTGGTTTTGTTCTAGTGGGCCTTAAAGCCTGCCCCTATATTTATTTATTTTTGCTGGGCCAGAGCCCATTCAACTTATATAGTTATTTCCAACAACTTTTTAATCCAACAGTCATATTTGTTGGATTTAAACTGAAACCCAAGAGACATGACCATTCTGGACAGTCTCCTTTGCCTAATATTTAAAGCTTCTCTATTGTATATTATAGAGTACGAAAATTACTTCTTCTACTCCCTAGTCTCCAATTTCTTCTGCATACAGAGTCTTTGTTATTCCAGAGAGAGATATATAACATTTGTTTTTGGTTCGCTGGACAAGCAGATTGCAGTGCTTCTTCTGCTTGTGTAAAGATCACTTCATCCTGAGAGACAGACGTCCGTTAGTCGAAAGCACCTGTGTGAGGAATGAAATTTGTCTTAAGGAGAGAGTTCTACTCGATTGATCTATTGCTCTTTTCAATCCCTAAACCAGTGAGTTCATTTTATTCTGTAATTTTTAATTCATTGTTTTTTTTTAACAGAATATTTAGTGAATCAACATACAATTAATATTCTGTCTATTGTAACAGAATATTTTAGTATTGTATTGTTTAATTTAATTGCTGCTGTGAATGAAACTTTAGTTAATAAAGGTTGAGTACAGAATTACTGTAGTAAAATACTGAAATATAGACAACAATCTTAAGAGAGATTTCGCTGTATTCAATCTTTAGTTTACTAAATATACTGGTTTTCATCATTTTGGTTTCTGTATATTGTTTAAAATTTCAGAATTCTGTATGCTATTATAATACTGAATTCTGTATAATAGGATAAATCTCTGGATTTTGTAATACTGTATTAATCTCTAATTTCTGTATACTGTATATCAGAAATAATGTCTTCTGCATGTCAATCAGTCATTGAACCTACTGTTCCTGTGAACCAGGGTGAGAAGCCAGAAAAATTTAATGGAATAGAGTTTAAGAGATGGTAACAAAAGATGTTGTTCTATCTTATAACTCTGAATCTGGCAAGGTTTCTCAGATAAGATGTCGCAACCTAAAATACCCTATAGGAGTTAGGGATACTTTAGTTAGTGACCTCGTGTCAAACTAACTGGTATGACACATAAGGCATACTTAACATCCTGTCAAAGCGCACAAATTATACATATAACTAAAACAAAGTGGAAGCAATTCAAAATAATGTACTCCTATCATTAGGTTCAAGTTTGAACCACAGAACACCGTAAACTTTAAGTATGAAGTGGACAAGTCCCACCCTCAATACTCTCAAAATATATAATCTAAAGTTGACATTTCTCACTTTCAAAATACATGACCTTCTTCCTCACTTCACTCAACAATAGTCTAGATAGGCCCCCCTATCTAGAGTTCCATCATTTTGGTAGTAATCCATAGCAGGCTTAGGCTTGTAGTACTCATCCTCTATCCAAGGCTCAAGAGCAAGTGCATCCACAAAACCTACCGAAGTCAACAATTCGGCTGAGCATGGAATATTCAGTGGGTACAAAATACTAGCTAACAGTTTCATAAAGTAACAATATCATGCGAGCACATAGAGGGTTAACAATTCATATTTCATGCTTTAAATCCAGAAATCATACTTGTAAATCCCTAAGTAGGTGTTGGCAAATTCTGTGATCATTAGATAGGTCATGTGAGTCGAGTCGTGTTCAACTTGTCAGAAGAGAAGAGCTAAAGCATCAAGAAGATTGAAGAAAGTGAAGAAAAAGCTCATACTCTGGATCTAGAAAGGTAATGGACTTAGAGACCCCTACCTAGGTTGGATTTGACTTAGATAACTCTAAACATACCTAGGAGGATAATTTTAAACCTAACAAAGTTGTTTGATCTTAGTTGAATCAAATAAACATGAAATGAAATATGGTTTGAAAAAATTCTGTCTCAACCGATCACTCAGTGTTGAGACCGATCGATCGGTGGCTATCGACTGGACAAAAAATTTGTATGGGGTATTTTTCCAGAGAAATGATTTTCAACCGCTCGATCGGTTATGAGCACCGATCGATCCGTTTTAGACCGAGCGATCGGTAATGTGCACCGATCGATCGGTCCCCGTAAAAAGAATTTTTATTTTTCTGGATTCCTTTTTTAAACCCTATATAAACAACTTTTTGGAGACCTAATTCGTATCTTTGTTTATTTTTGAAAGAGTAGAGGTCTGAGAAACTCCTCTAGGGTTTTTCCTATTGTTCTTATTAGATCTTTGTTGATCCCTCCTCTTTCTTTGATCCTAGAGAATGCAAGTATAGATCTAAACCTTTGATCTTGCATTGTGTGATCTCAGATCTATATGAGATCCCTCTAGGGTTTGAACTTCCTAAATTGATTCACAACCCTACACCTTGTGTGTGTGTCCGGTGTTTGATCCGGAGCCTTCATGGAAGGAGATCGATCGTGTGTGATCGTGGTTTTGAAGTAGCTTGAGAAGATTTGGTCGGTGAGGAACCGAAGCTGCTACGGCGGAGATTGAACCTGTTGGTTCTTGGAAATCAAGAGTAAGAGTCTATACCTAGGAACGTCGTTTCTGTTTTGGTAAGGTCTTGTCTTGTACTTAAAATCTTTTCATAGTTGAAAAATCACTCGGTGAACCCCAAATAAAATATTCGAGTTGAGAACTCACAAACCCAAGGGGGGATGGCTAGCTTTCCCTATAATTCTTTCTACCCTTTTTAAGATTTAATAATTAAATTATTAACTAAGGGAAAATAATAATCAAGTGCGGAAAATGAAAACAAGCAAACCACAACACAAGGTTTTTTACGTGGAAACCCTTCCGGGAAAAACCACGGGACCTAGTCCAGCAAAGAGATATCACTAAGACAAAGTCAACAAGAACTTACAAGACTCGAACTTGACTCCTTCGGACTCGACACTACGATCCTTCAGTTCTTAGTCCTCTACGCCTCGAAAAGTCATCACGTACCCGCAAGTCCCGTGATCAACCGCAGTCGCTCGTACTTCTCGTAGATCTCTATAACAACCACGATCCTTCTCGGATCGATCTCCTTCTACGAAGGCTCCAGATCACAAACACCGGCCAAAGACACACACGTGTCGGGATTGTCAAATTAATTTTCTAACAATCTCTAGAGGGACCTTAAAACCATGAAGATCACACAATGCAAGAGCTAAGAATAGAAAAGTTATTCTTGCATTCTCTAGAGAGGTTGTGAGAGGAGGGATCAACTATAATCAATGAAGAATAAAAGAAACCCTAGGAGAGAGTTCTCCAGCCTCTACTCTCACAAACTAATAAGATCTCTACGAATTAGGTCAATAGAATTCGTATTTATAGATTCAATAGAATTCGATCTATCCAACAAAGCACTGATCTATCCATCAAAGCATCGATCTATCCAACAAAGCACTGATAGATCAATTCCTATGTTGATCGATCTATCCTTCATTACCAAGGATAGATCATTCAAAATCTAACTCTTTGGAAAAAAATCCTCATACATTTTCTTACACCACCGATCTATCCAACATGGAGGAGGATAGATCCTTCATTCCATACTTAGCCAATTTCGAGTGTTTTGAAAGGCTTGAATACAATAACCTTGTTTATGGAATTATATTAACCTCCTAGGTTGATAAAAAGGTGTTCTAAGTCAAAAACAAACCTAGGTAATGGGTCACTAAGTCACTTACCTTCCTAGATCCGGAGGTGATACTTGATGTAGATTTCTTCTTTTTTCTTCGGCTTCTTGAAGCTTTACCAAGTATGACAAGTTGACTTTAAAATGACTCTACTTGGACTTACGTTTTGATACATAATTAGCCAAGATATTTTGGACTTACAATCTCCCCCTTTGGCAATTCTGTGTCAAAACTCCTAGACAAACATATAAAGGACGGACTTCCAAAAACTGATTCATAAAATGAAAGATGAACTTTACATGACTCAAAAAATAAAATTACATGACGTAACCATTTACAAATGACTCATCAAACTTGTCATGCAATTCAATGTCGAAGTCTGCAACCTGTTATCTACACATGCTAAAAACAAAGAATACCTGTGAAGCATGGAGAAATAGATATAAAACATAATAATCTATAGGCCATAGGCAGACTTAAGTATGCTCAAAACTTCTCCCCCTTTTTGGCACAAAATGCCAAAGGTAGATAGGAAACCAATATCACAATAGATATACCAATTAATCACATATGTAATATCAAAGCAACCACAATACAAACAAGCAACTGTAGACAATGGGGGGACTTTAGAGCGGAGAACAAGATATAGTAATATAAAGCAAAAACTCCCCCTCAACACCACAACTTGATCTTCTCCCCCTAAGATCAAGGACACCACCTAAAGGACAGAGCAACTCATACTAGAAAGGCCCATGCCAACAAAAAAGAAAAAACACAAAATAATAAACTAAAAAATATCATGTGTCACACAAACATGCATTATAAGCATTCCAAGCAATAGTAATTTAGAATTACTAGACCAAGGAAAAAAACATGATTAGTTAGACCAACTGAGGATAAACATCTAACTAAATCTCGCAGAATGCTAAAGCATAGCCAATTCACTTAGTCACAATTAGTGAACAGTTCAAAAGTGAAGCTTTGTGTGTAGTGGTGGTCTGACTAGATACTAAATCAAGGTTTCTTTTCCTTTCTAAGGATATGACATTAACCACTAAGGGGACTCCTAGAGACTCAAATCTAAGAATTCAAACCTAGTTAGATCCAGTTATGCTGATTTATTTTTATTTTTTTTATTTTTTTACAACCTTTATCCATTTTGATTTGACCTAATATTTTTATTTTACTTTGGTAAAAAACATCCTCACTATTTTGATGTTCTTTTTCTGAACATATCTTTTCATGCAATATTGACTTTCACACTATCCAGGTAGGTAGCTCTTCTCTGTTGGCAGTAGGGGCTTTTACTCTTGCAACTCAGAAAGATACCTAACTTGTTGACAGAGGTAGTCATTACTACTGTTTGCACCCAATAGTAGCTTTCACACTAGCCTAGTAGGTAGTCATTTTTATTGCAACAATTTTTTATTTTTTTTTTCTCATGGAAGATACACAAAATGGGGATGACTAACTATATGGTCAATCTAGACAGGTCATCCTAGGTCACACTTTATGGATAAGTCATACACCTACATATTAAGAAATAGACGTCTTAACAGAATCAGTCAGAGTGCATGTGATAGTGCAAAGCATACACACATGGATAAGTCTCTAATCGTGCAAGATAAAACTAGTCTAATTTTCAGCCTAACCAAGAGACTATGAAGGTGATATATCCTCAATCAGCAACAAACTCATGTTTAACCTTTGACAAGTATAGAAATAAAGATCACACAAGGAATGCAAATCATGCAAGTCTTACAAGGGCAACATGACAAAAATCTTTTTGGATTTTATAGTTTTTCAATGTTTTTGAGATTTTTCAAAATAAATAAAACAGAAAAATAGACCATAGCAAATAAAAACTAGTAAAAAGAAAAAAACTACTAGTATACACAAACTTCATAGCACTAGATAAGATAGAACACTAACAGTACACCCTAGGCTATGACAGACACAGGCTAAGTGAAGCCCTTTAGGTCTTCCTTTCTTACCCAAACAGTTTTAGCAGTTTGATTGACCCTTTGGTCTCTAACCGTTTCAGTTGAGGTAGGTATGACCTTTTGCCTCTTCCTCCTGTTCCTCCTATTCCAAGATTGAGTCCTAGAATTATGGCGGGCATTATGGTTCTCCCTGTTACCTCCTTTATTTCTAGCATAAGGAGTGTCATGACCATGCCACTGTCTAGAGTTATTATAGATATTCAATATACCATCATTTAACTTCCTAGACATCTCCACTAGGATATCAACTCTCCTTTGAAGATTCCCATTAAAATTGATTTGGTTCCTAGAATCATGATTGGGCATTCTTCGAAGTTTAGGACATCGAGGCCTAATATGACCCTTCACTCCACATTTATGACATCTAGGAATGAATTTCTGAGTAGAAGGGTCTATCCTATTCTCAGGAGGGTGCCTTTTATCACTAGGCTCAGTGTTCGAGGTGGATAAAGTTCCATTCTCATCTCCACACCTCGGATTTTGATTAAGATCAGCCAACTTGATTTCAAGACTTATCTTTTCATCAAGACAAACATGCAAATCAGATTCAAGAAGCTGAGTCTTGACAAGGAGGGAAGCCTTCTCTTCCTCAAGCTGAGACACAAGACCTTTCAATCCAGAAGTCACTTGGTCTAAGGCATATCTTTCTTTTTCAATAAATTTAACCTTTTTGGTCAAGGAAATCTGACCATTTTTCAACTTTAGGCATTCCTGAAACAACTCATCATAGGCTGTCTCGAGATCTTCCTCAGAATTCGAGTCATTTTGACTCTCTTCATCATCCTCACCATCAATATGGTGTTGGTTACTCACACTTAAATTTGAAGAAGATTCTTCAATCTCATTTATGGAAGTAGTGAAGGTCATGTAATTCCTAGTCTTCTCACAAGAAGAACTATCCGATTCTTCAGATTCAGATTCACTATCATCCTTTGCCTTGCTCTTAGATTTCTTCTCATTTGAGCAATCAGCAGCAATATGGCCGAAGCCTTGACATTCATAGCATTGAACGCCTTGGGATTTACTGTCCACATTTTTAAGATGTGTCTTATATTCATAGTGTTTGGACTTAGGCTTTTCAAAAGATCTTTGTCCATTTGGATTAAATCTTTTATTGAATTTCAGAAATTTTCTGAATTTCTTTGAAAGCAAAGCCATATCTTCTACATCCTCCTCAGAGTGACTATCTGAACCATCTATAGATTCTTTGACAGATTTCAAGGCAATTGATTTTGGTTTCTTAGATGGGTGCAGATTTAACTCATAAGTCTGGAGAGAACCAACCAACTCTTCAATTTTGAGAGCATCAATATTTTTGCTCTCTTCGATGGCGGTAACTTTTGATCTAAATCTCTCAGGCAGAGATCTCAAGATCTTCCTAAAAATTTTGGACTCAGATATACTTTCTCCTAGGTTAAAACATGAATTAACAATATCACTCAGATCAGCATAAAAACCATCAAAAGTTTCATTGTCATTCATTCTCAAATTTTCAAATTTAGAAGTAAGCATTTGAAGTTTGGAGATCTTGACTGTTGTAGTCCCTTCATGGGTAAGTTTAAGAATGTCCCATGCATCATTCGAAGTGTCACATTTAGAAATACGCCGAAATTCTTCGGGTGTGACAGCAGTGAAGATTGCATTTAGACCCTTATTGTTCCATCTACAACTTTCAAGTTCTACAGTGGTCCAGTTAGTAGAAGGTTTAGGGACGGTTTGATTATCTATGGTCGTTGTTGGAGAGGTCCAACTTTGTTCAACAGAGATCCATACTCTCTCATCCAAGGATTTTAGAAAGGCTCTCATACGAGCTTTCCAATAGGCATAATTGTTGCCATAAAAAAATGGGGGACAAGAGATGGATCCTCATTCTTTTTGGAGATTCATATTCACCCAATATAGAATGAGATCACACTAATAAATTAGTGAACCCGCTCTGATACCAATTGAAAAATCACTCGGTGAACCCCAAATAAAATATTCGAGTTGAGAACTCACAAACCCAAGGGGGGATGGCTAGCTTTCCCTATAATTCTTTCTACCCTTTTTAAGATTTAATAATTAAATTATTAACTAAGGGAAAATAATAATCAAGTGTGAAAAAGGAAAACAAGCAAACCATAACACAAGGTTTTTTACGTGGAAACCCTTCCGGGAAAAACCACGGGACCTAGTCCAGCAAAGAGATATCACTAAGACAAAGTCAACAAGAACTTACAAGACTCGAACTTGACTCATTCGGACTCGACACTACGATCCTTCAGTTCTTAGTCCTCCACGCCTCGAAAAGTCATCACGTACCCGCAAGTCCCGTGATCAACCGCAGTCGCACGTACTTCTCTTAGATCTCCACAACAACCACGATCCTTCTCGGATCGATCTCCTTCTACGAAGGCTCCGGATCACAAACACCGGTCAAAGACACACACGTGTCGGGATTGTCAAATTAATTTTCTAACAATCTCTAGAGGGATCTTAAAACCATGAAGATCACACAATGCAAGAGCTAAGAATAGAAAAGTTATTCTTGCATTCTCTAGAGAGGTTGTGAGAGGAGGGATCAACTATAATCAATGAAGAATAAAAGAAACCCTAGGAGAGAGTTCTCCAGCCTCTACTCTCACAAACTAATAAGATCTCTACGAATTAGGTCAATAGAATTCGTATTTATAGATTCAATAGAATTCGATCTATCCAACAAAGCACCGATCTATCCATCAAAGCATCGATCTATCCAACAAAGCACCGATCTACCCATCAAAGCACTGATAGATCAATTCCTATGTTGATCGATCTATCCTTCATTACCAAGGATAGATCCTTCAAAATCTAACTCTCTGGAAAAAATCCTCATACATTTTCTTACACCACCGATCTATCCAACATGGAGGAGGATAGATCTTTCATTCCATACTTAGCCAATTTCGAGTGTTTTGAAAGGCTTGAATACAATAAACTTGTGTATGGGATTAAATTAACCTCCTAGGTTGATAAAAAGGTGTTCTAAGTCAAAAACCAACCTAGGTAATGGGTCACTAAGTCACTTACCTTCCTAGATCCGGAGGTGATACTTGATGTAGATTTCTTCTCTTTTCTTCGGCTTCTTGAAGCTTTACCAAGTATGACAAGTTGACTTTAAAATGACTCTACTTAGACTTATGTTTTGATACATAATTAGCCAAGATATTTTGGACTTACAATAGTGAAGTTTGTTGCTGGACGAGGTCCCGTGGTTTTTTCCCGTTAGGGTTTTCCACGTAAAAATCTTTTGTGTTTGATTTGTGTGGATTGTCTGAGTGAATTGTTCATTGATTTCTAAAAATATTAATTGAAAAATTAAAATTGGTTAGAAATTATTAGATAGACCTATTCACCCCCCCCTCTAGGTCTTAGAGATCATTGATCTGGATAAATTTCAATTGGTATCAGAGCTTGTTCACTAATAAGGCTAAACCCTTAAGTGTGATCCTGTATTATCCGTGATCATGAGTACTCTAAGAGAAGGTGGATCCGTTTCTTGCCCCCACTTTTTGATGAGAATAATTATGCATACTGGAAAGCTAGAATGAGAGCCTTTCTCAAATCAATTGACGAGACAATTTGGATGTCTATACAGAATGGGTGGACTACGCCCATAAAAACTGTAGGTGATTTGACTGTCGTCAAATATTATAATGAATGGACCAGAGAAGAGCTTGAGTCAAGTGGATGGAACACTAAAGGTCTCAATGCTATCTTTACTGCAGTCACTGCTGAGGAATTCAGACGATTTTCTTCATGTGAAACAGCAAAGGAGGCTTGGGACATTCTTGAAATTACCCATGAGGGTACTACCACTGTTAAAATCTCAAAACTCCAAATGTTAACCACCAAATTTGAACATTTAAACATGGATGACAATGACACTTTTGATGAATTCTATACAAAACTTAGTGACATTGTCAAGACTAGTTTCAATTTAGGTGAAAAAATATCTGAGTCCAAAATAGTTAGAAAAGTCCTTAGATCTCTCCCTGAGAGATTTCAACCCAAAGTCACTGCAATCGAAGAGAGTAAAAATGTTGACTCTCTGAAGATTGAGGAATTGATTGGTTCACTCCAAACCTATGAACTCAATCTCCGTCCATCCAAGAAGAACAAATCTTTAGCCTTGAAATCCATCAAGGAATCTTTGGATGAGGATGACAGTGATGGAGATATGAATGAGGAAGAAATGCCTCTCTTCGTTAAAAAATTTCAAAAATTTTTTAGAACGAAAAAGAGGTTCAATCCCAAACAGGGAGGAAAATCTTTTGAGAAGTCAAAGTCTAAGCCCTGGGAAAACAAGAAAAATTCCAAGAGTGCCGACAAGAAATCCCAAGGTGTTCAATGTTATGAATGACATGGCTTCGGTCATATTTCACCTAACTGCCCTAACAAGAAGAAGAGTAAGGGCAAGGTGATGAATGCCTGTTGGGATGACAATGATTCCGAGAATGAAGAATCGGACAGTTCCACTTCAAGTGAAGATACTGGACATCATACGGCTTTCACTGTTTCCCTTTCTGGGATTCTTGAGACTACCTCTGCGGTTGATGAAAATGATAGAAGTGATGAGAGTGTTCATACTGAGTCTAGTGATGACATACAGAAGAGTCAAACTGACTCTGAAAGTGATGAAGATTTGAAAACAACTTATGATAAGTTGTATCCTGAAAGTTTGAAGCTGACTAAAACAAAAATCTCCTTGAGCAAAAAACTCAAAATCATTCAAAATGAAAGAGATACTTGTAAACTAGTAGCAGAAGAGAAGAGTGCTCTAGTTAGTCAGTTGGAAAATGAAAAAGAAGCATTTGTTATGAAAGTTCAATGTCTTTTGGAAGAGAATGTCTCATTGACTAATGTGGTCAGAAAATTAGAAGTTGAAAGAGACACTTCCATGAAAGAAATTGAAGAGTTAAGAACTCTACAAATGGAGCTGGAAACTTTTAAAGACTCTCTTGTTGATAAGGTGAAATTTCTTGAAAAAGAACATCAAATTACCCTTAAAGACAAGACTGACTTGATTCAGAAGGTCTATACTCTTGAAAAAGAAGTAAGAATGTTTGGTAATACTGGCTGCCTAGATGAATTAGTTAGAAAGTATGGGTCAAATTCGAGTAGATCTGGGATAGGACATGCTGACACACCAGCTGGTCCTTTAGCTGTTGGTACAATGGCTAGTGCAGTGTTTGAGCCAATACATTCTGATCCTAAAGTGAATCTACCTTCTACATCAAGTACTAAGGCTTATACAAATTTTGTAAAGCCTAGAAATACAGCTCCTAGAGTGAATGCTATGAGGAATCAAATTCCTTTTAGAAGAAATCCTCCTCCTCTCCCAAGATTCATACCCACATGTCGCTTTTGTGGTGTGAGAGACCAAATTGTAATGCTTTTAGGAGAGCTCCCCAAAATGGTTCATGGAACCAAAATCAAAGTCAAAGGACTCTTCAAAGGCAGATTCAGGTTCTGGCTGAACAGTCTAGAATATTGAGCGAAGATGTTAATAGAATTGCTCAAATCTCTATGACAAGAACTGGTCAATTTATTCCAAATGATTATTCAAGAGGAAAGAATTTGACTAATCAAAAAGCTAGAACTGAACAAAACAGGAAAAGGTCAAGGAGGACAAAAAGAAAAAAAGTTTCTAATACACAGTTTAATGATCAAAGATCTAAACAAAGTTTAAAGACTGTGTATGTAAGAAAGGATGACCTGAAGTGCTTCGTCATTCACACTGCCTTGAAAGCCCAAAACACAGAAATGTGGTACTTCGACAGTGGGTGTTCTCGGCATATGACAGGTAACAAGTCCTTATTTACTCAATTTGAGGACTGTCCAGATGGGACTGTTACTTTTGGTGATGGAAGCAAGTCTTTAGTAAAGGGGAAGGGTATCATCGATTCACCAGGCATACCAAAATTGAAAGATGCCTTGTTTGTTGAAGGACTGAAAGCTAATTTAATTAGCATAAGTCAACTATGTGATGATAACCATGCTGTGCACTTTACCCACAATAAATGCTTAGTCATTAATGGTAAAGGTAAGTGTGTTCTAGAAGGGTTGAGAACCACTGACAATTGCTACGGCTTAATTCCCAGTCCTAATCCCTAAAATGTCTTTTATAAGACTAAAATTGAGGAGGTTGATTTGTGGCACCGAAGACTAGGTCACATGAACTTCAAAGACTTATGTAAAATCTCTAAGCAAGAACTTGTAAGAGGTGTTCCGAAACTAGGAAAGTCTTCTACTGTTGTGTGTGGGCAGTGCCAAATTGATAAACAAATTAGAACCCCACATAAGAAGACTTCAAGTATTGCTACTTCATATCCACTGGAATTAATTGATATGGATCTTATGGGTCCTACAAAAACTGAAAGCTTAGGTGGAAAGCGATACATCCTAGTCATGGTTGATGATTGTAAATCCCTAAATAGGTGTTGGCAAATTCCGTGATCATTAGATAGGTCATGTGAGTCGAGTCGTCAAGTCATGTTCAACTTGTCAGAAGAGAAGAGCTGAAGCTTAAAGAAGATTGAAGAAAGTGAAGAAAAAGCTCCTACTCTGGATCTAGAAAGGTAATGGACTTAGAGACCCCTACCTAGGTTGGATTTAGCTTAGATAACTCTAAACATACCTAGGAGGATAGTTTTAATCTTAACAAAGTTGTTTGATCTTAGTTGAATCAAATAAACATGAAAAGACATATGGTTTGAAAAAATTTTGTCTCAACCGATCGCTCGGTATTGAGACCGATCGATCGGTGGCCTACCGAGCGATCGGTGGCTATCGACTGGACAAAAAATTTTTATGGGTATTTTTTCAGAAAGATGATTTTTTACCGAGCGATCGGTCATGAGAACCGAGCGATCCGTTTTGGACCGAGCGATCGGTAATGAGCACCGATCGATCGGTCCCCGTAAAAAGAA
Source organism: Tetracentron sinense (assembly GCA_015143295.1). NCBI lineage: Eukaryota > Viridiplantae > Streptophyta > Magnoliopsida > Trochodendrales > Trochodendraceae > Tetracentron > Tetracentron sinense. The sequence continues at coordinate 16,228,347 of CM026560.1, read as the reverse complement.
TTTTTATTTTTCTGGATTCTTTTTTTAAACCCTATATAAACAACTTTTTGGAGACCTAATTTGTGTCTTTGATTTTTTTTGAAAGAGTAGAGGTCTGAGAAACTCCTCTAGGGTTTTTCCTATTGTTCTATTAGATCTTTGTTGATCCCTCCTCTTTCTTTGATCCTAGAGAATGCAAGTATAGATCTAAACCTTTGATCTTGCATTGTGTGATCTCAGATCTGTATGAGATCCCTCTAGGGTTTGAAACTTCCTAAATTGATTCACAACCCTACACCTTGTGTGTGTGTCCGGTGTTTGATCCGGAGCCTTCGTGGGAGGAGATCGATCGTGTGTGATCGTGGTTTTGAAGTAGCTTGAGAAGATTTGGTCGGTGTGGAACTGAAGCTGCTACGGCGGAGATCGAACCTGCTGGTTCGTGGAAATCAAGAGTAAGAGTCTATACCTCGGAACGTCGTTTCTGTTTTGGTAAGGTCTTGTCTTGTACTTGATATCTTTTCATAGTGAAGTTTATTGCTGGACAAGGTCCCGTGGTTTTTTCCCGTTAGGGTTTTCCACGTAAAAATCTTCTGTGTTTGATTTGTGTGGATTGTCTGAGTGAATTGTTCATTGATTTCTAAACATATTAATTGAAAAATAAAAATTGGTTAGAAATTATTAGATAGACCTATTCACCCCCCTCTAGGTCTTAGAGATCATTGATCTGGATAAATTTCAATTGGTATCAGAGCTAGTTCACTGATAAGGCTAATCCCTTAAGTGTGATCCTGTATTATCCGTGATCATGAGTACTCTAAGAGAAGGAGGATCCGTCTCTCGTCCCCCACTTTTTGATGAAAATAATTATGCATACTGGAAAGTTAGAATGAGAGCCTTTCTCAAATCTATTGACGAGAGAATCTGGATGTCTATACAGAATGGGTGGACTACGCCCATAAAAACTGCAGGTGATTTGACTGTCGTCAAATATTATGATGAATGGACCAGAGAACAGCTTGAGTCAAGTGGATGGAACACTAAAGGTCTCAATGCTATCTTTACTGCAGTCACCGCTGAGGAATTCAGACGAATTTCTTCATGTGAAACAGCAAAGGAGGCTTGGGACATTCTTGAAATTACCCATGAGGGTACTACCACTGTTAAAATCTCAAAACTTCAAATGTTAACCACCAAATTTGAACATTTAAACATGGATGACAATGACACTTTTGATGAATTCTATGCAAAACTTAGTGACATTGTCAATACTAGTTTCAATTTAGGTGAGAAAATATCTGAGTCCAAAATAGTTAGAAAAGTTCTTAGATCTCTCCCAGAGAGATTTCAACCCAAAGTCACTGCAATCGAAGAGAGTAAAAATGTTGACTCTCTGAAGATTGAGGAATTGGTTGGTTCACTCCAAACCTATGAACTCAATCTCCGTCCATCCAAGAAGAACAAATCTTTAGCCTTGAAATCCATCAAGGAAACTTTGGATGAGGATGACAGTGATGGAGATATGAATGAGGAACAAATGGCTCTCTTCGTTAAAAAATTTCTCGAAAATTTTTTAGAACGAAAAAGAGGTTCAATCCCAAATAGGGAGGAAAATCTTTTGAGAAGTCAAAGTCTAAGCCCTGGGAAAACAAGAAAAATTCTAAGAGTGGCGACAAGAAATCCCAAGGTGTTCAATGTTATGAATGCCATGGCTACGGTCATATTTCACCTAACTGTCCTAACAAGAAGAAGAGTAAGGGCAAGGTGATGAATGCCTGTTGGGATGACAGTGATTCCGAGAATGAAGAATCGGACAGTTCCTCTTCAAGTGAAGATACTGGAAATCATACGGCTTTCACTGTTTCCCTTTCTGGGATTCTTGAGACTACCTCTGCGGTTGAGGAAAAGGATAGAAGTGATGAGAGTGTTCATACTGAGTCTAGTGATGACATACAGAAGAGTCAAACTGACTCTGAAAGTGATGAAGATTTGAAAACAACTTATGATAAGTTGTATGCTGAAAGTTTAAGGATGACTAAAACAAAAATCTCCTTGAGCAAAAAACTCAAAATCAATCAAAATGAAAGAGATATTTGTAAACTAGTAGCAGAAGAGAAGAGTGCTCTAGTTAGTCAGTTGGAAAATGAAAAAGAAGCATTTGTTATGAAAGTTCAATGTCTTTTGGAAGAGAATGTCTCATTGACTAATGTGATTAGAAAATTAGAAGTTGAAAGAGACACTTCCATGAAAGAAATTGAAGAGTTAAGAACTCTACAAATGGAGCTGGAAACTTTTAAAGACTCTCTTATTGATAAGGTGAAATTTCTTGAAAAAGAACATCAAATTACCCTTAAAGACAAGACTGACTTGATTCAGAAGGTGTATACTCTTGAAAAAGAAGTAAGAATGTTTGGTAACACTAGCTGCCTAGATGAATTAGTTAGAAAGTATGGGTCAAATTCGAGTAGATCTGGGATAGGACATGCTGACACACCAGCTGGTCCTTTAGCTGTTGGTACAATGGCTAGTGCAGTGTTTGAGCCAATACATTCTGATCCTAAAGTGAATCTACCTTCTACATCAAGTACTAAGGCTTATACAAATTTTGTAAAGCCTAGAAATACAGCTCCTAGAGTGAATGCTATGAGGAATCAAATTCCTTTTAGAAGAAATCCTCCTCCTCTCCCAAGATTCATACCCACATGTCGCTTTTGTGGTGTGAGAGGTCACATTCGACCAAATTGTAATGCTTTTAAGAGAGCTCCCCAAAATGGTTCATGGAACCAAAATCAAAGTCAAGGGACTCTTCAAAGGCAGATTCAGGTTCTGGCTGAAAAGTCTAGAATATTGAGCGAAGATGTTAATAGAATTGCTCAAATCTCTATGACAAGAACTGGTCAATTTATTCCAAATGATTATTCAAGAGGAAAGAATTTGACTAATCAAAAAGCTAGAACTGAACAAAACAGGAAAAGGTCAAGGAGGACAAAAAGAAAAAAAGTTTCTAATACACAGTTTAATGATCAAAGATCTAAACAAAGTTTAAAGACTGTGTATGTAAGAAAGGATGACCTGAAGTGCTTCGTCATTCACACTGCCTTGAAAGCCCAAAACACAGAAATGTGGTACTTCGACAGTGGGTGTTCTCGGCATATGACAGGTAACAAGTCCTTATTTACTCAATTTGAGGACTGTCCAGATGGGACTGTTACTTTTGGTGATGGAAGCAAGTCTTTAGTAAAGGAGAAGGGTATCATCGATTCACCAGGCATAGCAAAATTGAAAGATGCCTTGTTTGTTGAAGGACTGAAAGCTAATTTAATTAGCATAAGTCAACTATGTGATGATAACCATGCTGTGCACTTTACCCACAATAAATGCTTAGTCATTAATGGTAAAGGTAAGTGTGTTCTAGAAGGGTTGAGAACCACTGACAATTGCTACGGCTTAATTCCCAGTCTTAATCCCTCAAATGTCTGTTATAAGACTAAAATTGAGGAGGTTGATTTGTGGCACCGAAGACTAGGTCACATGAACTTCAAAGACTTATGTAAAATATATCTAGGCAAGAACTTGTAAGAGGAGTTGCCAAACTAGGAAAGCCATCTATTGCTGTGTGTGGGCCATGCCAAATTGGTAAACAAATTAGAACCCCACATAAGAAGACTTCAAGTATTGCTACTTCATATCCACTGGAATTAATTCATATGGATCTAATGGGTCCTACAAGAACTGAAAGCCTAGGTGGAAAGCGATACATCCTAGTTATGGTTGATGATTTCTCAAGAATGTCATGGGTGGCATTTATAAGAGAGAAATCCGATGCTTTTGACAATTTCAAAAGTATTTGCTTGAAAATTCAAAATGAGAAAAGATGCCCAATCACTCGAATTCGAAGTGATCATGGAAAGGAGTTTGAAAACTCTAAGTACAACGATTTTTGTGATGAGTCGGGTATCAAACATGAATTTTCTGCACCTATTACACCTCAGCAGAATGGTGTAGTAGAGAGGAAGAACAAGGTTCTCCAAGAGATGGCTAGAGTTATGCTTCATAGCAACAATCTAGCTTCTCATTTCTGGGCTGAGGCAGTTAACACTGCTTGCTATATAGTTAATAGAGTTTTTGTAAGACCTGGAACAAGGAAAACCCCATATGAGTTGTGGAATAACAAGAAACCTAGTGTCAAGTACTTTCGAGAATTCGGAAGTAAATGCTATATCCTTAAGGATAGAGAGCAACTGGGCAAATTTGAATCCCGGAGTGATGAAGGGATATTTCTTGGATATTCCACCAACAATAGAGCGTATCGAGTGTATAACTTGAGAACCTCTACGATTATGGAGTCCATAAATGTAGTTGTGGATGACTCCGGTGTTGAAAATGTGCAACTTGAGGATGATGAAAGTGCTGAATAAGAAAATGTTGAAACTGTTTCAACTACACCTATAAATAAGCAATCATCTCCATCAAAACCTACACATTCTAGGGTCATGAGTCCTCACACCCCCACTGATATAATTGGTGATGTTGAGAGTGGAGTGAGAACGAGGAAACAAATTGAAAATGAAGTTACCTACATTTGCTATACTTCATCTTTTGAACCCAAGAATGTAGCTGAAGCTCTTGCAGATGATAATTGGATAAATGCAATGCAAGAAGAGTTACTTCAGTTTACTAGGAATGATGTTTGGTATTTAGTACCTAGGCCTAACAATACAAATGTGATAGGTACCAAATGGATTTTCAAGAACAAATCTGATGAAAAAGGTACTATCATAAGAAATAAGGCTAGGTTAGTTGCACAAGGATACACCCAAATTGAAGGTATTGACTTCGATGAAACGTTTGCTCCTGTAGCCAGGCTAGAATCAATAAGAATTCTTCTAGCTGTGGCTTGCCATATGAAATTCAAAATTTTTCAAATGGATGTTAAGAGTGCCTTTCTGAATGGCATTATACATGAGGAAGTCTATGTGGAACAACCAAAAGGGTTTGAAGATCCACATCACCTTGATCATGTCTATCGGCTAAAAAGGGCCCTCTATGGTTTAAAGCAAGCTCCAAGAGCTTGGTATGAGAGGCTGACTACTTATCTCTTGGAAAACGGATTTTCGAGAGGGGGAGTAGACAGAACCCTTTTCATAAAAAATGTGAAAGGTGATATTGTCATCGCCCAGATATATGTTGATGACATAGTGTTTGGTTCCACATTAGACTTACATGCTCTTTCATTTGCTGAACAAATGAAAAATGAATTTGAAATGAGCATGGTTGGTGAGCTAAGTTTCTTCCTTGGTCTTCAGATCAAGCAATTGGATTCTGGGATCTCAGTATCTCAAATCAAATATGCTAAAAATCTAGTGAAGAAATTTGGCATGAGCTCTGCTAAGCATGTAAGAACTCCTATGAGTTCTACTACAAAACTTAGTAAAGATGCGTCAGGAAAAGATGTTGATCAAACTTCTTATAGAAGCATGATTGGTAGTTTACTCTACCTAACTGCTACTAGACCTGACATAGCCTTTAGTGTTGGTGCATGTGCCCGCTATCAAGCGAGCCCAAAAGAGTCTCACTTGCTTGTAGTTAAGCGTATCATTCGATATGTGAGTGGAACTCTATCATTGGGCCTCTTGTATTCTTTTGATACAAATGTCACGATAGTTGGATATTCCGATGCCGATTGGGCCGGAAATGTTGATGATAGGAAGAGCACCTCTGGAGGATGTTTCTATATTGGAAACTGCTTAGTTGCTTGGCTTAGCAAAAAGCAGAATTCAATTTCATTGTCCACTGCAGAAGCTGAGTACATAGCAGCTGGCAGTTGTTGCACTCAACTTCTGTGGATGAAGCAGATGTTGAATGATTACGGGATTAAACGGAGCACTATGACTGTGTATTGTGATAATTCAAGTGCTATCAATATTTCCAAAAATCCCGTTCAACATTCTCGCACAAAACACATAGACATAAGACATCACTTCATCTGTGATCTTGTTGAGCAAAAGATTGTGTCTATAGAGTATGTCCAAACAGAGAATCAATTTGCGGACATTCGAACAAAACCCTTAGATTCCCTTAGGTTTGAACTCCTTAGGAAATCCTTAGGTTTGTGCGGTGTTGAGTAAAGATGTACTTGTTTCATACCCTATGTGTTCTTCATGTTCTATTTATGTCATAGAGCTATTTTTTTTTGTTATTTTCTTTAAGTAATAAAAATCCAAAAACATTCAAAAAATTGAAAAATATTGCAAAAAATAATGTGTTTGTATGATCTTCTTTCCAATCATTTTGCTTAAAGTTATTTCCTTGAAATCATATTTAAACATATAATGCAAGGATAAATATTTCATAGGATTGGATAAATTAGGATAGGTCAACTGTTGGTTTGATCTTGTGATTGAATTTGGTCATGCTAACTAATCTCAGTTAGAGTTGAGTAAACAAAGATGTTATCTATTGCACATGCACTCTGACTGATTCTTTAGATGGTATTAGTTCCTATTTAAAGGTTCTGATATTATACCATATGGTTCCCTAAATTAATCAAATCTAGTATAACCAATGTCATAAAAAATTCCATAAGGTGAGCCCCCTAGTTATAAAAATTATTGATATGGAGAGGACTACCTGTGAGTTTGTGTGATAGCTACTAGTGAATGCAAACAGTGAGTAATGGCTACCTAGACAAACAGTAGGTATCTATATGGATTGCTAGTGTGAAAGCCCCCACTGTCATTAGAAAGAGCTACCTTCTCACTTGAGTGAAAGTCACTAATGTACTAAAAACTATATATGTGTACTCCAAAAAGAATTTTCACAATGAGTACAATTTGACTGAAAAAGAAATGAAATAAATTTGTTAGTCAAATTTGGGGTAAAAATTGCTCATCATATAAGTATGGATGTTTATTGGTTTTAAAACTAGTTTTTGAAAATTTTAGAGTCCCATTTGAGCTATAATGTCAAAATCTAACTTAAGGAAGGAAACCAATTCAAAGAGTCAAGTAATGAATTTTGATTTCACACTCACATTACTTCTAATTGTTTCTTGACTCTGATTGTGAATTTGATGTAAATACTATATTTAATCACCGGTGAAAATCAATTATTGTTTACATAATCCTTGTTTATGACTATACTTGATATATATATATTCTTGGGTGATTATTCTTTATGATTTTAATGAAATGAATTATTGCAAATTTTTTGGTGAATTGGTTATTTTGAGGTGAAAATGAGTTTTTAATGTTCCTTTGGTTGAGGGGGAGAAAAGGTTATTAAAGTAAAATTTTTGAAAATTTTTCAGACCACCGATCGCTCGGTGTTAAAGACCGATCGATCGGTCTTTCGTGAACAGAGTTATAAAACCCTCATTTCTATTTTTCTTGTTCACTTGTTCTCCGAACTCCAGAGCGATCTCTCGGTTTCCTCTCCTCCAAATCCTTCCTACGGTCATTCCATTCACCTCTAAGGGTTTTCCAAGCATCAAAAAGGTAAGCCTTGTGCGTTTTCTTGAGTATAGATTGATTTTCTCATCTAGGGCATCGTCGATTCATCCATGGCTTTCCTTTTGTCCTTAATCCTCTTAGCCTATCTCATGTCCGGCGTTCCCAAACGCCGAAAGTTGGTCCTCAACAACCAAGAGGACCCTCCTGAAGATGAGCAAAACCTAGAGCCTTTTACTTTCACTCCAATAGGGCATGGTATTTCAATTGGGGACAGGCCAATTCGTAGAATGATAGATTCTACAACTGAGAATCGACAAAAATCTTTGGCTGATAAAACTCGGAAAAATAAAGGTAAAGCTTCATCTTCCCAGTCCAGTCAGTTATCCCAGTTCATAAGTCCTACTGCTGCTCAACTCTATAGTGAGTATTTTAGCAAGAAAGGTGTAATGGTTGAAAGGGACATTCAAATTGCCGATTTTGGTGATTATTATCTTCCTAAACTCATTTCAGATCGTAAATGGGAAGGTATACTTACCTTATCCGGTCCTGCTTCTGTCCAGTTAGTTAGGGAATTTTACTCTAATTTTTCTGAAATCAACCATAAAAAATGGTCATTCAAATCTCGAGCATTAGAACAATCTGTTGTCATAAATGCTGATTTGATTTCTAAATTCCTTGGCTGTCCTAGAGTTCCAAATGCATATTATCCTTATAATTATAAGAGTGATGAGAATAAAGACACCATGGAACATGTTACCTTTCTTTGTGGTACTCCTACGTTTTGGGTTGGGTCTCTTATTGAAGTGGCGAAACTCACTAAGGATGCTAGACTAGTAAACCTAGTTATGAGTGCAAATATCCATCCAAAGGTTCATAATGCGGACCTTAGGGAAGATAGAGATCGGTTTCTGTTTAGTCTTCTACGTGGGCGTGATATTGATCTTGCCGCTCACATCATTGACTTGATGATCCAAGCCTATCAAATTGTTATAGCAGTTGGAGCCCTACCATTTGGTTCACTCATCACTAAACTTCTTGGTTCTCAAGGAGTTATCGCTCCTCCTGGTGTTCCTACTCGAGTTCCTAAGGGTCCAATCAACAAAAAGACCCTAGCTTAGAGTTTTTCACATGCCTCAGTTCGAGATACAGAGGAGGGAGCAGAAGTTGGTGCTGGGTCATCTCGTCCTCCTCCGGCCACTATGGATGATCTTGCCAGGATGATAGGAGAGATGCAGATGGATCTCAGGACTCATGTTTCGTCATACGAGGAGTTTACTACAGAGGTTCGTGGTAGACTTGGATCTCTCGATGCAGCAGTGCTGGGCGTACAGAGAGATGTTCGGGATTTTCGAGCTTACTATGAGTCCCAGCTCACTTCTGATGATGAGCAGGAGTGATAGTTAGATTGATGTACTAGGATAGAAACTCCTTCTGATTCATGTGTATATTTTGGAGTTTATCTTAGTTCTAGTTTTTGTTTGACATTTCGCTGTATTTTGTCTTGGTTGTACTTAGTACAAACCTATTTGGATGTTTTAACTTGTTATGGATTTCTGCATTTGGATTGTTTCTTATATCTCATCTCATTTGTGTTTATGCGTTAATTTTATTGTTAATAGTCCGCCTTTGGCATTTCGAGCCAAAAAGGGGGAGAGTGCATGATAATACACATGGATATGATGCTTTTGTGGACGTGGATGATAATTGTGTGGATGATGTTATGGAAACATACTTAACATGTTATGGATATTTCCCATATTTTATTTCTCATGCTTCACAGGTTTTTGATTTAGCATGTGCAGGCAAACAGGTTCAAAGTTTGGTGAATCATGACAAGATAACATGTCAAAAGTCATGTAATTATTTTTGAGTCATGTGAAGGTCAATTTTCCATTTCTGAATCATTTGGGAAAATTTGAACCTAGTATATGAGTTAGTCTTGTTTTGTCCCGGAATTGCCAAAGGGGGAGATTGTAAATCCCTAAATAGGTGTTGGCAAATTCCGTGATCATTAGATAGGTCATGTGAGTCGAGTCGTCGAGTCATGTTCAACTTGTCAGAAGAGAAGAGCTAAAGCTTAAAGAAGATTGAAGAAAGTGAAGAAAAAGCTCCTACTCTGGATCTAGAAAGGTAATGGACTTAGAGACCCCTACCTAGGTTGGATTTGGCTTAGATAACTCTAAACATACCTAGGAGGATAGTTTTAATCTTAACAGAGTTGTTTGATCTTAGTTGAATCAAATAAACATGAAAAGACATATGGTTTGAAAAAATTTTGTCTCAACCGATCGCTTGGTATTGCGACCGATCGATCGGTGGCCTACCGAGCGATCGGTGGCTATCGACTGGACAAAAATTTTGTATGGGGTATTTTTCCAGAGAGATGATTTTTAACCGAGCGATCGGTCATGAGAACTGAGCGATCCGTTTTGGACCGAGCGATCGGTAATGAGCACCGATCGATCAGTCCCCGTAAAAAGAATTTTTATTTTTCTGGATTCTTTTTTTAAACCCTATATAAACAACTTTTTGGAGACCTAATTTGTGTCTTTGATTTTTTTTGAAAGAGTAGAGGTCTGAGAAACTCCTCTAGGGTTTTTCCTATTGTTCTATTAGATCTTTGTTGATCCCTCCTCTTTCTTTGATCCTAGATAATGCAAGTATAGATCTAAACCATTGATCTTACATTGTGTGATCTCAGATCTGTATGAGATCCCTCTAGGGTTTGAAACTTCCTAAATTGATTCACAACCCTACACCTTGTGTGTGTGTCCGGTGTTTGATCCGGAGCCTTCGTGGGAGGAGATCGATCGTGTGTGATCGTGGTTTTGAAGTAGCTTGAGAAGATTTGGTCGGTGTGGAACCGAAGCTGCTACGGCGGAGATCGAACCTGCTGGTTCGTGGAAATCAAGAGTAAGAGTCTATACCTCGGAACGTCGTTTCTGTTTTGGTAAGGTCTTGTCTTGTACTTGATATCTTTTCATAGTGAAGTTTATTGCTGGACAAGGTCCCGTGGTTTTTTCCCGTTAGGGTTTTCCACGTAAAAATCTTCTGTGTTTGATTTGTGTGGATTGTCTGAGTGAATTGTTCATTGATTTCTAAACATATTAATTGAAAAATAAAAATTGGTTAGAAATTATTAGATAGACCTATTCACCCCCCCTCTAGGTCTTAGAGATCATTGATCTGGATAAATTTCAATGATTTCTCAAGAATGTCATGGGTGGCATTTATAAGAGAGAAATCCGATGCTTTTGACAATTTCAAAAGTATTTGCTTGAAAATTCAAAATGAGAAAAGATGCCCAATCACTCGAATACGAAGTGATCATGGAAAGGAGTTTGAAAACTCTAAGTACAAGGACTTTTGTGATGAGTCGGGTATCAAACATGAATTTTCTATACCTATTACACCTCAGCAGAATGGTGTAGTAGAGAGGAAGAACAGGGTTCTCCAAGAGATGGCTAGAGTTATGCTTCATAGCAACAATCTAGCTTCTCATTTCTGGGCTGAGGCAGTTAACACTGCTTGCTATATAGTTAATAGAGTTTTTGTAAGACCTGGAACAAGGAAAACCCCATATGAGTTGTGGAATAACAAGAAACCCAGTGTCAAGTACTATCAAGAATTCGGAAGTAAATGCTATATCCTTAAGGATAGAGAGCAACTGGGCAAATTTGAATCCCGGAGTGATGAAGGGATATTTATTGGATATTCCACCAATAGTAGAGCTTTTCGAGTGTACAACTTGAGAACCTCTACGATTATGGAGTCCATAAATGTAGTTGTGGATGACTCCGGTGTTGATCAAACTTCTTATAGAAGCATGATTGGTAGTTTACTCTACCTAACTGCTACTAGACCTGACATAGCCTTTAGTGTTGGTGCATGTGCCCGCTATCAAGCGAGCCCAAAAGAGTCTCACTTGCTTGTAGTTAAGCGTATCATTCGATATGTGAGTGGAACTCTATCATTTGGCCTCTTGTATTCTTTTTATACAAATGCCACGATAGTTGGATATTCCGATGCTGATTGGGCCGGAAATGCTGATGATAGGAAGAGCACCTCTGGAGGATGTTTCTATATTGGAAACTGCTTAGTTGTTTGGCTTAGCAAAAAGCAGAATTCAATTTCATTGTCCACTGCAGAAGCTGAGTACATAGCAGCTGGCAGTTGTTGCACTCAACTTCTGTGGATGAAGCAGATGTTGAATGATTACGGGATTGAACAGAGCACTATGACTGTGTATTGTGATAATTCAAGTGCTATCAATATTTCCAAAAATCCCGTTCAACATTCTCGCACAAAACACATAGACATTAGACATCACTTCATCCGTGATCTTGTTGAGCAAAAGATTGTGTCTATAGAGTATGTCCAAATAGAGAATCAATTTGCGGACATTCTTACAAAACCCTTAGATTCCCTTAGGTTTGAACTCCTTAGGAAATCCATAGGTTTGTGCGGAGTTGAGTAAAGATGTACTTGTTTCCTAGCCTATGTGTTCTTCATGTTCTATTTATGTCATAGAGCTATTTTTTGTTGTTTCCTTTAATTAATAAAAATCCAAAAACATTCAAAAATTGAAAAATATTGCAAAAAATAATAATGTGTTTGTATGACCTTCTTTCCTATCATTTTGCTTCAAGTTATTTCCTTGAAATCATATTTGAACATATAATACAAGGATAAATATTTCATAGGATTGGATAAATTAGGATAGGTCAACTGTTGGTTTGATCTTGTGATTGAATTTGGTCATGCTAACTAATCTCAGTTAGAGTTGAGTAAACAAAGATGTTATATGTTGCACATGCACTCTGACTGATTCTTTAGATGGTATTAGTTCCTATTTAAAGGTTCTGATATTATACCATATGGTTCCCTAGATTAATCAAATTTAGTATAACCAATGTAATAAAAAATTCCATAAGGTGAGCCCCCTAGTTATAAAAATTATTGACATGGAGAGGACTACCTGTGAGTTTGTGTGATAGCTACTAGTGAATGCAAACAGTGAGTAATGGCTACCTAGACAAACAGTAGGTAGAATATGGATTGCTAGTGTGAAAGCCCCCACTGTCATTAGAAAGAGCTACCTTCTCACTTGTGTGAAAGTCACCAATGTGCTAAAAACTATATATGTGTACTCCAAAAAGAATTTTCACAATGAGTACAATTTGACTGAAAAAGAAATGAAATAAATTTGTTAGTCAAATTTGGGTAAAAATTGCTCATCATATAAGTAAGGATGTTTATTGGTTTTAAAACTAGTTTTTGAAAATTTTAGAGTCTCATTTGAGCTATAATGTCAAAATCTAGCTTAAGGAAGGAAACCAATTCAAAGAGTCAAGTAATGAATTTTGATTTCACACTAACATTACTTCTAATTGTTTCTTGACTCTGATTGTGAATTTGATGCAAATACCATAATTAATCACCTTTGAAAATCAATTACTGTTTACATAATCCTTCTTTATGACTGTACTTGATATATAAATTCTTGGGTGATTATTCTTTATGATTTTAATGAAATCAATTATTGCAAATTTTTTGGTGAATTGGTTATTTTGAGGTGAAAATGAGTTTTTACTGTACCATCGGTTGAGGGGGGAGAAATGGTTGTAAATGTAAAATTTTTGAAAATTTTTTCAGACCACCGATCGCTCGGTGTTAAAGACCGATCGATCGGTCTTTCGTGAACAGAGTTATAAAACCCTCATTTCTATTTTTTCTGTTCACTTCTTCTCTGAACTCCAGAGCGATCTCTCGGTTACCTCTCCTCCAAATCCTTCCTACGGTCATTCCATTCGACTCTAAGGGTTTCCCAAGCATAAAAAAGGTAAGCCTTGTACGTTTTCTTGCGTATAGGTTGAATTTCTCATCTAGGGCATCGTCTGTTCATCCATGGCTTTCATTTTGTCCTTAATCCTTCTAGCCTATCTCATGTCTGGCGTTCCCAAACGCCGAAAGTTGGTCCTCAACAACCAAGAGGACCCTCCTGAAGATGAGTAAATCCAAGAGCCCTTTTCCTTCACTCCAATAGGACATGGGATTTCAATAGGGGATCGACCAATTCGTAGAATGGTGGATTCTACTACTGAAAATCGTCAAAAGTCTTTGGCAGATAAAACCCGGAAACAAAAGGGAAAAGCTAGTTCATCTTCAACTGTTCTATTGGGTCCTTTCATTAGCCCTAATGCTGCTTAGCTTTATAGTGAGTATTTTAGTAAAAAGGGTATTATGGTTGAAATGAGCATTAGAATTTCAAATTTTGGTTATTATTACCTTTAATTTCTAAGCTCATTACCGATCGTAACTGGGAAGGTCTTCTCACTTTATCCGGTCTTGCTCCTATTCAATTAGTCCAAGAATTTTACTCAAATTTCTCTGAAATCAATTTCAAAACCTGGTTTTTTAAATCTCAATCTTTAGAACAATCAGTTTTGATAAATCCAAATGTCATTGCAAAATTTCTTGGTTGTCCTCGAGTTCCAGATGCCTATTATCCTTATAAATACAAGAAAGATGAGGATAAAGAATCTATGAACAATGTAGTCACATTCCTTTGTGGTGCTCCTACACTTTGGGTTGGTTCCTTAATATAAGTAACAAAACTCACTAGGGATGCCAGACTTGTAAACCTAGTTATGAGTGTCAATATCCACCCAAAGGTTTATACTGCAGACCTTAGGGAAGATAGAGCTCGATTTTTATTCAGTCTCCTTCGTGGACATGATATTGACCTTGCAGCACACATAATTGATTTGATGATTCAAGCCCATCAAACTCAAACTGTGGTTGGAGCTCTTCCGTTTGGTTCCCTGATTACTAAACTCCTTGGTTCTCAAGGGATTATTGCTCCTCCTGGAGTTCCTACCCGTACTCCGAAAGGTCCAATCAACAAAAAGACCATCGCTCAGAGTTTCTCTCATGCTTCAGTTCAAGATATTAAGGAGGAAGCTGATTTTGGTACAGGATCCTCTCATCCACCTCCGGCCACGATTGATGATCTAGCCAGAATGATGAGAGAAATGCAGATGGATCTCTCAACGCATATTTCATCCCACCAGGAGTTCACCACAGAGATCCGTGGCAGACTTGGATCACTGGATGCAGCAGTGCTGGGCGTACAGAGAGATGTTCGTGATGATGAGCAGGAGTGATAGTTAGATTGATGTACTAGGATAGAAACTCCTTCTGGTTCATGTGTATATTTTGGAGTTTACCTTAGTCCTAGTATTAGTTTGAGACTTCGATGTATTTTGACTTGGTTGTACTAAGTACAATCCTTTTTGGATGTTATTGACTTAGTTATGGATGTATGAATTTGGATGGTTTATTCTCATTCTCTTATATCTCATCTCCTTTGATTTTATGCATTAATTTTATTGTTTATAGTCCGCCTTTGGCATTTCGAGCCAAAAAGGGGGAGAGTGCATGATATGCATATGGATATAATATTGTGGATGATGATTTTGTGATTTTGTGGATGATGTTATGGATACATGATTAACCTGTTATGGATATAGTATTGTGGAATTGTGGATGTTATACATGTTTTACTTCTTCCCATATTTTATTTCCCATGCTTCACAGGTTTTTGATTTAGCATGTGCAGGCAAACAGGTTGGTGAATCATGACAAGTTAAAATGTAAAATATCATGTAATTATTTTTGAGTCATGTAAAGGTCAATTTTCCATTTTTGAATCATTTGGGAAAATTTGAACCTAGTATATGAGTTAGTCTTGTTTTGTCCCGGAATTGCCAAAGGGGGAGATTGTAAATCCCTAAGTAGGTGTTGGCAAATTCCGTGATCATTAGATAGGTCATGTGAGTCGAGTCGTGTTCAACTTGTCAGAAGAGAAGAGCTAAAGCATCAAGAAGATTGAAGAAAGTGAAGAAAAAGCTCCTACTCTGGATCTAGAAAGGTAATGGACTTAGAGACCCCTACCTAGGTTGGATTTGACTTAGATAACTCTAAACATACCTAGGAGGATAGTTTTAAACCTAACAAAGTTGTTTGATCTTAGTTGAATCAAATAAACATGAAATGAAATATGGTTTGAAAAACTTTTGTCTCAACCGATCGCTCGGTGTTGAGACCGATCGATCGATGGCCTACCGAGCGATCGGTGGCTATCGACTGGACAAAACATTTGTATGGGGTATTTTTCCAGAGAGATGATTTTCAACTGCTCGATCGGTTATGAGCACCGATCGATCCGTTTTGGACCGAGCGATCGGTAATGTGCACCGATCGATCGGTCCCCGTAAAAAGAATTTTTATTTTTCTGGATTCCTTTTCTAAACCCTATATAAACAACTTTTTGGAGACCTAATTCGTATCTTTGTTTATTTTTGAAAGAGTAGAGGTCTGAGAAACTCCTCTAGGGTTTTTCCTATTGTTCTTATTAGATCTTTGTTGATCTCTCCTCTTTCTTTGATCCTAGAGAATGCAAGTATAGATCTAAACCTTTGATCTTGCATTGTGTGATCTCAGATCCATATGAGATCGCTCTAAGGTTTAAAACTTCCTAAATTGATTCACAACCCTACACTTTGTGTGTGTGTCCGGTGTTTGATCCGGAGCCTTCGTGGAAGGAGATCGATCGTGTGTGATCGTGGTTTTGAAGTAGCTTGAGAAAATTTGGTCGGTGTGGAACCGAAGCTGATACGGCGGAGATCGAACCTGCTGGTTCGTGGAAATCAAGAGTAAGAGTCTATACCTAGGAACTTCGTTTTTGTTTTGGTAAGGTCTTATCTTGTACTTAAAATCTTTTCATAGTGAAGTTTGTTGCTGGACGAGGTCCCGTGGTTTTTTCCCGTTAGGGTTTTCCACGTAAAATTCTTCTGTGTTTGATTTGTGTGGATTGTCTGAGTGAATTTTTCATTGATTTCTAAACATATTAATTGAAAAATTAAAATTTGTTAGAAATTATTAGATAGACCTATTCACCCCCCCCCCCCCCCCTCTAGGTCTTAGAGATCATTGATCTGGATAAATTTCAATACTTTTATAAGTGCATAGCTTTTTAAACCTTATCTTTTAAGCTTTCATAAAAACAAAACATATCTTATGAGGTCATGCGTATATCAATTGCTTATGAGTTCTTAAAAGTGCTTATGAGTTCTTATGAGCCACATATGATGCCTTGTGAGATATGCATGATGCCTTGTGAGATATGAATGCCTTGAGAGATATGAATGATGCCTTGTGAGATATGAATGCCTTATGAGCTATGAATGATGTCTTGTGAGATATGAATGATGCCTTGTGAGATCCTTATGAGCATAGAGAACGTATGAGACTTGTGAGTTCTTATGAGTTTTCTTTAAACATTTCTTATGAAATTTGAAACATCCTACTTATGAGAAATCTGATTCATGCGAGACTAGTGCACATACGAGACTTATGAACATCTTAATAGACTTAGAAAACTTTTTGACATAATAGCGTAGTCCTTTGAAAATTTGGAATATAACATGTGAGAACTTTGAGTATCATAGTAGACTTAAAATGTCTTAAACATAGCACATAGCTCTTGTAAATATCATGAAAATCTAAACTTTCTTAAACATAGAAGATTACTTTTGTAGGAAACCTCATAGAGTGAATAATAAAGGGAATTCATAACAAAGCTAGGTAGTAGATTATATCTATCTTAAAAGGAAGTTTTTACACTTTTGTGGATCAGAATCAAGCTTGAGGAAAGCTTGGTTGAAGCTTGGGAAAATCTGTGTTTGAAAACCTCCTTCTTTAAGAACACGAACAAAATCTCTTTGGAGAATTCCAAGCTTTGAAATCACCTTAGTGATGATTCGTGAGCTTGAGAACACTAAAGGAAGAAAGCTTAACAAGGTTGGAACCTCACTTGAGCTTGGGAAAGAACAGTTGGAAAGGAACAAAGTTTCTCTTCTTCTTCTTCTTCAATCTCTCTCTCAATTACATTCAAGGGTTTGGTAACCCTTATACACGAAATTCAGACCCTATTTATAACCTAAAGGTTGCCAAATATCTCAAAATATCTTAGAAAAATATCCCCCAAGGTCAGTGATGAGTTACAGCTCATTACTGGGCATTTTTTCCATTTTTCGAGTTGAATTCGTCGATGAAATTCGGCCCCCAGCACACTTCGTCGCCGAAATTGAACTCTGTCTGAGCAGGTTTTTCCCGCTTTGGTATTTTAATCAGAACTTTTGACTCGTTTATCCGATTTTGATGATTCAACTTGCGTTTGACTCGTCTTTCAAATGAGACAATTTTTATGTTTTGTACAAAGATAAATTTTTAGTTCTAAATGGTCTAAATGGGCCCACAAGTGGACTGGTCCTGGGGTGACTTTCAGCAGACCAAAATTTACAGCAGACCAGTTTGTGAAAATTTGACATTTGACCCAAATTTTACTCAAAATATGAAAAAGTGGTAAACATGAACCTCGAAGAGGGTTTCAATATCTTTTCAAAAATTTAAGAATCACTCAATTCTAATCAGCGGTGAGAATTCTAGAGCTCTCTCAAGTTGGGGATATGTTTAGGCATCCCTCTTCTTTGGCACCTAAAGTATTTTATCCTTATGTTCTTTCATCCTAAATACCTAACAACAATACTTAAACTAATTTAGACCATTTTTTATAATTGCTCATAAACCAAATTACATAAATGACCCTTGGCCTTCACAAGACTTGTGCCTATGGCACTATTCACACACTATTCACATGAACAGTGAACCTAAATTCCAGGGCTCTACATCCTCCCCCCTTATAAGAATTTCGTCCGTTAAATTAGAACGACATAAAATCAAGTGAGGATACTTTTTTTTCACTCTTTATTATCCATAACTAAGTCAAGCAATGTATAACAACATCCATAGAATATAAGGTTCTATGACCAAACGAGTCATTTCATTCATTTCCTATTCACTATATACAAGATTGAAAACATGTACATCACAATATAACAAAACATCATAACACTGTACATATATAAAAGATAAGCCAACTGATCAAAAGACCGACTAGAGCATCTCTTATATTCCAAAATGATATAGATGCGCTACAGTCTCCCTTCATTACCCTATACAAAAAAACTGGTATCTACACCTCAATCGAGGTGGACGAACTACTGCCAACTTCCTCCTAGGACGTCCTACCCTCCCAGCTTGTTAACATGCGATCTTTCACCTCCCATGTCAACTTCTTCTTGGCCTGCTTACGGGTGTTCAAAATCTCACAGTATTCTCAAGCCATAAGCCTCTTTGGAGGCGAAGGTACCTAGGCAGTTCCATTTGGGTTTATCCAGATGGCCTTAGGTGTAATGGCCTTCATAATCTGTTGGGATAGACCGATCCACTCTGGATAACGTCGCATCAATATGACTCTCATCCTCTCATAAATCTCCCAGTCCTTCTTAGTTGGAATTCTATACATCCTCGGCATCCCTGCACATGCACACCATTTTTCTCACTCACTATTTGATTTTGAAACAGGTCATGTCCAACCATATTTATAACTTGCTCAACTACGCCCCATGATAATAGTCTGGAGAACAATAGCAAAATGTGATTCTATCTTGAAAACCAGAGTATCAACAGGTCATATCGCAGTAGATAGCCCACACTCTAGGGTATAGCACACATATGAGCATTTATACACACTAGGAAGTATATACACATAAAGTTCCTAGCGAAGCAAAGACACGAGGTTCGGTTGAAACATCAACCTATTTGACTACGACTGAATAATCAGTCGAGACTTGGAATACGACTCCCTAGTTAAAAAAAACATACTAATCTCTTGACGACCAACACATGGCTAGGCACTCGCTTATCAACAAGGCGCCTAAGTACAATACCTAACTCTGTTCTTATTTTGCATGAAGCACACATAAGTTCATACATCACAATATACTGCACATATAGTAGTATAATAGCATGTTTTACAATCATCATAGAAGTTCAAACCAGGTTCCTACTTGGAATACGACTGACTAACTTATGCTCAGAAGACAACCTAGTCCCTAAGCTTGATACAAATTTTGTCGCGGTATCAACCTATAACTGAGTTCATCTGAGTTCTAAATTCAACTCAAAAAACACCTTTCTGCCCAGAGGTTCTAATGCCTAAGCTCTGATACCAAGTCTGTCGCGACCCAAAATACCCCCTAGGAGTTAGGGATACTTTAGTTCATGATCGCCGTGTCAAACCATCCGGTATGACACATAAGGCATATTTAACATCCTGTCATAGCGTACAAATTATACATATAACTAAAACAAAGTGGAAGCAATTCAAAATAATGTACTCCTATCATTAGGTTCAAGTTTGAACCATAGAACACCGTAAACTTTAAGTATGAAGTGGACAAGTCCCACCCTCAATACTCTCAAAATATATAATCTAAAGTGGACATTTCCCACTTTCAAAATACATGACCTTCTCCCTCACTTCACTCAACTTCTAGATAGGCCCCCTTATCTAGAGTTCCATCATCTTGGTAGTGATCCATAGCAGGCTCAGGCTCGTAGTACTCCTCCTCTATCCAAGGCTCAGGAATAGGTGCGTCTACAAAACCTACCGAAATCAACAATTCGGCTGAGCATAAAATACTCAATCGGTACAAAATACTAGCTAACAGTGTCATAAAGTAACAATATCATGCGAGCACATAGAGGCTTAACAATTCATATTTCATGCTTTAAACCAAACTTGGCAATTATACTTTTACAAGTGCATAGCTTTTTAAATCTTATCTTTTGAGCTTTCATAAAAACAAAACGTATCTTATGAGGTCATGCGTAAATCAATCGCTTATGAGTTCTTAAAAATGCTTATGAGTTCTTATGAGCCACATATAATATCTTGTGAGATATGAATGCCTTGAGAGATATGAGTGATGTCTTGTGAGATATGAATGCCTTGTGAGATATGCATGATGCCTTGTAAGATATGAATGATGTCTTGCGAGATATGAATGATGCCTTGTGAGATCCTTATGAGCATAGAGAACATATGAGACTTGTGAGTTCTCATGAGTTTTCTTTAAACATTTCTTATGAATTTTGAAACATCCTACTTATGAGAAATCCGATTCATGCGAAACTAGTGCACATACGAGACTTATGAACATCTTAATTGACTTAGAAAACCTTTTGACATAATAGCGTAGTCCACTGAAAATTTGGAATATAACATGTGAGAACTTTGAGTATCATGGTAGACTTAAAATGCCTTAAACATAACACATAGCTCTTGTGAATATCATGGAAATCTAAATTTTCTTAAACATAGAAGATTAATTTTGTAGGAAACATCATAGAGTGAATAACAAAGGGAATTCATAACAAAGCTAGGTAGTAGATTATATCTACCTTAAAAGGAAGTTTTTACACTTCTGTGGATCATAATCAAGCTTGAGGAAAGCTTGGTTGAAGCTTGGGAAAATCTGGGTTTGAAAACCCCCTTCTTCAAGAGCAGGAACATAATTTCTTTGGAGAATTCCAAGCTTTGAAATCACCTTAGTGATGATTTGTGAGCTTGAGAATACTAAAGGAAGGAAGCTTGATAAGGTTGGAACTTCACTTGAGCTTGGGGAAGAACAGTTGGAAAGGAACAAAGTTTCTCTTCTTCTTCTTCTTCTTCTTCTTCAATCTCTCTCTCAATTACATTCAAGGATTTGGTAACCCTTACACGAAATTCAGACTCTATTTATAGTCTAAAAGTTGCCAAATATCTCAAAATATCTTAAAAAAATATCCCCCAAGGTCGGTGATGAGTTACAACTCATTACTGGGCGTTTTTGTCATTTTTCGAGTTGAATTCGTCGACGAAATTCAGCTCCTAGGACACTTCATTGCCGAAATTGAACTCTGCCTGGGCAGGTTTTTCCTGCTTTGGTATTTTGATCATAATATTTGACTCGCTTATCC
This sequence comes from Tetracentron sinense, assembly GCA_015143295.1. Classification (NCBI taxonomy): domain Eukaryota; kingdom Viridiplantae; phylum Streptophyta; class Magnoliopsida; order Trochodendrales; family Trochodendraceae; genus Tetracentron; species Tetracentron sinense. Next base: position 16,206,991 of record CM026560.1, on the reverse strand, counting down.
AATTTTGACGATTAAACTTGCGTTGGACTCGTCTTTTAAAGAGAAACAACTTTCATGCTTTGTACAAAGCCAAATTTTGAGTTCTAAATGGTCTCAATGAGCCCACAAATGGACTGGTCCTGAGATGACTTTCAGCAGACCAAAATTTACAGCAGACCAGTTTGTGGAAATCTGACATTTGACCCAATTGTTACTCAAAATATGAAAAAATGATAAACATGAACCTCGAAGAGGGTTTCAATACCTTTCCAAAAATTTAAGAATCACTCGATTCCGATCAGCGTTGAGAATTCTAGAGCTCCCTCAAGTTGAGGGTATGTTTAGGCATCCCTCTTCTTTGGCACCTAAAGTATTTTGTACTTATGTTCTTTCATCATAAATACCCAACAACAATACTTAAACTAATTTAGCACATTCTTTTGATTGGTCATAAACCAAATTTCATAAATGGCCCTTGGCCTTCACAAGACTTGTGCCTATGGCACCATTCACAACACTATTCACACACTATTCACATGAACAGTGAACCTAAATTTTGGGGCTCTACAGAAGATGCTCCTGTATTGAAGGAGGGAGAAACTGATAAGCAAGTGGTTGGTGCTGTGGAGGCATGAAAAAAATTCTGATTTCCTATGCCAAAATTACATCCTCAATGGATTGGATAATACACTGTATAATGTTTACGGCCCAATCAAAACTGCAAAAGAACTCTGGGATTCCTTGGACATCAAATATAAGACTGAAGATGCCGGTGCGAAGAAGTTCATGGTCGGAAAGTTTCTGTAATATGTGATGTCAAACTCCCAGACTGTTATCAGTCAAGTTCAGGATCTTTAATTAATTCTGCATGACATTCATGCAGAAAATATGGTTCTGAGTGAATCTTTTCAGGTGGCAGCCATGATTGAAATTATTACCCCCGAGCTGGAAAGATTTCATGAATTATTTGAAGCATAAGCGAAAGGAGATGAAAATGGAGGAACTTATTGTGAGATTGAGGATTGAAGAGGATAACCGGATTTCTAAAAAGAAAACCGAAAAATTTACAATGGAGTCCAAGGCAAATGTAGTGGAACAGGGGAAATAGTTTAATGGAAAGAGGAGACAGTTTAATGAAGGCTCCTCAAAAGGTTTTAAAGGTAGAGAGAACAAGAGATTCAAATTCACCGGAAAATGCTACATTTGTGATAAACCTGGGCATCGAGCTAAGGATTGCAAGTGCAAGCGAATAAGCCAAAACAAGAAACCTGCTCAAGCCAACTTCACAGAAATGGACATGGTTTCAAATGGAGTCCATGATATGAATTTGTCCGCTGTAGTGTCCAAGGTGAACCTCATAGGTAATTCCAAAGAATGGTGGATGGACACCGGAGCAACTTGTCATATTTGTATTGACAAGAATATGTTTTCTTCATATCAAGTGGTGGAAAATGAAGAGCAACTTTTCATGGGTAACTCCTCAACTTCCAAAATTGAAGGATAAGGAAAGTGGTGCTGAAAATGACTTCAGGTAAGGAACTTACCTTAAATAATGTGCTCCATGTGTCGAACATCTGGAAGAATTTGGTTTCAGGATCTTTGTTATGTAAGAATAGGTTTAGACTAGCATTTGAGTCAGACAAGTTTGTCCTCACTAAAAGTGGTATGTATGTAGGGAAGTGTTATATGAGCGATGAGCTCTTTAAACTCAATGTAATGAATGTTGTACCGAATAAGAATATGAATAAGAATGCATCATCTTCTAGTTATTTTCTTGAGTTTTCTAATTTATGACATGGTAGATTAGGACATGTAAATAATGATTCTTTATGTAAGCTTATACACTTAGGATGTTTGCCTAAATGTAATTTTGATAAAAATCATAAGTGTGAAGTATGTGTGGAAGCAAAATTAATTAGAACTTCATTCCAATTTATTGAAATGAATTCTGAACATTTAGATTTAATTCACACAGATATATGTGATTTAAAATTTGTTCATACTAGAGGTGGAAAGAAATACTTTATCACTTTCATTGATGATTGCTCTAGATATTGTAAAGTATATATTTTAAGGAGCAAGGATGAAGCTTTGGATATGTTTAAACAGTACAAAGCCGAAGTTGAGAATCAACTTAACAGAAAAATTAAGGTTATAAGAAGTGATAGATGTGGTGAATATGAAACACATTTTGGTGTTTTTTTGTTAAGAACATGGTATCATACATCAAACTACAGCACCTTATTCATCACAGCAAAATTGTATTGCTGAAAGAAAAAATAGAACCTTAAAAGAAATGATGAATGCTATATTGATTAGTTCGGGATTACCTCAGAATTTGTGGGAGGAAGCAATTCTTTCTGCAAATTATATTCTAAATAAAATACCCCGAAAGGTAATCAATAAAACACCCTATGAAATATGGAATGGAAGATCACCTTCTTTCAAATACTTAAAAGTGTGGGGGTGTTTGGCTAAAGTGGCTATTCCTAGTCCTAAAACAACTAAGATCGGACCTAAAATTGTTGATTGCATATTCATTGGTTATGCAAATAATAGTAGTGCATATAGATTTCTAATTCACAAATCTGAAAATCTTGATATGCATGTAAATATTATTATTAAATCAAGGAATGCATATTTCTTTGAAAATGTATTTCCTTATAAATCTGGACAAGAGACTAATTCAATTAAAAGAACTAGAGATACTACTATGAGTAGTAATAAAGACTTTGAAGGTAATAGTAAAGAACCTAGACTTAGCAAACGTGCTAAAAAGTCAAAGTCTTTTGGTCCTGATTTTCTAACATATTTGTTAGAAAATGAGCCTCAAACTTTTAAGGAAGCTATGTCAACCAGAAGCTCCTTTGTGGAAAGAGGCCGTGAATAGTGAAATTGAATCTATTTTGCATAATCATACATATGAGTTAGTTGATCTCCCATCAGGAAGTAAACATCTTGGATATAAATAGATATTCAAAATAAAAATGAAAGCAGATGGTTCAATTAACAAGTATAAGGCAAGACTTGTGGTCAAAGGATATAGTCAAAAGGAAGGACTAGATTACTTTGATACATATTCTCCAATGACGAGAATAACATCAATTCGAATGATGATTGCAATTGCTGCATTAAAGAATTTTGACATTCATCAAATGGATGTCAAGACGGCTTTCTTAAATGGTGATCTAAATGAAGAAATATACATGGAACAACCAGAAGAGTTTTGTGTTCCAGGATAAGAAAGGAAAGTCTACAAGCTTGTTAAATCACTTTATGGATTAAAACAAGCACCGAAGCAATGACACGAAAAATTTGACAATGCAATGTTGTCAAATAGATTCAAAATCAACGAGCGTGACAAATGTATTTATGTAAAAAACATAGATACAGGATATGTCATAATATGTCTTTATGTGGATGACATGCTCATCATAGGGAGTAATGATCAAATGATCAAAACTACTAAGAAATTATTGAACAAACAATTTGACATGAAAGACATGAGAGTGGCAGATGTAATCTTGGGAATGAAAATTACCAAAACATTTGATGGATATGATTTATCTCAATCACATTATATTGAGAAAGTACTTGAAAATTTTAACAAATACGATGACCATTTAGCAAAGACTCGACTAGATGGAAATATTTATTTAGCTAAAAATACTGACGAAAGCATATCTCAATTGGAGTATTCTAGAATTATAGGAAGCTTGATGTACATGATGAACTGTACACGTCCTGATATAGCATACTCCATTAGTAAACTGAGTAGATATACCAGTAATCCGGGGGAAGACCACTAAAAAGCCATAGTGAGGGTACTTCGATATTTAAAATTTACCCAAAACTATGCATTGTGCTAACCAGATATCCAGCAATCCTTGAAGGATACTGCGATGCAAATTAGATATCAAATACTAAAGACTCAAAATCCACAAGTGGATATGTCTTTATTATTTGGGGGGTGCAATAATCTCATGGAAATCTTCTAAGCAAACATGTATAGCACGGTCTACAATGGAATCTGAATTCATTGCATTAGACAAAGTTGGAGAAGAAGCAGAATGGCTTCGACAATTCTTAGAAGATATTCCGATGTGGCAAAAACCTGTGTCTGCAATCTACATACATTGCAACAGTCAATCTGCGATTGGAAGACCACAGAGTCACATGTATAACAGAAAGTCTTGACACATTCGTCGTAGACATAGTACCGTTAGACACTTGCTTTCAAGTGGGATAATCTCTTTAGAATATATAAGGTCAAAGAATAATATTGCTGATCCTTTAACTAAAGTTTATCAAGAGAACAAGTGAGTAACTCATCAAGGGGAATGGGGTTAAAGTCTATAACTTAAGAGTATTCACAACGGAAACCCAACCTAATTAACTGGAGATCCCAAGATTTAGGTTCAAAGGGACAACTAAGTTGTGTATGACTCGACCTGATCACTTAAGAGATAATATCTCTTACTCATTTCTGTAATGAGAAAGTGATGACCGCATCGTGTTAGGATTAACTAAGTTATTAATGCTTCTTATATCTTGGAATTCCAAGTGGAGTATAGCAGAATACTCTTAATAAGAATCACCTATGTGAGTGTGAACTGGGCCGGTTCTATGAGAATTGATTAAACTAAAATTCTCTAGAGCACTCATGAAACCAGGATGTGTTCAGGGCCAAAATGAACACAACAATGAGAACTAAACTATGTTTGGGAATATCATGTGTGTATTCTATTGTCTTAGTTTACACTAACGGCTGAACAGTTCAAGACATCATGTTCACTGATTAGCCAGTAAATCCGATAGTCCTATACAGGGGAAGGTTCAAGGCCAAAAGCTACCTATCCTATGTAAGATGTCTCCTATTATGTACTCTCTCTTTAGTGTCTGCATAATTTCTGTATTCTATCCAGGAATTTTCATTCATGTGGGGGATTGTTGGAAAAATTATGTTTTGTAAAAATCTGAGTATTTTGGAAAACAGTTTTTACAAACTTTGACCCAAAAAATAAGTAGGACCCACAAGGGTTTTAAGGCGGGTCTAAGTTGATCCGTGTTCTCCTCCATGGGGAGATTAACGTAGTATATTCACTTGTCCAAAATAGTGAAGTGGTGAATGAGAAATTCGTCTCAAAGTGAACCACTTGAACATGTATCGTAAGTTGAAAGATGGTGTAGTTTATTAGTCCCACATCGGAAAACTATTGAAACTATAGTGTGGTTTATATACCATTACCTTAAAGTAAATGGTGGCCCTTGGGGCACCCAAATTTTGCGAAGGAGTGAGCACTTGCTCCAAGGTGGAACCAACCTCACACGTGTGCGCCGCCACCGCCGCCCCGGCCCGTGTCCGAGTCTGGTCCGGCTGGTTGGCTTGGTTTGGTTCTAGTGGGCCTTAAAGCCTGGCCCCTATATTTATTTATTTTTCCTGGGCCAGAACCCATTCAACTTATATAATTATTTCCAACAGCTTTTTAATCCAACAATCATGTCTGTTGGATTTAAGCTGAAACCCAAGAGACATGACCATTCTGGACAGTCTCCTTTGCCTAATATTTAAGGCTTCTCTGTTGCATATTCTAGAGTACAAAAATTACTTCTTCTACTCCCTAGTCTCCAATTACTTCTGCACACAGAGTCTTTGTTATTCCAGACAGAGATACATAACATTTGTTTTTGGTTCGCTGGACAAGCAGATTGTAGTGCTTCTTCTGCTTGTGTAAAGATCACTTCATCATGGGAGATAGACGTCCGTTGATCGAAAACACCTGTGTCAGGGATGAAATTTGTCTTAAGGAAAGAGTTCTACTCGACTTGATCTATTGCTCTTTTCAATCCCTAAACCAGTGAGTTCATTTTATTTTGTAATTTTTAATTCATTATTTTTTTTTAACAGAATATTTAGTGAATCAACATACAATTAATATTCTGTTTATTAGAACAGAATACTTTAGTATTGTATTGTTTAATTTAATTGCTGATGTGAATGAAACTTTAGTTAATAAAGGTTGAGTACAGAATTACTGTAGTAAAATACTGAAATATAGACAACACTTTTTTTGTTTCAAGGGTTCTACCTGAAAAGAGAGATGTATTTGTGGTGGTTGAAGCTTGGACAACTAGTCTTTATAGATCGAATCACAGTCAATCACGATTTAAGTTGGGGGAGAGTCCAATCGCGCCCTGTTTTACCCTATTATCTGTGGTTAAGATTCACTAGCCTTTAGGTTTAATAATCTAACCTTGGTTTTTAGAGAAAATTTTTAATTTTGGTTAAAAACTTTTAACCCTTAAGGTTAATATTTTTATTTCCAAAGAACCAAGGTTATATTGATGAACCTTAAAGACTAGTGAATCTTAACCACATATTATTGGAGTTAATGGGGACACGTGTTGACCTATGGGTGCGATTGAACTCTCCCCAAGTTCAATCTTAATTTGTTGTGATTCAATCTCTCCCTTTAGTAATATGTTCACATGATTTAATTTGTTAATCAAAAGTTTTCCACATGCCTTCACAATCCATGAATAGGTACATGTACAGTACATCTACTAGGAAGATAAAATTAGTACATGGGAATTCCGATTTTGCGACAGTATATATCCACTTGGTAGTCTAGGGGCCTTTGAGTCACAGAAGTAGAGCCTGGATCCGCAACAGCGCTACCTGTTGAACTGCTGCTCAAACCCCAACCAAAATGGGCAGCATCAGAAAACAATGCATATCAGCAAACAGGACTATCTGTGGAGGGATCGCGTTTGGACTGGCCCTCGCCAGACCAAACTCGTCTGGCCTACTCATAAAACCCATTTAACTGCCCTTTTAACACTAGTTAAGATATTTTAACTCTTATGGTTAAATTTTTTTAATATATATTTTTAAGAAAACAAAGGTTAGATGTATGAACCTAGGGGTGAGATTTTAACCCCCATGCTTTGAATGGGGGTGGACTGTGTCACGCTTGTGCAACAACGTGTTGAGGCATCCTTTGTTGATGTGGGGTCCACTCTTGTTGAATGTAGGGCCCACCTTTTTAGGCACAAACCGGCAATAACTAGGAGTGTTATCGAGCCGAGTCAAGTAATGAGATGTTCAAGCTTCTTTATTAAGTAAACGAGCTCGAAAGTCAAACTTGAGCTTGGCTTGTTTATTAAATAAATGAGCTCGAGCTTTAATATACAAGCTTGAGTAGTTCGGGAGGTGTGGTCAAGCTTGACTTGTTAATTAAATGAGCTCGAAATTCAAGCTTGAGCTTGACTTTTTTACTAAATAAACGAACGATTTCAAACTTTAAACGAACGAGCTCAAGCTTTAAAAAGAGTCGAGCTCGAGCTGTTTGTGAGCACCTTTATTTGATAACCACCCCTAGCACCAACGAGCACTGTTTTCTATCCGAATTCTAAAACCTTTGTCCTCAAGTCATGGGTAAAACATTTGCTTTTATTTTTTATTTTTTTCGTTTTCTATCCGAATTCTAAAACCTCTCTCCTCAAGTCATGGGTAAAACATTTGCTTTTATTTTTTTCTTTTTACTTTTTCTTATCAAGCAACGTGTAAAAAGTTTGCCTTTTTCTTTTTCTTTTTTTGGGAGAATAGGATTCCTTTTGTGGATCTCAAATAACTGAAGAAAAGCAGTAACATACTATTGTGATGTTGCATAGAAGAAGAATCACATGAGACCACGTCCAAAAAAACAATAAAAAAATACATCGTATCCATTGTTGTGTTGTTGCTTCCATAGGCGGAGCCACATGGGGCCTAAGGGGCTTCAGCCCCCTGAAATTTTGGAAAAAAAAAAACAGAAATATTAAAAGGGGCATAGCCCGGGAGAGGTGCGGAGTTGGGGACGGAGCTCTAGCTCCTCTAAATTTATGAGAAAAAAATATATTCTTTACAAACGGATACATATAGATGCGGTGGCCAATGAACTTGGCCCTGAAAAAAAAAAAATTGGGAGCTCCCCCCCACCCCCATTGGTCGCCCTCTACAAGAGAATTCTGCCTGCACCCCTGGTTGCTTCACCAGTATTTGATGATAATGCGTAATGTGGTTGGCTTTGAGGCAACAGAGCTTTTAACTAGAGCATGGATTGGGAGGCATGGTTGGTGCTGGTGGCAACTACCATGCCTCAAGAAGCGGAAGTCTTGAGTTCGAGTTTCTTTCTCTTGTTGGCCACCCTTTAGGGATGTATCCCATCTTTCTTAGTGTGTGAGAGGGGGTTGTGCATGTGCCTCGGGATTTAGTCGGGTGTTCTAAGAGGCCCGGACACCCTCATTACCAAAATAAAAAATAATTCGGAGACATTTCTTAACAATCTCTCATCCAAAGCTTAATGCTTAGGTGAAAACTTGGAAAAGAAAAGAAAATTTTAGATTTCTAATATAATTGTTAGTTGTATTTTCTTTTCTTTTCCATGTTTTTACTTATTTTCTCAGCAACCAAACATAGGGTAAGTGTGTGTTCGTTTGCCAAGAAAATAAAAAAAAATAGGGAAGAGAAGTGTTCGGTTGAGAGGAAAAGAAATTGTAAAAATCTATGGGGCTCACAGGTTCTTGGGGCTCAGAGGTTTTTGTCTTTTAGTGCATAACTTTCTTTTACTTTCTTTCAAAATTTTTCTTTAAAAAAGTAGGTTTTTTGCAAGAAAATAATGTTAAAAGTTTTAAATTCTTATTTTGTCCTTTAACTAATGTCACATCATCTATTACATTTCATGTAAAAATGAATTATTAGAAAATGTAATTTAGAAATATAACCTACTTTCTTTTACTTTTTTTTTTTTTTTTTTTTGATACCAAACATCAAAAAGAAAAATCATTTTCTTTTCTATTACTTTCTTTTCTTTTACTTTCTCTCATTTTCTTTTTCTTCACCCCATTTCTTGCAAAAACAACGAACCCTAAAGTAAAGCTTAGACTTTGCACAAGAATATAAGAATGCCGTGGTACTGAATAGTGATAATGCCTTGTTGCCCTGTTCAAGTAATGGATCAATTGAATGACTTTTCTTTTTCAAGGGTTCTATCTCAAAAGAGAGATGTGTTTGTGTTTTGTGCAATCTTTGTATTCATACTTGGTCTTTATCTTGAAAGAGAGGTGTTTGTACTTTGCACTGTTGATCAAACACCAACCAAAACGGTTTGCAAGACAACAGCGCCGTATCAGCAAAAAGCACTATAGGTAATGTGAACATTAGGACGTGGCACATTTTAATTGGTTTCTGGCATAACAAATCAGAACTGTTGTTGATTTGAACTCCAAGTAGGCATAGTCCGTCTTCTTTTTTCTTTTGTTGGGTAAAACATGCTTAAATTTGGGAATTTGACTGCATATTCAAAAAAAGCATAGATGTCTTAGTTTTTATTTATTTTTGCTCCCTATATCATTTCGGTTTAAATACAAAGAGGAGCTTTGCTTCACCACATTCGGCGGAGTTTTCCCTTTTACACTATCCGGTGACAATGTTATAAATATGGTGTATTGCTTAAATGCCCCCAACCTCCTTCAATAATTACAAACATGCCACAGTTGTAGTGTAAAAAGGGAAACTCCACTTCAATCCCGTGAAGCAGAGCTCCCACTCAAAATTAAACTCATATCATTTATTATTTAGTAGTAACAATCATAATAAGTTAGTGGTTTGTAATAGAGTCAAACTCTGCAAGACATCTCCCATTAAACATCGCTCATTAAGAATAGATCTCACCACCTCTCATAAGGTGTGGCGGTTGCAATGCCCGTCATTTGTACTAACATAATTAACTCGCAACCAATTGATTAACCTAAATAATTAAATAAATTCTATATGTATTTTTTGCGGTTACAAAAAATGTATTAATAATGGTATTTTAGGAGCTATAAGTTTTAGGTGAGAGACATACCATTTCTTTATAATATAATTTCCAAACTACTCATGTCATTTCACTGCAAGAAAAGTCATCTTTAGTGATGGAGACGAAAATTTTTCTGTTCGCCACAAAAGCTTTATACCCACAATTATCTACCCGTCGGTAGTATTCTGTCGCTAGTAATTGTATTAAGTAATTAATTTCTGAAAAAATAAAGACGGTTAAAAAACCATCACAAATAAATTTGCCAAATACCGACGGTTAGTTTGGTTAGTTTTCCGTCGCTATACTTCCACGACATTAGAGATAGTCGCTATACTTCCACCACATTAGAGACAGTAATTAAACTGTCGGTACTATATCTATATGTTTTAGTGTGTAAATAATTACCCTCTCTACAAAGTGTTTAAAATCCCCAAACGTACTCTCTGCGCGATCATTTCTTCCTGCCCAAAACCCTCTACCACCGGATGCAGACACCATTGCCGTTGCCATCACCATCAGCTCCGCGGCGTGTGGAGAGGGGTGTTTAGCGGACCCCTCGGATTTTATTAATTAAAAAAAAAAAATTGGGGGGGGGGGGGGACATGTCTCGCACTCTCTCTCTCTCTTTGTCTCCTAGTTATACCTCAAAAATTCTACCAAAAATTCCACCACAGATCACTTCTTCTGAGAGTTTCAGATCGGAAGAAAAGAAATAAACAAAAAAAAACAGAGATGGGATCTGGGAGGCTCGTCTTTTATTTTTTCCAATATCCTTCTCATGATGTTTTGTGCAAAAAATTTAAGTTTCTACAATTCAATGCTTAAACCCTAATTTTTTCTTCTTCTAGTTGATGGGGTTGGGGAGGTGGATGTGTCTTAGTTGAAATTAAATGCATGGTTTTTTTCACATTGTGCGTATATCCAATTTTCTAATATGATTCTTTGTGTCTGATTTGCAGGCCTGTAGTTACTCTGCTTTATCTACTGCAAGTGGGGTTTCATTATTTTTTCCATTTTCCACAAATATTTTTGTAACCGCAATGGTAGCTTTTTGAGTGTGAGAACCACCCGAGGGGGTGGTTCAGTGGCTTCACGCCTTCAGTGCCACGTTAGGCGTCTCGAGTTTGACCCTGTGGGGGTGTTGTAAGTGGCATTTGCTTGCCTGCTTGCCCTCTGGTCGCACGTCTTGAAACTTAGCAATGTGGGACTGCAGGTGGGGGCCATTGGTACTCGGGTGGTAGGTGATTTCTATGGGCAGGCTTAAATCTGGATGTCAAACCGTCAACCCATGGCCAGTGCCTAGGGGGCTGTGACAATACTCTGGAGCCCCATTTTTCTTTAACCAAAAAAAAAAAAATTTGTTATCAAGGTGTACTTTTTTCTTTCTTTTTTATTGGTAAACTCAGTAACACCACAAAGTGGGTGAGTACTGAAGGCAAAGAAGGGAAACACACACTCACACCCCCCCGTCCCCCAATGCAAACACACAAGGTGTACTTAGTTGCTCGGGTTTGAAGACTACCAGAGCACATATTCATAGTTACTCCATATTTAATCAAGTAAGTGAATTGGAGGGTCGGCTTGCTTGCTTCTCCTTTTTTTTTTTTTTTTTTTCTTTTTTTTTTTTTTTTTTTTTAGGCACAGAGTCCCGTCCACTCATATATTTTTTAGGACTTTGCTACAGAGCTGAGACCACCGAGACTGTGCTCCCTGATCATGGGATTTCAGGTGATGCCCATTTCACATGATGGGCCCACCTGAAATCCCATGCTCAAGGAGCATGATCTCGGTGGTCTTGGACCTAACACGGTCTCAGAAGCTTTATTCTATATTGTATTAAAAAAAAAAAAAAAAAAGGCATCCTTCACATGGTGTTGGCAGAATCTCCACAAAAGTGCTTAAAGATAGAAATTACGAAGATATTGGAATACATAGCGTGTTGATTGAGGCAGGGACTTTGTACCATGCATGGTGCACATAAAGATGCCCTAGACTAGCACTCTTCAACACCACCTTTCTCTATGTTTTTCACAGAAGGGTACTAGGGGAGTTTCCTTCTAACACCATATTCCATTTGGTTCTCTCCTTTATCCGAGCGTTCTCTTCTCTTCTCCTATTCCATATGGCTTCCTCTAGCTCTTCAGAATACATGATCTATGATCTCAAAAACCTAAGTTTCTCTGATATGATTAGTATCTTATTCTATCCAAGAGAGCTCTGGCGTTATAAATTCGTAACAAGTAGTTTTCCGGACACCAAATTCAAATCTTTCTACTTCCGCTTGATGTTGGTTCTCACCGGGATCATCCAGAAGTTATTGTCACGTCTTGGAGGTAATTTAAAGTCGGTGGGTGCTCGCGTAGAGTACACCTTCAATTTGGTTTCGCTTAATGGAGGCATTCGAGGGTTGTTTCTGAAATATATCAAAGGTGTTTACTCAACCACCATGCTCTTAAAATATTTTTTTAATGCACGCGCTTGCACACCACCACTACCACCCAAACATTAACAGGTTTGCATTAGCATATATAACATATATGCTATTATGTGTAATTATGCATGAAAATTCATTTGATTATCAAAGACTAGTCAGAAACTTCGGAAGTTATAAACATTCTTTTTTTGGGACTAGAAAAGGATAAAGCTTCTGAGACCCCCCCCCCCCTTAGGGCCGAGACTATGCTCTAAGAGCATGTGATTTCAGGTGGGGCCTACCATGTGAAATGAGCTTCACCTGAAATCCAATGCTCTACGAGTATGGTCTCGGTGGTCTCGGCCCTAATGGGGTCTCAATAGCAAAGTCCAATAGAAAATCACCCTGTGGGGGTGTGGGTTAGGCAGACCGTACCTATTTAATAACAATAAAATCAAATTAGGGGGACATAAAAGTTACCCCTACAAAAAATTGAGTAAACTCATCTTTTGACCATTCTAATCAAATCAACACCAACTTGGCCAAAAATCAATTCCGGTAAAATTAATTGTGTAGAAATTAATGGTCAAATAATCATTTTTTCAAATAATAGTGTTCGGAGAATACGAAGTTGAAAGACTTGTCTACGTATTCTCCGAACACTATTATTTGAAAAAATGATTATTTGATCATTAATTTCTACACAATCACTTTTACTAGAATTGATTTTTGGCCAAAAAATCCAATCCAACCACCCCATAAAGGATTAATAAAAAAAATTTGCTGAGGCTCGTTAAAAACAAAAAAAAAACTAGAGTCACACGCTAGATTAGCCAGTTTGCCTATAGATGAAGTGCAATCGCCCATACAAAAAAAAACATATCGGCCATTCCATGTAAAAATCAAGCTGGTAGTCATATTCATAGTACCACAAGTGCTAACTTGCACGTCCACACACATACAATGTAGAGTAGATAATTTTTGCAATTTCTAAGATGATCATTTTTATGTGAAGGGTCACTGGAGTTTCCCAAACCGGGGACTGAAAATTTCAGGTCCATCATCAGCTATATAGACGAACGGATCGATCTCTACAAGGGCTCCTCATTTCTCGGATTTCAGCCCGAGACGGTGATCGTAGACACAGTCGGCAAGATCAATCCATTAGATCTTTGCGCCATTACTTCAAAGTTGGCCTACGAGAACAAAGCATACGTGAGCAACGTCGTCACTAACCATTGGAAGGTAATCGTGGAGGATTTAAGAAATTCTTGGTCATATGAAAATGGAAAATGCACAAACCCCAAACCCCATCTCTGTGTTGGCTTAGACATCTATGCTAACTAGGGCCGGCCCAAGCTAACTAGGCCGGCCCAAGGCATTTGGAAGCCTAAAGCGAAAATTCTAAATGAGATTTTTTTTTTAATTTTTTGATATTATTAAAAAAAAAGTTAACTATACGTAGAGCCTTTTTTATTTTATTTTAATATTCTAAATGAGGCCTTTTTAATATTAGTTTTTTACTTTTTTTAATGGGGCCTAAAGCAAAGGCTTTGATGGCTTAATGGACGCCCCGGCCATGATGCTAACTATATTAATGCTAGGCCTACTCGCATATTTTAAAGGGAAATGGTTCGTGTAGGGCCGAGACTGTCCCAGACACACATTATGTTTTTTTTAAAAGGATTTTGCTAGACTCAGTAGCAAGCCTTCCACAGATGTCAAATTGTTTATGTTTTCTAATTTTTTAATGTATCACGTACCCTCCATGGTTGTAGCCCAGCGGTCGGAAGAAGAACCGTTGACCCGGAGGTCTCGAGATCAAGTCTGGGCTCAACTTCGTTATCTGTTGTCAAAAGTAGAGTATCCCTTGGCATCACGTGAGGATTAGTCGGAGTCTTAAGCTAAGGACATCTCACGTTTACCAAAAACAAAAAGTATTTTTAATATGTCTAATTATGGTATTGTGATGTGCAGATGCATTTCGTGGAGTTCTATGACTTCTTTAACGGTATGGTTGTCTTCATTAAACACGCAGAGGATCCACTACCATTGCAACCCCTTCTATGTCTAGCAGTTCTGTTTTAAAAAATAAATTAAATTAAAAGCTGACAAACTATCCGGCTGCCTGTCGAACATAAGTTGCATTGGTGCAACCACCGGACGGAACCTGATGGGTTGCAACCGTAGAGGACCTAAAGTGTTGATTACTGACTTGTCATCAAGGAAAAAATAAAAATACTGACTTGTCCCTTGGATATAGGGTTGTCAATGGGCGGCCCAATTATATAGGTGGGCGGGCTTGGGCCTAAGGGTTAGGCCCAGTGGCTTGTTAGACTAGGCTCCTAATTATGTTTGGCCTCGGCCCGGCCCGGCCTGGTTTTAGTAATAAGTGGGCTGGGTTGGCTGGTTATTAATTGGGCCTAGTTGGGCCCTTCCCAAACCTTGTCTCACTGATACCCCTACTTGCATAGATACGAAAACAGCTTTTGATCTGAGGCTGGACTCTCACCCATTACAAGAATTCGGGCTCAACCCAGAAATAGATATTGGGTGCTATTTAAATTGTGCCCAATTAGACTCCAGAGGATGTACTTAGCACTTCTGGACCGGCCTAGTTTCTTGCCTATCTAGGGCTGATCTTGGTTTGGGTCTAAAGGTCCACCACGCGTTTGATGGGCCAAGGGTCTGTTCCTACCATGTCCCGGCTTAGCCGGTCCTTTGCATCTCTACTTGGCAGTTGGTTCTAACCATGGTTATTCATAAGAAAACGGGAGGCTGCACTCAAAAAAGAGGCAAACCTTTATATGGTCTTAGGGATTTATCCCCTTTTTCTAGTGCGTTTGGCTTCGGGGGAGTAGAACACCCTCGTTACCAAAAAAAAAAAAATTGTCTTATTGTTGTGGATGTTAGCAAGTACCGCTAGCATTCCCCTTGTTTATAGAGTTTGAATATGAGGCAGAGAGCAGCTTTAAGGCATTTGAGCGGAGCTCCCCTTTTCAATGTGTAAATTGTGGTAGTTTTACAATTATCAAGAAATGTTGTAAATATTTTTTTCATAATTACAAGATTGCCACCCACTTTACATAAAATGACAGTTCCACTGAAATGCAAGGTGAAGATCTGCTTCAGCGTGTGAGTGGAGCTCCACAGAAAGAGTTCAGCTTATGTCGTGAAGCATAGCAATCTGCCTCATATTTAAACTCTTAAACTAACTATTAGTGATTGACCCAGTTGGGTAGCACTCTCCTAAAAGAATGGGTAACAACATTTACTAATGGAAAATAATCACTAAACTAACTATTAGTGATTAATCCTCTAAAAGAATGTGTCTCGCCTTTTTTTGTCTTGTTTCCTCTTTTTACTCTTTTTAACTGTAATTAAGATTTACTAACCCTTAGGATTAAAACATCTCATCTTAGTTTTTTTTTAAAATATTAATTCTAGGGGTTAAAACTTGTTAAATCATAATTTAAGGTCAGTTAAAAGGTTAAAAGGTGCTCTGTGAGGGTGGGGAGCAATAGTCCTCTCCTTTCTCCGTGGACTATTGCTCTTTATTTGCTAGAACGCGCCTATGAAGTCCGTACCATTTCTGTCCTAACTAAGACCATCCAAGCAAACATTCTAGGGCCACCAAAATTTTTTGCTAAACGTGATTGAGGTTAGATAACTAAAATCATGTTATTTTAACTATATCACCTAAAATAATATGATTCAGGTTATTTTACCTGAATTAGTTAATTTCTATGATTCATTTCAAGTAAAATAATTCACGTTATTTTAACTAATTTGTATGGTTCACCCAAAATAAGGTTGCCACGTGTCCCTTTTGACACTCCTTAACTGTGATTAAGGTTTACCCATTCCTAGGGTTCATCCACCCTACCTTAGTTTTTTTTTTTAAATATTAATTTTTTTTAATATTTAATATTATAAAATCCTTTTAAAAAAAATTTAATTTTAAAAAAAAAACCAAGGATGGGTGGGTGAACCCTAAGGGTTGGTGAATCTTAACCACAGTTAAGGGATGCTAAAAGGGACACGTGGCTACCTCAAGGGGTGATAACCGGATTTGGCTTCCTAAAAGAAGTTGAAGTGCACTAATGAGAACTCTGACCCTCTCTTGCAGAAAGTCTACAAGATAGGGCAACCCAAGCTTTCATCTTCTGCGACAGATCGGAAGATGCCAAACTAATCGTCGTGGCTTTCCGTGGTACTGAACCCTTTAATCCCAAGGATTGGTTAACTGATTTTGAAATCTCATGGATCTCAATGGGAGAAATGGGAAAAGTCCATCATGGATTCATGCAAGCTTTGGGCATGCAAGACAAGACGGATTACAGGAAGGGTTGGCCAAAGAACCTCAGTGGAGACAAAGACAATAAAAAGTTCGCTTATTACACCATTAGAGAGAAGCTTAGGACATTGCTGAAACACAACAAGAATGCCAAGATACTAGTAACAGGACATAGCTTGGGTGGGGCACTAGCAGTTCTCTTTCCTTCTATACTAGTATTTCACAAGGAAGATACCATCTTGAGTAGCTTGAATGGAGTTTACACCTTTGGGCAGCCTAGGGTTGGAGATGAAGTATTTGGGAAATACATGGAAGCTCAGTTAAATAAGAATTACAAGAGGTATTATAGGATGGTTTATAGATATGACATAGTTCCCAGGGGGCCCTTTGAGGAACCCGTCATTAACTTCTCCCACTTTGGAGGCTGCATCTACTACAAGAGTTGGTACAACGTAAAGGTAATTTGATTTCTTATTAGTTACACCACTTATAGAGTACTTAGCCCCAATCGCTGAATTCAAATTTTTTCTAAACTTTGATACTGGAAGTTTGGAACAGGTGGCATTGCTATCCTCTTCACATGTTAAGAAAACAAAATTTTCAAAGAGTTTAATTTTGAGCCCGAGATCTGCTTCACAAACGTTGGAGTGGAGCTCCCCTTTTTACACGTTGTGGCATATTTGTAATTATTGAAGGAGGTTGGGTCAATTTTGCAAGATGTCATAATTACAAATTTACCACCGGATAGTGTAAAAAAAGGAACTTGACTCAACGTGGTGAAGCATAGCTCCACTTTGTATTTAAAATGTTTTCAAAAAGGAGAAGAAATTGTTTGTATCGGTTCTCAAGATAATAGAAAAAATAAAAGATTGAAAGCTTGGAAGATTGAAACTAGCATTTCTCAACATAATAAAGTATTTTGCTGGCCCATTCTCCTCTATTGCACTCTCCAATTTTTGATATAAAAGACAAGAATTTTGTGATGTGGCCTATAAGCACCTGACACAAAATTAATTCTGTTTTTTGAATAAAAATTGGAAGAGTGTGGCTAGCATTTCCTTTACCAAGTAGAATAATGGTAACAGCGCTTTCTTTTAAAGAATGGACAGAGTGTTGTGCAAAATACGTGTTTCCATTAATGAAAGACAATAGCATGTCTTTTCCTTGAAAATATTGCATTTAAAAGAGAGTGTAGCTAGCTTTACCCAGTTGTTGAAGATGGTGCATTTAAAAGGGAGTTTAGCTAGCTTTACCCAACCGGAAAAGGGGTTACCTTTTCTTTTTAACTCTTCTTGTGTTTGTGCTTTTATGTTTGTAACAACAGGTGTTGGAGGAAGAACCCAATGATAACTACCTCAATCTCTTATACTTTCCCTCAATGCACTTCAATGCATTGTTGGATCTCATCAGAGCTCTCACCATAGTGATAACAGAAGGGAAAGATTTCAAAGAGAGTCGGACCTCTCTTTTGCTTCGAATATTTGGACTCCTCTTACCTGGTGTTGCTTCTCACAGCCCAAGGGATTATGTGAACAGTGCAAGGCTTGGGAAAATAGTTATTGTGAAGGATGTGAAAATAGACTGATCTGTGAAGAGCACTTGTTAGGCAATTAATTCCAAATTGATGCTTTCCTGGTGTTGTGGTTGTCAATGGCACATTTACTGTTCTCTGTTAGAGAGACTTGATGATAGTTCCTGTGGGGTTGGTTTCCATTAATGTTTCTGTTATCTTGTAATTTATTTCAATCCGACTTGGTTCTTGTTAATGACTTTAATTCAAGCTCTGTTTTCCATTATCGTGGGGTGCTAAATTAAGGAAATTATATGGGAAAATTCAATATGCTATCAGCCATGCTAATAAAACACAAATCATATTTAAACAAAGAAACATGTCATTGTGCCCAACATAGAAATAAAACATCTATAATTGAGAGAATGAGAAGAAAAATAAAACCTTAGGTTGGCTGGAACCCTTATGGCTACCTACATACTCGAATTATTGGGATCATGCCAACGTAGTTTAAGCATGCTAATTTTGAAATTTTTGTGAGTTATTTGAATATTTTTGGTATTTTCAATGTAAAATGACAGTTTAGGCTCATGCATGGAGCATGGGTGTATTGGCAAGCTAACGAGAGTAAAATAAAACCAACTTTGGTTGAATCTAAGATTCTGGAAAAATCAGCGGGAAATGGAGAACCCAATGGGTAACCGAAAATGGCTCACTCATACATGACTACATGAGTTTACGAGAGAAAAAAAGGAGAAGAGGCATACATGAGAAAAGGTGACAGTGAGAATATCTACCATCTTTCACTTCATGGGGACCCCTAATAAATAAAAAAGGATAAGAGGTACACATCAGAAAAGGTGAGAGTGAGAATATCTACTCTCTTTCACCTCATGGGGACCCCGAATAAGCAAAACGCATCATAGGGGAGCCAACTACTTGGAGAAAGGTGGCAGGCTTTCCACCAAACTCTAGGGATGGATTAGAGTTTCAAAAAAAATTATAAAGAAGCAGGTTGAATAATAATTAGCTAGGATGCAAATAAAGTAAGCAAACTAGAATAAAAGAAAGAGGAGCAACCTTGGATATGGTTGGCAAAAGAAAGCTCATTCTCTAATTTCTTCTCTAATGAATTTAAAATTTGGCTAAAGGATGAGAGTTTTTGAAGTACTCTAGGCCATAGTTCATAGAATTATTTCTACTCTAAACCTTGGCCTCCTCTTTATCTAGAGCTTTAAAGTAATAGAGAGAGCTTAAGAGGACTAGTTCTAAGGGGTATACCTTTGTTGCGCTCCAAAATATCATCTAGGAGAATGTGAAACTTTGGCACGTGACATACTTATCATACACTCCTGTTAGAAGCATATAAGGCATACTAAAATGTGAATTTGAAAATTTCTTCAGTTTAATATGTCATCAATTAACATTAATTCAAAATCATAGCTGACATCATCCATCATGATTCTCGACTGTCAATTAAACCTAAACATCATCCCAAATAACTATGATTACAATTCTCATAAACATTTAAAATGAAAGTCTAACAATTAAATCAATAATAGGTCCATTGGGCAAGCTCCCACTCCTCTTTAGGATGATAACCTCCTAACTATTCTTCAATGTAGCTCAGCATCACAAATATCAAAACTTGAACCTGCCGACAATGGCAATTTAGTTGAGCATCAAAAAGCTTCGTGGATATAATCTTCTAGCTAACAATATCATAAGCATCAAATATAACATACATATCATGATTTTTTTTTAACAGAACGACATGCATACAAAAATTAGAGTGCGAAAACAATCTTTTCTTTTCTTCCCTTGTGCTCACATGTGCTTACTTTTTTTGGCATTTCCCATGAATAATATCAATTTTCATGCATTTGTGCAATAACTTAAAATAATGCTTCATAATATATTTGAAGAGATTAACTATACTTTATTTACTGAGGTACCCATCCTTAGCACATTATCCGGTGCACGCGGCTTAGCACATTACCCGGTGCGCCCGGCTTACTTGTGATTCACAACAGGAACTCATACCTTGAATCAGAGTTGATGGTACTCTGGTCGTGCAAAAATCAATCATGCAGTCTTGCTTTTGCAATCTCTTGATTTTCTAACTTACAGTAGGCCCTCTTATAATTAATATTCTATAACTTAATAATCTCTAATAATTAATAAATTTGTAAGGAACCAACTTGGTTCAATAGTGTATAATTAATAATCTATTATATTTGCTATTTAATAATTTTTTAAGAAAGTTATAATATATTATTAATTATAAGAGAGATTCTTATACTATATTATATGAATCTTATAAACACTTTATGATGCTTTAAGTATCAGGAAGAGAAATGGATACAATTATTTTATATACTTTGATTATGTATAATAAATTACCATAGAGGAGTGTTATCCCAGTCGCATTTACTTCAAAAGTTTCCACAGATGCAAGGTAAGGCATATCACGTGGACATGCTTAATAATTTAACACATTAAAAACATTAAAAAAAACAGAAAAATTGTGACATTTGCAGCCACCAAGTTGCGTCTGTAGAAGATTTGTGATTGGGGCTGACAAAATTCATTACCATATATAGTATAAAGTTTTAGATCTTTTAAAAAGAAATTTTTTTAAAAATCATTGTATGAGGACTTCAAAATAACTAATAAAAGTTCAATGGATTAGCATAAAATCTTTTGTTTTATGTTTTTTTTAGAGTATTAGTCTTATACATTTGTATCTACATGAAACTTATATGGAAAATACAATACATTCAAAAGAAATTATGAAAATAAAATTTTTGATGGACCAATATAGTGATTCTTATATATAATATTTTCTTATAATTAACATAATTTCTTTCCACCAAAGTTATTAATTACAAGAGGGTCTACTGTACTTGTATCTCACTTGTGTCCTTACTTGTGGCCTTGCTTGTGGTCATGATCTTTTCGTGCTAATACTTATATCCATGTCTTGGGTGAAAGTGAGTGAACATTATTAAATCCTCGGTTAAATTTCACCCTCGATTATTAGTCAAGAACCATCAGAAATCCATCATAATAATCCACACTGTCATGATAGAATTCCTAAGCCAACAAAATCATAATCCAAACCTCGTTTACCAGAACATGTCTCAAGGGCTCAAGGCATGTAATTCCATCATTATGCAGCAATTTAACTATTTATCCCGGATACAATTCTTAATGGTTGTAAATTAAAACAAACATGATCATGGTACTTACAATAACAATAGTAGTCAACGTCACCATGCATTAATCTCGATAATATATGCATATCTAGGCCAAAACCCTAATTTGGACAAATTTAGAAATCATACATCAAACCTACAATCATTCAAACAACTTGAACATGCATCCCTTCCTTCACAAGCAATCATGTATACTCCAGAAATATTTTATTTCCCCTTGTTGAAACATACTTACTAGGAATAAAATCAATCTCTCTTAAAATTATGGAAATCATAAATAAACGGAATTCTTACGATGGAAACATGCATAAATAGATTTTTACTTCAAAATTTATTGGGTTGATCTTACTTAGCATCAATGATCATGATAGGATTCAACTAGTAGAGTATATCTACCTAACATTATCATTTCCTTATGATCCCTCGCTTGCCAATAGGCTTGATTTCGATCACCAATGCCTTTCCCTTCTTCTCAGGTCAAATCTGTGCAAAAAATCTAGGTTTTTCTCTTTATCCCTCTCTAAGAACTCTAAGAATGGTTGAAATCCATAAACCCATGAGTTAAGGTTTATTTATAGTGTTTAAGGGCCCCTCCTTAAATTAGAATTCTCAGAAATTCGGATTTAGAAGGAAATTTGGACAAAACACAGCCAGTCGGTTGACCGGTTGTGCAGGGTGGTCGACTAGACATTTTATTCTGATTTTGCTCCTTAAGTTCTATTTTAAATCCACTTTCTCTATTAAGGATAAAATCCTATTTTAGAAAAATGGCATTCCTGCTTACAAACACCTTTTGTTCGCTAGGATTATAGAAATAGTATCTATGAGTTTCTTTTGTGTATCCTATAAATAAACACTTTTTAGTCCAACTTTCCTACTTGTCAAAGTTCTGCTTTTGCACATGAACTGGACAACCCCATACCCTGACATGCTTTAGTCTGGGCTTTCGTCCCATCCATAGCTCAATAAGAGTTTTGGAA
Organism: Tetracentron sinense; assembly: GCA_015143295.1. Lineage (NCBI taxonomy): Eukaryota > Viridiplantae > Streptophyta > Magnoliopsida > Trochodendrales > Trochodendraceae > Tetracentron > Tetracentron sinense. Next base: position 16,184,752 of record CM026560.1, on the reverse strand, counting down.
ACAGATTTATAAGGTACCCTATTCAATAGATAAATAGCAGTCTCTAATGCATATCCCCAAAAAGAAATTGGCAAATCAGTATTATTCATGATAGAACGAACCATATCCAATAAGGTTCGATTTGTTCTTTCTGAAACACCATTAAGCTGAGGTGTTCCTGGGGGAGTCCATTGAGATAAAATTTCATTATCTCTAAGATAATCCATGAACTCATTCGAGAAGTACCCTCCTCCTCAGTTGGATCTAAGAGTTTTAATACTTTTATCTGATTGTTTTTTTACTTCATTCCGGAATTCTTTGAACTTTTCAAAAGATTCCGATTTATGTTTCATTACATAAATGAATCCAAATCTGGAAAAATCATCCGTGAATGTTATGAAGTAGATAATAAAGCCACCTCTTGATGAATGATTCATTGGTCCACCTACATCAATGTGAATTAATTCTAATATACTAGTGGCTCTCTTCGGTTTACCTGAAAATGACCTTTGGGTCATCTTACCTTTCAAAAAGGTTCACAAGTTGGATAAGGTTCAACATGTCAATGGTTTAAAGGACCATCCTTTACCAATCTGTTGATCTTATCCAAATTAATATGGCCTAACCAGAGATGCCATAAGTATGTTGGATTCATAGAATCTCTACCTCTTTTCTGAGGCTTCACACTTGTAGACCTATTATTCTCAATGTTATTAACAGAATTACATATAGGATCAATATAATAAAGACTATTAGATAATATGCTAGAAACAATAAATCTATTATTGATTTGATAACTACACTAGTATCAAAATTAAATGAATAACCAAAAGAGATTAAACTAGAAACAGAAATCAAATTTATGTGCATGTCTGGCACATATAAACAGTCTTTCAAAATTAAGATCATATCTAAAGCAAATTCTAAAACATAAGTCCCGATGGAGATCGTAACAACACTTGTTTCCGTTCTCATCCTTATATTGACTTTCCCATCATTAAGCTTTTTGCTCTCCTGAAACCCCTGCAACATATTGCAAATGTGTGAGATAGATCTAGTATCTATACACCAAGAGTTAGAGGAACCAACAATGAAGTTGGATTCAATGATGAAAGATTCGAACTTACCTTCCAAAGGTTTATCCTTGAGGGATGCTGAGTAAACTCGATAATTTCTATTCCAGTGACCTGATTTCTTGCAATAGAAGCAGACATTCTGATTCTTATCTTTGTCCTTCTTCTCGAAAGATGATTTCTTGTTCTTTCCTTTCTTGCTTTTGAGGAACTTGGAGAAATTAGACTTTTTCTTCTTCTTGCCTTTGCCCTTAGGCTTAGGCCTCGAAAGTCCACATATGCAAACAGCTTAATACGCTTCATAAGGTCTTCAGCTCCTTACAACATGTTTAGGAGCTCTGACAGAGTAGTCTCTAACTTGTTCATATTGAAATTCAACACAAAGGCAAAAAAGGATGTTGGGAGAGAGTTTAGGATTGCATCCGTTTGACTCTATTGATCAAGATCTGCACCAAGAATCAAAAGTTCATTAATGAACCCCATCATCTTGATGACCTGCTCCCAGATTGGGCTTCCATAAGACATTTTGGTTCTCATGAGTCCTTTCATAGTCAACTGTCTAATAGTCCTATTCTGTTCCCCAAACATCTCCTTGAGATTTGTCATAATGTTCTTAGCAGTACCAAAACCCTCGCGTTGTTGTTGTAAGACATTAGACATAGATGCAAGAATATAGCATTTGGCTAAACTATTTAACTCATGTCATTTAGAGGCATTCTCAACCTGCTCTGGGGTTCTGAATTGCCTCATCAAATTTCGAATAATCGGAAGTAAGAACATAAGCAATCTTCTGAGAGGTTAGCATAATATCAATGTTTCTTTTCTAATCCACATAATTAGGACCATTCAAACGATTCTCATCTAGAATCTTGAAAAGGGGATTCATAGTTATCTTAAAAAATAAAGCATAAATAATTACATTATTTTCACACATATATTCATCGGATTTTGAGATTTTAAATCTGTGATGATCTTCTCATCATTCTTCAAATTTCATAAGTCCCTTCATTATATAAAATTAGGAAATAAACCATTTATTCCTCATGAGTATTAGGATCCTTATAATACTCTTCTATTTTAAGATAGTACTACACATGTACCACAAGGTGGATAGTAACTATCCATCATACTGAACATCTCATGCATAACTTCTTATGTAAATAAGTGATTCCCAATTTTCTTGCGACCTCCAAGGACAACATGACTATCACTGTTTCAGCTGCCATGTTTCCTTGTTTAAGTGAAACCCAGTATTCTGGTTCGTCATATGATCAAGTAAGGCTGTGCCCCCATTTTAGTTGACACTCCTTATCAGGTCATACACAAACCTATCTACAATAGAAATAAGGCTCTGGGTGTTTAATTCAGACTGAATTATGTCAATACCTTTTGGTAAGAAGACTCATGCTAATTAATTCTTAGTCTTAATGAGAATGGAAGGCCATAGGATTAATAATCCCATTTGACATCACTTAATATTTTTGTTGAAGGGATTAATAAAATTACATACATTTTCATCACATGAAATATGAGAATTTTAGATAATTAATAGGATTAATAAAGGAGTGATTAACTCCCACTAGCCCACACAGGGGGTATGGCCACTTAGGTTTTCACCATATGGTCAAAACCTACTCATCTCTAACTTGTTTAGGGTTAATGGAGGATAGTTTAGTGATCTATCTCACTTTTCAACCTTGCATATTGCTTAATGTCTTTTCAGACATGATTATCATATAATCCTTTAAGCCAAGGTAACCTTTTATAGTGCTTAATGCTCTTACCTGACAAAGCCAAGGTTTTACGAAAAAGTATATCCGCAATGGTCACAAACTCCAATTCAAAAAGAGCCCTAGTAATGTGTTGTGTCTAAAATATAAACAATTAATAATTAAGCACAAATCATTCGAAAAGATATAATCCAATTATCATAAATTATCATAAAAGCGATAATCACAATTATCTAAGCTTCCAAGCTTAAATATATTATAATAAATATATAATAATCTTACAATGGCTTCACCAAAATCATACGACCTTATTTAATTACAGTAAAGGAATTAAATAAAGTCCTACAACTATTGAAGATCTTCTATCTCGCAATGGTTCACCGGGAAACTCCTTCAGTTGATTTTCTCCACAAAAAATCAGCAACCCTATTATAAAATTATAACCTTTGTAAAATAAGAAAAAGGGGGGAGGGAAGGGGAGGGGAGGGGAGGGGAGGGAAAGAGAAAGAAGTATGATTTGTGGAACTCATCTAACATTTACAATAATAATAAATATTTATCATGATAAATATAATATATTATTATTTGCTATCCTAAGGTACTCGAGAATAAATTAAACAATTTAACTTAATAAGCTAAAAATGATCTCTAAATCCTCAAAGGGCTTTAACCAAATTTATATCTCCATATACCTATCTCTATTAAATTTCGAGAGGTATTGAAATCATCCACAACCAAATTAGTCTCTCACTAATTATAAGGGATTGATCAAAATCAATTCTATCCACCCTAAATTCAAAATAGAGGGGGGTCCCTTAACCCTAGGTATTTAATGATTATCCAATCATCAAGATATGATTATTAAATCATTAAGAATTAAAAAGATTCAATCCCATAGGGTGGCCGAAATTCATAGGGGGTGTATCTTGATATAAATAATGATCAAGAACAATAAAATCAAAGAGAAGCATAGCTGGGACTCTGATACCATCAAAAGTATGTCTCTTTTTAATTTTAGAAAAACAGTTCTTGGGGGGCATACATCGAATCCCAAGATATGATTATAGTTCTAATTGATTTTATTCAATGAAGGATAAAATAACAATCACATTTGCGACTATGAAATTGATAAGTCTACTCCACGATTTGAAGGATAGAATGATACCTGCAAAACTTCGCAAGTAAAAAGTCTCATCCGTGATTCACACAAACCTTCTTTAATCCTTTAAAACTTTTCTCTAATGGAAGTTAATGGCCCTTCCAATTTAAGCTCTATGATCTTTTATTCTTTTCTTGAATGCAAGATCCTTTCTTGATCACAAGATTAGTTCTGATATTATTCAAGATCTAAACAATAATCAAGAGAATAGAATGAGAGTGTTGACCGTACAACTACCAAAGGAGGGAGAGGTGGGGCATGAACTTTTGGAGAGAGAGAGAAAAAAAAACGTTGGAGTGAGAGTTCTAGCAGAGGGGTGGACGTCTCACCCTTTATATAAGCCCTCTTGGATTGCATTCTTGCAATCCAAGACTCCTTTTTCTAATTCTAATCCAATTAGAATTCTCTCTTATTAATTCTTTAATGATAATTCCCAATTAATTAGAATTTATCAAAATAAGAAACTAACATTATCCATTCCCTATTTAATAGGAAAACTAATTAGTAACCTACTAATGCAATCCCTACTTAATAGGAAACCATTAGTAACAACCTAATTGATTCCCTACTTAATAGAAAATCATTAATTAGCAACTAAGTAATCTAATCCCTATTAAATAGGAGATAAGATCACCAACTAATTGAATGAATAAGGTCTAAGATAAAGTGGGCGTCCCACCATAGGTGGGCCCCACTATCACACGCCCCTTTAAGAGTTTCAAACTCTTGTTGGTCAAGTTTTTATCTTTATCAAAATCTCATAAGGGTCCTACCCATTTGATTAATCACATCTTATGTGATTTCACCTATTAGAGCTTCACTATACCATATAATGATATAAATGGAGAAATTAATTAATTTAATTCATAATTAAATTAAAAGCTTTAAGAAGGTCCTAGTGTGTGGGATCTAAAGGAATCTCCTATTTTCGGTTGTGCGACCAAGTGCTTCACCTTTTGGTTGAAGCCTTGTTGCTAGGAAACACTTTCCTATAATACCATTAGGATCATAGAATATTATCTAGTCCCTAGACTTCCACTAATCACAATAATGTCCATTAACACAATGTGTGACTAACCCCAAGAAATTAGAGAATTACTTGCAGGTATTATCTATTACAAGATTTGTTTACAGATACGTTCTTCCATTTCTAATATTGATATAAGCTTACGGGACAATATCTTATATTGTCTGTAATCCCTAACTTATAATAAGAACCATTTCTCTTTGATACTTTTAGTCAAACTTGGACTTTCAAAACTATTTTTAAAATTCTTTAAAAGAAATAATTATTATTATTATTTTATTTTAACATAGAAAATAAACTTCTTGATAAAATCATTTCATCGATAAATACCAGCGTTGGTTTTTCAAGTCCGGTTTGACAAGTATCAACTCAATATAAATTATTATAGAAGAGTAGTAGAATCCTTGTTGAGCGTACACACACTTCTTCTAATATAGCGAACATAACCCAACGAGCCCGTATTGAGTCTGATGTGTTAGACACAATTGGCCACATCAAAGCTATATAAGCAAATACTAGAGAAGATGTCAACTTCTCAGGTTAAGGACAATCTATCAAATGGACTACCTTAAATACATATAGATAGTATATTTCTAAGGGTATCCACTAAGCAATCCTATTATAATATAAGTACTTCTTACTTATATCCACATCTCAGTCAAGAGACTCTTCTCTCAGTGATTGAGATTCATCACTCCATCGTATGAAACTAACAATGTGTAAGTTAGTAGGAATATATTGTCCAGATGTATCCTAAATAACTTAGAACAATTCTAGGTCTACAAGGAACTAGAAAACCATATCTCCTTAGCAATTGGTTCAAAACTAATTGTATGGTTTTCCTACAATGTTACCTAAAGGCAAAGTAGTCTCATCTTATGAGATACTTTTAATATATTACCCAATGTAGAAGACAATGTGTGAATTTAAATATGTTTTTATTAATAAAGTAAACTAATACAATTCCGGAATGACTTTTGTGGGCATATATATCTAACACCACGGGCTAGGGTTTATTAGCCGGGAAGGCTAAGGGTTGCACCGGAGTGCTAAGGTAGAGCTAACCATGGTTAAGTCTATTAACTATGGTTAATAATGAGCTCATGAATTGATAGTCTAGTTTTGGCCTAATTTGTTAGATTGCTTAACTAAGGGTCAAAGAGATTTAACTAGGGTTAAGTTTAACACTAGTTAAGGTCTATAAGTTAGGTCAGATTCTGGAGGGAGCCCTAGAGAGGTGTGCAGGGCCTAGATGGGCCTCCTACAGGGTCTACTCCCAAGCAAAGCCACAGTCATGAAGAAGCTGGAATTGGCGGTACTAGCATTACCACCAATTCCAGTACCTTCCATTTCAGGGCTTTTCAGCCATGAGGGAATATATGGGAGGACACCAGAGGGTCATGGAACCCTTAGGCCAACCTGAGAACCTTGTTTAGGCCCTAGCTTAGGTCAGAGATGCAGCCTACAGTGGAGTTTCGCATATTAAGAGAAGACTACCAGAATGTCGGTAAACACAGTACCGACATTCAGGTGCTTCTACAAAATTTCAAAAATTTAACAAAAGCCAAGGGGGCCTGATGGTCTGAGAAGGTTAAGGGGATTAAAGGAGGCCTAGGGGAATCGATTCCAGACCCTAGAATGGACCAGGGGCACGCAAATGGACGCATGAAACTCATTATAGGGATGATTTAGAATGACGGTAATCTCAGTACCGCAATTATGGATATTTTTCAGATTTTGAATTTCATCCTATGGCTTTGAACCATAATGCATCTAGAGACTTCCCCAAGGGTAAGGGGGACTCTGGACTGCTTAGGTGAGTTTGGGGGCTTACCTTCTATCTATGCAAAGCAAAAGGTACAAAAGTTTTCCTCTTGGGGTCCCCTTACCCATAGAAAGGGCAAGATGATTTCTGCTCTGAGGGTCCCGCCCTGAAAGTGGACCAGGAGCTTTTTAGAACTGAACCAAAATAGTAGATGGGGAGGGGAAGATCCTACCTTTCTCTACAGGAGTCTTTGAGCTCCTAGACGGTGATGATGGCAAGTGGACGTGGGGAGGATGACTTTACAGTGGAGAGTAGCCTAGGATATTCCTCAATTCTGATTCAAATTCCTAGAGTCTAGAGACCCGAAATTTAATTTCTTGGTATTCGTATCAATTATTTTAATATTCTTGGTTGTCATGATTAATTTATTACATAAGTTTAAAAATTGGAACAATTAAAGTAGCATGAGGGTGTTTTATAAATTAATCAAGTGAAAAATAGTCGAAATCTCCTTTATCATAAGAGGGGCATTTTGGTCATTTTGTGCAATCCAAAATTTATGAAAATTGTAATGTAGATTCTATATGACCTAAAGTAGCTATGGTTCAAATTTCAGGTTAATCCGATAAGAATTGAGCTCTATAGAATTATTCAAAGTATAGTGACAAAACTGTAAATACGATGAACAGTAACCGCGTGAACAGTACCGCGTGAACAATAACCGTGATTAGTGTTTTAGCAGTTCTTATCACTTTCTAACTCTGGTATTGCCTATATAAAGACCCTAACTCATGGATTTTAGGTATTTCATCATTCTAAAACTTATTAGAGAGAAAAATAGAAGAAAAACCTATGAGTTCTCATTAAAGAGAGTGAGAGAAAAAGGTTTTGGAGAGATCCAAGAGGAGAAATCAAAGGTGTTGCAAGGAAAAAGTACAAAAGATCCATCCCATTCGCAAACGTTTGATCGTAGGGAAGCGATCGTGAGAAGTAAATACGACTTCCTTCCTCTCAATATAGGGATTATTGATACAAATATGATGAAGAAATAGATCTAAAGTAAGAACGACAATAGTAAATATGTTTTTATTGTTTTAAACTATGATGAAAATTATATATGAGGATTTTATGATGTTTATACTCAGATTTTCTTATGGAAAATTATATATGATGATTTTACGATGTTTATACCCAGATTTTTTTATGGAAAATATATATGATGATTTTTGTAATGTTCTAAATCAGGATTTTCCCTTGAAAAATCTATAGACGATATTAGAAAATTTTAGATCTTGGTTATCTGATGGATAATAGATATATGATGAATAGAGAACATTTCAGATGGTGATTTCCTTGTGATAATTATTTGAAAAAGATGTTGTTTATGATTTTTTTATTCTATATCAACAAAGGGAATGGGATTGATTTTGTGGTGTATGAATGATGAGAATGGAGGAAGTGGATGATGTTCAGAATTGATGAAATTATTATAAGTTTGTTTGAGATCATTATGTGTTGTGAAAACTAAGGCCCTGTGAGACTTATTTGATTATAGTTGCGTATCAAAAATTTAGACGCGGTAAATAAAATTATCCCTTATTTTATTTGACAAATTATGCTTTATATTGATCACTTAGGAGAACCCTTGCATGTTTAAATCTATGCATAATTTACAAGTATTTTATTTCATTCACACGGATTCACGAAATCTATACATGAACAAGCATGAGAATAAACAAGATGACAAGTAATATGCAAGTACACAAGGACACAAGCATTATGCATGATTGAGTTTTGCACTGACCGGGTACCCACAGGCCTATGATCAAGGCAAAACCAGCCGTATGCACCGGCGAATGTGTAAACAAGCCGTATACACCGGATAATGTGTAGACAAGCCGTATACACCGGATAATGTGTAGACAAACCGTGTACACCAGATAATGTGTATATTGTGTGGTACCTCGGAAAGTAGGGTATATGTTAGTCTCTACCCGATATATAGGATAGAGTTATTTTAAGTTATTGCAATTGCATGTTGTTGAATAAATTCATGAACAAAAATAGGCAAGATAAATAAGAGAAATAATCATGAGTAATCAGGTGTAAGAATCAAATTTAATTATGCTTCCGCACTTTGAAATATTGTGAGTTCACTTGTGATGTTGAATCTTAAAATATATTGTTATCAAATCTCGTATATTGTTAGGCAGGATTTTGTATATACGCTGGGTAACTTGTTACTCAGCCGATGACTGTTGTTGTCGGCAGGTGCTAGATTTGACATTTGTGCCCCAGGACCTTGGGAAGAGGAAGAATACGAGAAAGAGCAGGAAGAGCCAGCAGGTGACTATCCTGATAGAGAATGGAACTTGGATTGCTGGCCATACACAGGACACTAGATCACTAGTATATTTGGATTTTGAATTTTAGAATTGTAATAGACAAATTATGGATTTATAGTTAGTTTGAGTTTATGACTGGAGATTCATAGAGGTTGATTTTAAATTGATTATGAGGTCTTAGTATTTATTTCAGATATTGGACTTGATTGCATTTATTTAAAGAAAAAAAAAAAAAAATTTAGGTCCATGTTTTTAGAATCGCCTTAAATGCTTATGATAAGAAGTTATGGAATTAATGATTAAGTCACGTGCAAACCAACTCTGTCGCGCCCCAAAATCCCACCTAACTTAATGTGAGACTTTGACACGTGACTTAATCATTAATTCCATAACTTCTTATCATAAGCATTTAAGGCAAATTCTAAAAACATGGACCTAAAATTTTTTTATTTTTTTATTTTTAAATAAATGCAATCAAGTCCAATATCTGAAATAAATACTAAGACCTCATAATCAATTTAAAATCAACCTCTATGAATCTCCAGTCATAAACTCAAACTAACTATAAATCCATAATTTGTCTATTACAATTCTAAAATTCAAAATCCAAATATACTAGTGATCTAGTGTCCTGTGTATAGCTAGCAATCCAAGTTCCATTCTCCATCAGGATAGTCACCTGCTGGCTCTTCCTGCTCTTTCTCGTATTCTTCCTCTTCCCAAGGTCCTGGGGCACAAATGTCAAATCTAGCACCTGCCGACAACAACAGTCATCGGCTGAGTAACAAGTTACCCAGCGTATATACAAAATGCTGCCTAACAATATACGAGATTTGATAACAATATATTTTAAGATTCAACATCACAAGTGAACTCACAATATTTCAAAGTGCGGAAGCATAATTAAATTTGATTCTTACACCTGATTACTCATGCTTATTTCTCTTATTTATCTTGCCTATTTTTGTTCATGAATTTATTCAACAACATGCAATTGCAATAACTTAAAATAACTCTACCCCATATATCGGGTAGAGACTAACATATACCCTACTTTCCGAGGTACCACACAATATACACATTATCCGGTGTACACGGCTTGTCTACACATTATCCGGTGTATACGGCTTGTCTACACATTATCCGGTGTATACGGCTTGTCTACACATTCGCCGGTGCATACGGCTGGTTTTGCCTTGATCATAGGCCTGTGGGTACTCGGTCAGTGCAAAACTCAATCATGCATAATGCTTGTGTCCTTGTGTACTTGCATATTACTTGTCATCTTGTTTATTCTCATGCTTGTTCATGTATAGATTTCGTGAATCCGTGTGAATGAAATAAAATACTTGTAAATCATGCATAGATTTAAACATGCAAGAGTTCTCCTAAGTGATCAATATAAAGCATAATTTGTCAAATAAAATAAGGGATAATTTTATTTACCGCATCTAAATTTTTAATACGCATCTATAATCAAATAAGTCTCACATGGCCTTAGTTTTCACAGCACATAATGATCTCAAACAAACTTATAATAATTTCATCAATTCTGAACATCATCCACTTCCTCCATTCTCATCATTCATACACCACAAAATCAATCCCATTCCCCTTGTTGATATAGAATAAAAAAATCATAAACAATATCTTTTTCAAATAATTATCACAAGGAAATCACCATCTAAAATGTTCTCTATTCATCATATATATATTATCCATCAGATAACCAAGATCTAAAATTTTCTAACATCGTCTATAGATTTTTCAAGGGAAAATCCTGATTTAGAATATTACAAAAATCTTCATATATATTTTCCATAAAAAAAATCTGGGTATAAACATCGTAAAATCATCATATATAATTTTCCATGAGAAAATCTGAGTATAAACATCATAAAATCCTCATATATAATTTTCATCATAGTTTAAAACAATAAAAACATATTTACTATTGTCGTTCTTACTTTAGATCTATTTCTTCATCATATTTGTATCAATAATCCCTATATTGAGAGGAAGGAAGTCGTATTTACCTCTCTCGATCGCTTCCCTACGATCAAACGTTTGCAAATGGGATGGATCTAAGCTTTTTTGTACTTTTTCCTTGCAACACCTTTGATTTCTCCTCTTGGATCTCTCCAAAACCCTTTTCTCTCACTCTCTTTAATGAGAACTCATAAGTTTTTCTTCTATTTTTCTCTCTAATAAGTTTTAGAATGATGAAATACTTAAAATCCATGAGTTAGGGTCTTTATATAGGCAATACCAGAGTTAGAAAGTGATAAGAACTGCTAAAACACTATTCACGGTTACTGTTCACGCGGCACTGTTCACGCGGTTACTGTGCATCATATTTACAGTTTTGCCACTGCACTTTGAATAATTCTATAGAGCTCAATTCTTATCGGATTAACCTGAAATTTGAACCATAGCTACTTTAGGTCATATAGAATCTACATTAAAATGTTCATAAATTTTGGATTTCACAAAATGACCAAAATGCCCCTCTTATGATAAAGGAGATTTCGTCTATTTTTCACTTGATTAATTTATAAAACACCCTCATGCTACTTTAATTGTTCCAATTTTAAACTTATGTAATAAATTAATCATGACAACCAAGAATATTAAAATAATTGATACGAATATCGTTTGCTCTCAGGATTATCACAATTTTAAACTTAAGTCTTAGGATACAACATGTTAGGATATATTGTGATGATTAGAGTAAAGCCCGAGTATTAGGATGAATTATTTTTCCAAGTTAGATTAATTGTTACCGTTTGCTCTCAGGATTATCATAATGAGGCGCGTTCGTGCATGTAACACTAGAGGTAATGCTGGAAGGGGTATTGATGAAGGACATCCAATTGGTATGTACCAGCCTGATTTGACTGAGGTGCTAGGATCGATTGCCGAGACTATGGCACTCCTCGCAGCCAGACAACCTGTTGCAACTGCTCCTGGACCAACAGAGGCACATGTACCCCCTCCACTCAGGCCACATGCGGGGATTGAGGCGTTCCGGAGATTGAGGCCTCCGTCATTCTATGGGACCACAGATCCAATAGCTGCAGAGGCATGGATCTTACAGCTGGAGAAGATATTTTCAGTTCTGTCTCCCACGGATACTGAAAGAGTGACATGGGCAGCCTTTGTAATGGAGGGTGAAGCAGAACATTGGTGGAGAGCAGCTTCCAGGACTAGAGATTTGACTAAAGCAGGTCAACCATGGACATGGGGGGAATTTCTAGATGTGTTTTATAAGAAGTATTTTCCAGTGGTTGTCCGGGAAAAGAATGAAGCAGAGTTCTTCACTCTTGAACAGGGGAAGATGACAGTGGCCGAGTATGAGGCCAAGTTCTCAGAACTTTCAAGGTTTGCACCTCAGATGATTGCCACAGAGGCAATGAAAGCAAGAAAATTTGAAAGTGGATTGAGAGATTTTATTCGAGACCGAGTCTCAATGTTTCGACTCGAGACTTTCGCTGAAGTGAACGATAGGGCTCAGTTGGCTCAAAAGAATTCAGAGGAATTCTTGAAGAAGAGAGAGATGAATCAAAAAGAAAAATTCAGCAGGGGACAGCCAAGCAAGGTTGGACCACAGGATAAGAGGCCCAGATTTTCAGGCCAACCACCTACAGCTAGGCCGACTCCTTATCAGAGGCCTGCACCTCCATCTGGACCTACTATGCCTCACCCTACTACTTCTCAGGCCACTCGGTATGTACAGCCTACTTCTTCTGCACCTATGTTTGATGTGTGTGTACATTGTGGGAAGAGACATCCAGCTGGTAAATGTCGAGCACTCACAGTGGGATGTTTCCAGTGTGGTCAATTGGGACACCGGATTAGAGATTGTCCTCACCGTAGTCAGCAGGCCACTCAGCAAGTCCAGCCTCAGGGGAATAGGCCACCTACTAGGCAGGCACCACAGCAGAAGCCTCCTCAGGCTCCTAAACCTCAGCAGCCCCCACAGCAGCAGCCACGTCAGGTGACCCAGGGCAAGGTCTTTGCAATATCAGATCAGGATGCACAGGCATCAGATGATGTGGTGCAAGGTACACTTTAGTTATATTTATATTTGATATGATATTTCTAAGATTATTGTGATGTTTATAAATATAATGTGTGGACAAAATATGCTACTTATATTATGTGAATAATGCATGAATTTGACACTTAGTTATTTAATAACTCAGGCACCCTGTTGATTAATGAATGTTTGGCACATGTATTGATTGATACGGGATCAACACATTCGTTTGTTACACCTAGTTTTGCGAAGGGATTTGTTTCAGAACTGAGCCAGTTAGATAAGGAGTTATCCATCTTGACTCCTATTGGTAAATCAGTAGTCACCAACCAAGTATACCGAGCTTGTGTCATCCTTGTAGGACAACATGAGCTACTGGCAGACCTGATCATCCTAGACTTCCAAGATTTTGATGTCATTCTTGGAATGGATTGGCTTGCAGCTTACCATGGGCAAGTAGATTGTTATGAGAAAATGGTGAAGTTCAAGCCAGTTAATGGAACTCCCTTCCATTTTAGAGGATTGAAGAAGAAAGACATCGCTAGATTTGCGACCTTAAGTCTTTCCAATCCAGAAGGAAAAGATGGTTCTGTCATCCCTGTAGTCTGTGAGTTCATGGATGTTTTTCCTGATGAGTTACCAGGGTTACCATCAGATAGGGAGATTGATTTTGTCATTGACTTAGCTCCAGGCACTGCACCAATTTCCAGAGCACCGTATAGGATGGCCCCAGCAGAATTAAAAGAGTTGAAGGTACAAATTGAAGAATTACTGAAACAGGGTTTTATTAGACCAAGTATGTCACCATGGGGTGCACCAGTTCTTTTTGTAAAGAAGAAGGATGGGTCGATGAGGATGTGCATCGACTATCGGCTGTTAAACAAGGTCACCATAAAGAACAAATATCCGTTGCCACGGATTGATGATCTGTTCGACCAATTAAAGGGAGCAAAATTCTTTTCTAAGATAGATCTGAGGTCAGGGTAACATCATGTCGCGACCCAAAACCCACCCTAGGAGTTAGAGTGAACTTTGGACGACTAATCATGACTTGCTTGACAAACCAACCTACAAAACCCACAAAGCATATACAAAAGAGGACAAAACAGCGGAAACACACTCTAACAAGGTATAGCGGAAGTCTACCAAACCTCTATGTATATACATAAGCAGTCCAAGTTTATACAAAAAGAATCCAAAAGAAAGTGCGGACATGCCCGCCAAAATACATGAATCTGACTCTCATCTCACCCACAGCTAATCCACTCAGAATCTAATCACCACCTACTGATAACCCTCTACGAGAGGTTCCTCCAAAGGCTCCTCGGCGTACTCCTCTTCCACCCATGGACCAGGAGCACAAACATCAAATGGAGTAGCAGCTCCCTCAGAATCTGCCGACATAAGAAGTACGGCTGAGCATGGAATACTCAGCGGGTACTAAATACTAACCAACAATTATAGCATAAAAATGGCAATACATAATCAGGAGCAATTCATATATGTCAAACGGAAACAATTCATATCATACAAGGAAGTAAAGCAGTTTATAATCATGCTTGTAATTCGTAGAAAGCCGATAAATCCTCTTGAAAACATTGTGCACTTGACTTGACTTGAAATATCTTTTCGTACTTGAAAGCTTGTCTTGCCTATCTTGCTTGATTCTTGTATGTCGTGTCGTGTCATGCATGCTTGCTTGTGATCATGTAACTTGTGAGATGCACTTGTGAGATGCACTTGTGAGATGCCTTGAGAGATGCCTTGAGAGGGAAGGGAGACCCTTCATTATGCAATGCACTTGCGAGGGAATGGAGACCCTTCTTTATGATATGTATGTACTTGCGAGGGAAGGGAGACCCTTCTTCATGATATGCACTTGTGAGTGAGGGGAGACCCCTCGTGGAATGTTGGTTCTTGTCTTCTTGTGAAAAGCGAGGTAAAACATATCTTAGGATATGTCCCACCTCTAACCATGTTCTTGAAAACCTCGATAAATCATGCCATGCATGCCGTGCTCGTGGGAACCGTGTACATACTTGCATTCCAATTTAAAGATGACATTTGGGTAATTTCACAACACATATAGCATCAAAGATTGAGCAATTCAATATTCATAGCATTTAGGGAAAGCAGGAAACACACTATCATAGGCCCTAGCAATATTCAGAATTTCCTAGGTATGCATTTCCTAATTCACAGCTCACTTTATTCATCTTGGCATTTCATCAAACATGGTGTGTTCATTATGGATTTACCCTACAACATGCTTTTCTAGATGGGTTTTACTCAAATCATACATGTATGTTCATTATTGGAACAATGCCCTTCCCCATTTGTTTATCACACACAACCATTGGCATCCAATCGCCCATTCCATCTCCATTCACCATTCACCATTTACCATTCACCATTCACCATTCACCATTCATCCATCTCATAGCACATGTGTAAATGAAAGAAAATCAAAAGAAAAGAAGGGGAAAGAAGAACTATAACTAGGAGGGTAGTAAAAAGTACCGACCTTGAAGAAATGAGGAAGAAACCCTCTTCCAAAACGACTGTGTAGCTGCAGCCCTAGCTTGGAACACGAGCTTCGTACGAGCTTGGGCCGAGATCTTTGAAGAAAACCGAACTGGGAGTGATCTAGGGTCTCAAAACCCTTTGATTTCTCTCCAAACTGGAAACCCTAGGTTTGGAATCGCCTTCTCCCCTTTCTCCTATTCTCTCAAACTCTCTAAGTGTTGAGAATGAGCCCTAAAGGCTCGGGTTAAACTCTTAAGGTAAGAGTGAACTGACAAAAGACCATAACACCCTTACTAAATTCCTGTAAAAACACGAGTGTCGAACTCGTTGTGCTGTGAACAGTGCCAACTCGTGGTGCTGTGAACAGTGCCAACTCGTGGTGCTGTGAAGGGTGCCGACTCGTGGTGCTGTGAACAGTGCCAACTCGTGGTGCCGTGAACAGTGCCAACTCGTGGTGCTGTGAAGGGTGCCGACTCGTGGTGCCGTGAACACGTTGTCCGTTGTGGAAAGTGCTGAACACGTTGTCCGTTGTCTTATGTACAGCGTGCCCGTGGTGAGTTGTACAACGTGCCCGTGGTGAGTTGTACAACGGATGCACACAGTATACGTTATCAGAGTACGTTGTCTGTGCTACGTTATCAGAGTACGACGTTAGAGCACGTCCTTAGTGCCTTCCGAGCTACGTTTGCCTACAGGTTCAGACTGTTTTGGCCATATCTTTTGACTCGTTCATCCGATTTTGACGATTCAACTTGCGTTGTGTTCGTACTTCGAAAAGGAATATTTTTGACGTTTCAAAATTCCAATTTCTTCCTTATTTATTAATTATACCTCTAAAAAGGCAAAATGACAACGAAAGTGTCATGTTTTAAGCATGAAAAAGTCTGGGGCTCTACACATCAGTTGAAGATTAGATCAGAGGATATCCCTAAATCAACTTTCAGAACAAGATATGGACACTTTGAGTTTCTGGTTATGTCCTTTGGTTTTACTAATGCACCGGCAGCATTTATGGACTTGATGAATAGAGTATTCAAACCAGTCTTGGATTGTCATGTGATAGTATTTGTAGACGACATCTTTGTATACTCACCCACCCGGGAGGATCATGAGAAGCATCTTTGGGTTACCCTCGAGACTTTGAGAAAGCATGAGTTGTATGCTAAATTGAGTAAATGTGAGTTTTGGCTTGAGAATGTAGCATTTCTAGGCCATGTCGTATCATCAGAAGGGATTTCAGTAGACCCCGCGAAGATTGAAGCTGTTGCAGATTGGGTTAGGCCAAAGAGTGTTACAAAAATCATGAGTTTTCTAGGCCTCGCAGGATATTATAGAAGATTTGTAGAGGGATTCTCTAGCCTGGCAGCACCACTTACTCACTTGACCAAGAAAAATGCCAAGTTCACATGGGATGATAAATGCGAGCAGAGTTTCTTGGAATTGAAGAAGCGCCTTACTACAGCCCCAGTCCTCACTGTTCCATCAGGTAGTGGTGGATTTGTAGTTTACAGTGATGCTTCGCATGTTGGTTTAGGATGTGTTCTCATGCAACATGGTAAAGTCATTGCCTATGCATCCCGACAATTGAAGAACCATGAGAAGAACTACCCTACTCATGATTTAGAGCTAGCAGCAGTGGTTTTTGCTCTAAAGGTTTGGCGGCATTATTTGTATAGAGTAGAGTTTGAAATTTTTACAGATCATAAGAGCCTCAAGTACTTGTTCTCTCAGAAAGAGCTCAACTTGAGACAACGCCGTTGGGTAGAATTTTTGAAAGATTATGATTGTTCGATCCAATATCATCCAGGGAAAGCTAATGTGGTAGCAGATGCACTTAGCAGAAGGCCCTCTGGTTTGTTGACACATTTAAGGGTCAAAAGTTGAAAATTGTTAGAAGATATGTCCAACAATAAAACAAGTTTCAGTCTTTGTATAGGCGGACCATTGGTAGCTAATCTTGCAGTCAGATCATATATGCGAACCAGAATCATAGAATTGCAAGAGTCTGATGAAGAATTATTAGCTTATCGAGCCAAGTCTTTCGAAAATGGTCAAGAGGATTTCTCATTTAATGGAGAAGGAGCTATAACGTTTAAAGGCAGGTTATGTGTCCCAAATAATGAAGATTTGAGACGAGAGATTTTAGATGAAGCACATCGGTCCAAGAATACAGTTCATCCAGGTGGTACTAAGATGTACCAAAATCTCAAGAGGCATTATTGGTGGAGGAATATGAAGAGAGATGTGGCTACTCATGTATCTCAATGTTTGGTTTGTCAACAAGTGAAAGCCGAACATAAGAGACCTGCAGGGTTATTGCAACCCCTCCCTATTCCTGAGTGGAAGTGGGAAAACATATCTATGGACTTTATTGTGGGATTGCCAAAGACAACCAAGAATTTTGATGCCATTTGGGTGGTGGTGGACCGTCTTACTAAGTTAACTCACTTTCTTCCTTATCGGACTACTTATAATGCTAACAAGTTAGCGGAACTTTATATTAAGGAAGTGGTACGTTTACATGGAGTACCTGTCAGTATCGTTTCTGACAGAGATACAAGGTTCACATCAAGGTTCTGGAGGAGTTTCCAGCAAGCCATGGGATCTCGCCTGGATTTCAGCATGGCATTTCATCCTCAAACTGATGGTCAGACAGAAAGAGTGAATCAGATTATTGAGGATATGCTCCGGTCTTGTATGCTTGATTTTCAAGGTAGTTGGGATGAGCATTTATCCTTAGTTGAATTTGCTTATAACAACAGTTATCAAGCAAGTATTCAGATGGCACCTTTCGAAGCCTTGTATGGTAGAAGTTGTAAATCTCCTCTTTATTGGGATGAAGTGGGAGAGAGAAAACTTCTGGGTCCTGAGCTAATTGAACAGATGGCAGACTGGGTTAACTTGATCAGAGAAAGATTGAAGACTGCCCAGAGTAGACAGAAGAGTTATGCAGACACCCGAAGAAGGGATTTGGAATTTCAAGTTGGAGATTTTGTCTTCGTTAAAATATCGCCTACCAAAGGAATTATGAGGTTTGGTAAGATAGGGAAGTTAAGTCCAAGGTATGTTGGACCATTCGAAATTATCAGAAGAGTAGGAGAAGTGGCATACAGGGTTAACCTGCCTCCTTACATGGCGGCGGTTCATAATGTCTTCCACGTTTCTATGTTGAGGAAGTACATTCCAGATCCTTCACATATTATAGATTTTGAGCCTTTGGAAATTCGAGAAGATTTGACAATGGTAGAACAACCTGTTCAGATTTTGGATCAAAAAGAGCATGTGCTACGCAGAAAGATTATTCGTTTTGTCCTCCTTCGCTGGCAACACCACTCCGTTGAAGAGGCCACTTGGGAAAAAGAAGATGAAGTTCGAGAGAAGTATCCCTACTTGTTTAACTAAGGTACACAATTTCGAGGACGAAATTCCTTTTAAGGGGGGTAGGATGTAGAGACCCGAAATTTAATTTCTTGTTATTCGTATCAATTATTTTAATATTCTTGGTTGTCATGATTAATTTATTACATAAGTTTAAAAATTGGAACAATTAAAGTAGCATGAGGGTGTTTTATAAATTAATCAAGTGAAAAATAGACGAAATCTCCTTTATCATAAGAGGGGCATTTTGGTCATTTTGTGCAATCCAAAATTTATGAAAATTTTAATGTAGATTCTATATGACCTAAAGTAGCTATGGTTCAAATTTCAGGTTAATCCGATAAGAATTGAGCTCTATAGAATTATTCAAAGTATAGTGGCAAAACTGTAAATACGATGAACAGTAACCGCGTGAACAGTAACCGTGAATAGTGTTTTAGCAGTTCTTATCACTTTCTAACTCTGGTATTGCCTATATAAAGACCCTAACTCATAGATTTTAGGTATTACATCATTCTAAAACTTATTAGAGAGAATAATAGAAGAAAAACCTATGAGTTCTCATTAAAGAGAGTGAGAGAAAAGGGTTTTGGAGAGATCCAAGAGGAGAAATCAAAGGTGTTGCAAGAAAAAAGTACAAAAAGGCTTAGATCCATCCCATTCGTAAACGTTTGATCGTAGGGAAGCGATCGTGAGAGGTAAATACGACTTCCTTCCTCTCAATATAGGGATTATTAATACAAATATGATGAAGAAATAGATCTAAAGTAAGAACGACAATAGTAAATATGTTTTTATTGTTTTAAACTATGATGAAAATTATATATGAGGATTTTATGATGTTTATACTCAGATTTTCTCATGGAAAATTATATATGATGATTTTACGATGTTTATACCCAAATTTTTTTTATGGAAAATATATATGATGATTTTTGTAATGTTCTAAATCAAGATTTTCTCTTGAAAAATCTATAGACGATGTTAGAAAATTTTAGATCTTGGTTATCTGATGGATAATATATATATGATGAATAGAGAACATTTTAGATGGTGATTTCCTTGTGATAATTATTTGAAAAAGATATTGTTTATGATTTTTTTATTCTATATCAACAAGGGGAATGTGATTGAATTTGTGGTGTATGAATGATGAGAATGGAGGAAGTGGATAATGTTTAGAATTGATGAAATTATTATAAGTTTGTTTGAGATCATTATGTGTTGTGAAAACTAAGGCCCTGTGAGACTTATTTGATTATAGATGCGTATTAAAAATTTAGACGCGGTAAATAAAATTATCTCTTATTTTATTTGACAAATTATGCTTTATATTGATCACTTAGGAGAACCCTTGCATGTTTAAATCTATGCATGATTTACAAGTATTTTATTTCATTCACACGGATTCACGAAATCTATACATGAACAAGCATGAGAATAAACAAGATGACAAGTAATATGCAAGTACACAAGGACACAAGCATTATGCATGATTGAGTTTTGCACTGACCGAGTACCCACAGGCCTATGATCAAGGCAAAACCAGCCGTATGCACCGGCAAATGTGTAGACAAGCCGTATACACCGGATAATGTGTAGACAAGCCGTGTACACCGGATAATGTGTATATTGTGTGGTACCTCAGAAAGTAGGGTATATGTTAGTCTCTACCCGATATATAGGGTAGAGTAATTTTAAGTTATTGCAATTGCATGTTGTTGAATAAATTCATGAACAAAAATAGGCAAGATAAATAAGAGAAATAAGCATGAGTAATCAGGTGTAAGAATCAAATTTAATTATGCTTCCACACTTTGAAATATTGTGAGTTCACTTGTGATGTTGAATCTTAAAATATATTGTTATCAAATCTCGTATATTGTTAGGCAGGATTTTGTATATACGCTGGGTAACTTGTTACTCAGCCGATGACTGTTGTTGTCGGCAGGTGCTAGATTTGACATTTGTGCCCCAGGACCTTGGGAAGAGGAAGAATACGAGGAAGAGCAGGAAGAGCCAGCAGGTGACTATCCTGATGGAGAATGGAACTTGGATTGCTGGCCATACACAGGACACTAGATCACTAGTATATTTGGATTTTGAATTTTAGAATTGTAATAGACAAATTATGGATTTATAGTTAGTTTGAGTTTATGACTGGAGATTCATAGAGGTTGATTTTAAATTGATTATGAGGTCTTAGTATTTATTTCAGATATTGGACTTGATTGCATTTATTTAAAGAAAAAAAAAAAAAAATTTAGGTCCATGTTTTTAGAATTGCCTTAAATGCTTATGATAAGAAGTTATGGAATTAATGATTAAGTCACGTGCCAAAGTCTCACATTAAGTTAGGTGGGATTTTGGGGCGCGACATAGAGGCTAAAGGGTCATATTGTTGTTGGGTTCTTGGAGCTTCTACAGGGTTCCTAGGCTAGGAAATTTTGGCATGGGCATCAAGCTTGAAGGAGGGGTGTATTTATAGAGTTTTGGAGAATCATGGCATTAAGGTAATTCAAAAGAGGGGTTGTTGAGGCTAGAGAAGACCATTGGAGGTCAACCTAAGGGGTGCAACACCGTTTTGCGCGGTTAGCTGGAATGGTAGTAAAGCCAGTACTGCCATTCCCAACTCAAAATAAAGATAAATGGCAGTAATGTTATTACCGCAATTTCTAGGTTTTTTAAAAAAAAAGAACCTGATCGACCTGGTCTGGGTCTGGGTCTGGGGCACTGTCACATTTTCCCAAAAATAGTGATGTCGGTAATTGGATTACTGACATTTTTTGAAATTTCAAATTTTTGAATTTTGGTGTGTCCCCAGGGTTGATTAAGATTTGTGGGCCCACATTAGGGCCCATAGGGTGTCTGGTTATGGATTTTAGGCCCAAGGTTTTGGGATTTTGGGCGTGAGGCCCATGGCTTAGTTTACAACTTGGTATAAGGGTAGGCTAGGTTAGGTTAGGTCTAGGTCAGGGTTAAGGTTAAGGTTAGGATTAAGGTTAGGATTAGGGTTATGACTAGTGTTGGGCGCCTAGGTCAGGGTTAGGGCT
This sequence comes from Tetracentron sinense, assembly GCA_015143295.1. Classification (NCBI taxonomy): domain Eukaryota; kingdom Viridiplantae; phylum Streptophyta; class Magnoliopsida; order Trochodendrales; family Trochodendraceae; genus Tetracentron; species Tetracentron sinense. The sequence continues at coordinate 16,162,678 of CM026560.1, read as the reverse complement.
AGGGTCAGGCCTAAGGTTAGGGGTGTAAAAATTGGGTGCTTACACTTATTGTTACCATATCTTCCGGACTTATGTGATTGATGCAATACATGGTTTTTGATTATGTTATGGAGAATTGGTTTTGGCTTAATATGAATTGGAATGGATTTGAGTCGAATAGCTAGGTTATTGAATGTGAATGGATGTGGTGGAATAGATGAGAATGTGAATTGAATGACTTTGAATGGAATTGAAGGGTTCTTGAATGTGAATGGAATGAAATTAATAGGTTATTGCATGTGAATGGAATAAATATGTCTTGATTGTGAATGGTACAGGTTTATTGGCGCGTGAATGATATTTAATGTGAATGGAATGAATATGATATTACATGTGAATGTGAATATATGTAGTGCAAGATATATCCTGGTACAGGTTTATAGGTGTAAGAATATAAACAGTTTATAGGTGCAGGTTTTTTTTTTTTTTTAAAGCATTAGCGATGGAAAATAATTCGTCGCTAATGAGGGACGCTTATTAGAGATAAAAAGCAAACAGTTAGACTTGAGCATTAGTGACAGGAATATTTTCGTCATATTTAATTATAAGAGACGAAAACATTTCTATCATTAATTCTAAATTAGAAACGGAAACATTTCCGTCACTAATTATAAAATAGTGATGGAAATGTTTTTGTCTCTAATTATTGATGGAACAATTTTCATCACAATTTTCCTTTTTGTCACTAAACTTACAATTTAAATTGCCAACATTAGTAGCAGAAACTTACCATCACTAATTAGCAACAAAAGAATATTTACGTCTCTAATAACATTTTGCCACCATTGGATTAGTGACAAATGAATATCTATCTCTAATAATAATAGTGACGGAAAATTGAGCATTAGTGACGGAAAACTAAGTATTAGTGACGGAAAATTTCCGTCACTGGTCAGTATATTTCTTGTAATGAGGGTTAAAAGTTTTAACTATAGTTAATACATTTTAATAGTTTTTTCTAAAAATCAATATTAAATTATGAATCTCTAAAGGTTAATGAATCTTAACCATGGTTAATAGAAGTTAACAAGAACACATGTTCCCGTGGGGGGTACGATTGAACTCTCCCCAAATTCAATCCTAATTGGGTGTGATTTGATCTCATCTCAAGGAGATCGAATCATATCCAATCGCAATTGAACTTGGGGAGAGTTAAATCGCACCTAGAGGCTACAGGTGTCCATTTTAACCTCTATTAATCATGGATAAGATTCACTAACCCTTAAGGTCCAACAATCTAACCTTGATTAAAAAAAAATATTATCAAAAATTAACCTTTGGGTTAAGAAATTTAACCTTGAGATTAATTTTTGTTAATACAAAATTTCTAAAAATCAAGGATATGTTGTTGAACCCTATGAGTTAGTGAATCTTAATAGAGGTTAATAAGAGTTAAAAGGGACACGTGTTACCGTATGGGTGAGATTGAACTCTCCCCAGATTAAATCACTTTGATTAGATCTCGAATTTCACGTGGGCATAGACGCATATTGTTTCTTCGGTGGTCCAAATGTACGTATTTATTAAATGAGGAATTGAATTGGAGGGTCCATTCTTTTTCATTTTAGGTAGCCGTAGGGTCCTGTCATATTAAAATATAAATAACAAAAGAAATTGATTAAAAACTCTTCATAGCTGGCTTGTCGGATTTAACATCCAATGGTGCCGTCTCTAACATTCAGACTACCTATTCTAATGTCTATTCTAATGTGGGGTGTGTTAATCATTGTCCTTCTTTAAATGATGGTGTGTACCACTTTATACTTGACACCATTAGATCATGAATCCAACGGTCTCTCAGTAGCTCCGGTTGTCAAGAGTTTTAAATCACTTACCAAAGGAGTACCATTCACATGGTGTTGGCAGAATATAGTCAAAAGTGGGTGTTTTTTCTATTTTTGCGATTGATAGTCGAAAGTGCTTGAAGATAGAAATTATGGAGAAATTACCGTATGTAGCGTGTTGAATGAGTGAAGGACTTTGTGCAATGCATGGTGGATTGAAGCGTATATAAGATGCCCTAGACTAGCACCCTTCAACACCACCTTTCTGTATGTTTTCCACAGAAGGTTACTAGGAGAGTTTCCTTCTAACACCACATTCCCTTTTGTTCTCTCCTTTATCCAACCCTTCTCTTCTTGTCTTCCATGGCTTCCTCTAACTCTCCAGGTTACCTGATCTATGATCTCAAAACCCTAAGTTTCTCTAATATTCTTAGTATCTTATTCTATCCAGGAGTCTTCTTGAGTTATGAATTCGTATCAAGTAATCTTCCGGACCCCAAATTCAAGTCTTTCTACTTCCGCTTGATGATGGCTGTCACCTTTACTATTCAGAAGCTGTTGTTACGTTTTGGAAGTAATTTAGAGTCGGTGGGTAATAAAATAGAGTACACCTTGAATCTGTTATGGCTTAATGGTGGCGTTATTTGCTTGTTTATCAACTATATCAGAGGTATTTACTTAACTACCGTGCTCTTAAAACTTCTTTCGATGCTAGCTCCACTTTCTTTTAAATTTACTTTTCTTCAAGGAAAAGGGAAAGATAGTTGTTATTACATGTTTTAAACCAATATTATAGCTAGGGATTGGATTGACCCGACCATGATTGTTCGACCCAAACTTTGGGTGGATTGAGTCTTCCTTATTTTGGGATGAGCTGAGTTTGAACACGAATACAAGCCTAAAGTAAATATTGGGATGAGCTTGGGCTGCCTTTAGCTCGGACCGACCTGAACTAAATATATTTTATATTTTTATATATAATATATATAGAGAGTGAAAGCCCACGACCTAATGTCATTCTCATCAATTGGAATTGATGTTCTTCACATGGAAATTTTTTTTTTTTTTTTAAATTTAATCCTATCCTTATTTATCAAAGGTTTCAAAACCAATTCTTTTGCTATTGGACAAATATCTCCAAGAACTAATTACTAGTTAAAAAAATTAGGTAGTACATGTATTTAGAAGATTAATGGGTTTCGAGTATTGGTCTTGGACGTGGGCGTTGCGGACATAGCCCCCAAATTTTTTTTTTTGGGGCAATGGGTCCGGGAGAGCTATCATTTAAATCAAATTAATTGTATTTTTAATTTTTTTTATATTTTATATCTAAGAAAAATTATTCTTTTTGGCAGAATGTTCGGGCTTCTACAACCACCATATGTCCCTTTTTAACACCCACTAACTTTGGTTAAGATTTACTCACCCCTAAGGTTCATCCATCTAACCTTGGTCTTTAGGAAAAAAAATATTAACCTAGAATTGATCAAGCTTAACCACTAGCTGTCATGTATACCTTTTAATGCCCACAAACTATTGTTAAGATTCGTCGCCCCTAAGGTTAATCTTGGTCTTTACAAGAAGGAAGAAAAAATATTAAACTTAGTTTTATTAAGTTTAACCACAGTTAAAGGGAGATAGGAGCATGAAAATTTGGGGAGGCCATTAACTCATAATTTATTTTTTTTTGGGAAGGGGGAGATTTTAATACTCCTATTTTTTTTTTTCTTTAAATATCTACTTAACATGGTATGATTTTTCAAATTTTGAGGGGTACATGGCTCCTGCCCGCCCCTGGGTACCAAGAGCAATGATTGTTTAGTTTTACTAAACTAGAAATTTTTTTATTAAACAAGTTCATGAACATTGTATGCAGGTGTTTAAGGAAAAGTTAACAAGTAACAATGGGGAGAACTCAACCCAAATTCAGCCCACAAGCTGCTTAATTTGGGTAAGTTTGAACTCAACCCAAACTCAGCCCAAAACCTGATATTATTTGTGAGCCGAGTTTGACTTGGGTGCTCGGATTGAACTTAGAATAAGGTTTTAAATTTTGGGCTGAGCTTAGGCTAACCCTAATCCAACCCCGCTCCATTGGCACACCTAATTATATCCGATCAAAAAGAAAGTGAATCTTTAAAAAGAGTGTTATTAGCATTATCTAACATCATTTAGTGCACGCACAATTTGCACACCTCTAAGCATGCACATTCGCATCATTGCACGCCGACGTCAACATCATCGCACACACGTTAACAGTTAACTGGTTCACATTTGCGTATGTAACGCATGGAGAATGCTAGAATCGACAGTGTCGTTCACTTTTCTTGACTGTTTTTACGGTCATTAAGGATAAGAAAAAGGCATGCTTAGCTCTAATCTCAACCATTCAAACATCTGTTGAAGGAATGACATGTGTTAGTTTATTGAACATGTGTTAGTTTTTGGTTGAAAACAAAGACACGTTGATATAGGTTAAGAGCAAGGAATGCCTGAGAGCAGAGCTAGCAGAGCTTAACTAGAAAAAGGAGAGATCAGTTTGACTTTTGACCGTTTAACTGGCCTCAGAAACAGTTGGGAACAAAAAGGACTTATGTTGGATTATGGAGAAAGTGGGATGAAAGAAACAAGTTGGGATTATCTTCCATCGCGAATGAATTTGGGAGAGTTAAATCATTCTCACAAGTTAACACGTGTCTTTTTGAAACCCGTTTAATGGTGGTCAAGGTGTACTTACACTTTGGTTTAGATAATATAACCTGGTTTTTTTTATTGAAAAAAAAAAAACAACCTAATTGTTACAACATCTCAAACAAACGGCCTCGGATCGTCTCCGGCGAAGCTAGAAAGGGCTCTTTGGGTTTCATACATTGTGCAACAGCTGGCTTAAAAAATGAGAAGTCATTTATTTTCTCCCCATGATTTTTGACTTCTCCCCATTTGATTTCTCTTCTCCTTATCGCCACATGTCTATTTATGAGTGGAGAAGACAAAATCATAGGCCCCATAATTTTGACTTCTCCACCACTTGTCCTCTATTCTATGGAACCCCGAGACAAGTCCTTTCTGGCTTCGCCAGAGACAAGCCAAAGCCCAAACATAATTAAAATGACAGTTAAAAGGACTTTGTGAGTGGTGGGATTGAACTCTTGTGAGTTAAATCACAATTAGACAGATCCAGACTCGGACCTAAATTATAGACATTATTTCTTGCAATTTATTAAGATCAGTTTCAAATGTGGTCATTTTTATGTGAAGGGTCAGTAAAGAATCCCGAACAAGGGACTGCAACTTTCAGGTCCATCGTCAGTCATATAGACGAACGGACTAATCTCAAAGAAGCCTCACCCAATCACGGTGAGACGGTGACCATAGGGACAGTCGGCATGATTGAGACATTGGATCTTTGCACCATTACTGCAAAGTTGGCCTACGAGAACAAAGCATACGTAGAGAATGTCGTCCGTAACCAATGGAAGGTAAACGAAAATGATATTAACATTTTTTTTTCCTTTGGATTTAATTTACCTACTTTCTGGGGGAATTGGATCCCAAACCACCCTCAACAAAGAGGCCACACCCCACCACTCGCGCAAGAGGCTGGGTGTGACAAACAATTATTGGTAATAAGAGAAGAATTAGTCTAGGGATACTCCAAAGTATACTCTCAAATGTACCCCAAATCCTAATTGTTTATCTCAATTATTAAACGATTAGGATTAGAGTTAATGTGACATTAGAAAAGACAAATTAAGCCAATTTAAATCCTAACCTTTAGTGGTTGGTTATAAACGGTTAGAAGTACAGCGTACTTTTGAGAGTATAGCTGGGAGTACCCATAGACTGACTCGAAAAAAAAAGTGATTATACTTAAAGTGATTATACTTGAAAGGGGTAATCACTTGAAAGGAGTATACCTGGGAGATGGGAAATGCACAAATCCCATCTTGCATATTTTAATGAGCAATGGTTAGCGGAACCATAGGTCTGCTACTTAACTTACCGACGTCTCCTTGTCCTTTTTAATCATCATTTAACCCTACTTAAGGTTAACATAATTAAAATTAAGATTTTTGTTTTTTTTATTTTCTAAAAATCAAGGTTGGATTGCTTAACCTTAGGATTGAGTGAATCTTAACCATAATTGGTGAGTATTTAAAAATGGGGCGTGGACCAATGAGGATGGTTTGTTACACAAGGGAAACCATGGGTACGTTAAGGGCTGTTTTGGATACACTACTGTTTTTCTGTTTTTATTTTTAGTTTTTAAAAACTGAAACCAACTTTTTATTTTCAAATCTTTTAAGTCGGAAACATGTTTGACATTATTAACTGTTACTTGTTTTAAAAAACAAAAAAACACGTTTGATATAAATATGATAAACAAAATAATAAGTAAATAATTTCAATCCATAGTTGTGGTGGTGGTGGTAGAGGTTTGTGGTGGAGGTTAGTGGTGGTGGAGGTTAGTGGTTGTGGGTGGTAGTGATGGGTGGTGATGGTGGAGGTTAGTCTTGTTGGGTAGTGGATGGTGGTGGTGTGGTGGTAGTGGGTGGTGGTCGTTAGTGTAGTGATGGTGTGGTGGGTGGGTGGTCGAGTGGTGATGGTGTGGTGGGTGGGTGGTGGTGGTGGGTTGTGGAGTGGTGGTGGTGGTTGGTGGTAGTATTGTGGTGATGAGTGGTGGTGGAGTTATAGTGGTGGTGGCGGGTGGTGGTGTGGTCAGTGGTGGTGGGTGGGTGGGTGGTGGTATTATATGATGGTGGTGTTGGTATTAGTAATAAATAGTTTTGATGGTGATGTAGCACTCCATATATTCTGTTTTTGTTTTTTAATTTCAAAAATAGGGGTAATAGAGATTTTTTGTTATTTGATTTTCAAAATTTTGATTATTAATTTTATAAACAGAAACATGTTTGATAAACATGTTTTACATAAAAAGAATTCTAAAATTTTATTTTTAAAAACAGGAGTTCAACCGAACAGGACCTAAGCATTTTCCAATTTAAAAAGTTCATACTATCTCAATTTTGGGGGCATAACTCAATAATTGTATATGACACTTGTGAGCCACATCAGCTACTAGGTTTAGGAACCAAATCGTCTAAGGTTATAAACCGGATTCTGGAATCCAGTTATACCCCTAAGGTCACATGTCCCTTTTGAAACCCTTAACTCTGGTTAAGATTCATCTTCCTCTAGGGTTCCCCCACCCTTTGTTTTCAGAAAAAAAATTAAATTTTTTTGTAAATATTTTAATATTTTTTTCTAAAAATAAGGATGGGTGGTGGGTGAACCCTAGAGGTGGGTGATTCTTAACCACAATTAAAGAGTGTCAAAAGGATCATGTGGCAACCTAATGGGCATAACCGGATTCTTAGAATCCAGTTATAACCATAGAGGATTCATTTCCTTAGGTTTAGGGTAGGAATCTAGGAAGCACGGATACTTTGAAAATGGAAACGTACCCATACCCGTATCGTCATATGGGATACGGCACTCTAAGGTAAGCTTTTTTCATAATATCTACTATATTGCTGTACCCGTATTGTATCGCTGTATCTAAGTATCGCCATACCCGTGCTTCGTAGGTTGAAACACTTGACCCTTGTTTCATATCAAGGTTAGGTATTTCAACCTGACCGCACACAAATTCTCTAACAGAGTCGTATATCATTTTGGATATCGATCCACACATATCATTAACTAGGGTTTTATTTAAGTTAAAAGACAAATGTTGCATTTTTATTACTATATGCATTCCCAAATATTAAAAGTGATATATGATTATGACCCTTAAATTTAATTGTTGCCTACGAGATATGTTGCTGATCTTAATGAGAAGGATTTCATGTATAAAGAAATCTTTCTCTCACACACAGATTTCGTCGGCAAGTCCTTTGTAATATGTCTAATTCTTGTATTGTCCTTTGCAGATGCATTTCGTGGAGTTCTACGACTCCTTCAACGGTATGGTTGTCTTCATTATACACAGGATCCTCTACAACACGTCCTTTCCGTTCCATGTTTACAATTTACAAGAATGGGCTCCGCCCAGGCATAGATATTCTTCCTATGGCCAGAGTATTTGAGGCCAGGATGGTGTTTAAAGCAGTTAAATCCGTCCAGACGAATTGATCATGGCCTTCCAAAACTCATAGCCACAGGGAAGAACACAGACAATTTGCTTCCAATTTAAATTAAGCCCAATTTAGACCCAGTCCAGAAGATGTATTTAGTACTTTTGGACGGGGCTAGAGTTGATCTTGGTTTGGGTCTAAGGTCCACCATGTGTCTGATGGGCCGAGGGTCTGTTCCTACCATTTCCTGGTTTAACCGGTCCTTTGCATCTCTACTTGGAAGTTGGCTCTAACCGAGGTTATTTATAAGAAAATGTGAGGCAATTCCCTGAACAAAGACAGGCCTTCATATGGTCCAAGGGGATTGTTGAAACGAGTGGGGCTAGCACTCCGCTAAAAGGAAAGGGAAGGGGTATAGGCATCGTTCGTAAGGAATGTTTTTCTACTCCACTGGAGGCATTTCTTTGGAACATTTCTTATAAAACTGAGTGTTTCTAGCCAGCACCAATTTGGAAAAAAATAATTTGAAATGCTCTTAAGAAATATTCTATAAGGGGGGAGTTTACACAAACCATACCGCATCTCTCCCTCCCAAACTTTATATCTCATATCTTTTCTCTCCCCACCACCACCACCACCTCCACCATTTCCAACCCCACCATTGTCACCCCTCCATCACGAACCACTTTCTAGCGACCACCACCTCCATTGTGACAGTTCCCCCACCTTTCCATCACCCACCTTAATTAAAATTTGTTGCATGATCATGTATAATTTAATGAGACTCTAATTGGATAGATAAACATTTAATTGTAAATCTAGTTGGAATAGTACAATAATGATCTTGGTTAATTTTTTGCATCCAAACATGATTCCGTTCTTTATAATTGATTCTGGCCCATTTCAAATGAATTCTCGGCATGCATATAACCGTTTCAAAGAATTCAAATTGATCAATTTTCAATTTTCAAAATCATGTGATATTTGGTATGTTCTTCCATGTGGCCAGACTATTTGAAGGCCGGGATCTTATGTAAGTGTTTAAGTCCATACAAAGACAAGAGATGATAGTCTTTAAACACTCATGGCCACAGGAAAGAACACACCAAAAGAGTTGCCCAAACAATAACAGCACAAGTCATTCCTTTTCTATGCTGTAGTGTACCTTCACACTTCTTACTGAACGAGTCATGACCTAACCACTAACTCTGAAGTGACCTTGTTAACTCCAGCATTCCCGAGTCAACCCGGAGATTATCTTAAATCAGTCGAACTGTACTAATGGGATCTTACCCTCTCTTGCAGTGGCTCTACAAGATTGGGCAACCCAATCTTTCATCTTCTGCGACAGGGAGGAAGATGCTCAACTGATTGTGGTGGCTTTCCGTGGCACTGAAGCCTTCAACGCCAACGATTGGCTGACTGATTTTGACATCTCCAGTTTCGAAATAAGAGAAGTGGGAAATGTCCATCACGGATTCATGCAAGCTTTGGGCATGCAGGACGACAAGGTTTACGAGGCTGGTTGGCCAAAGAACCTCAGAGGTGACGAAGAAAATAGAAAGTTCGCTTATTACGCCATTAGAGAGAAGCTGAGGACATTGCTGGAACGCAACAAGAATGCCAAGATACTAGTAACGGGACATAGCTTGGGTGGGGCACTAGCAATTCTCTTTCCTTGTTTACTAGTATTGCACCAGGAAGATACCATCTTGAATAGCTTGACGGATGTTTACACCTTTGGGCAGCCTAGGGTTGGAGATGCAAGTTTTGGGAATTACATGAAGAAACACTTCATTGAGAATCACATCAGGTATAAGAGGGTGGTTTATAGATATGACATTGTTCCCAGGCTACCTTTAAGGAGCCCATCATCAACTTCTCCCACTTTGGAGGCTGCATCTACTACACCAGTTGGTACAACATAGAGGTAAGTTTGATTTCTTAAAGGTAACACCACCAAAAATATATATATATATACCTACGAGGAGTGCTAGCCCTACTCAGAGTAGGACTTTCCTATTCTCAGCATAAACCAACCGGCCTTGGCTTGTCTCTGGCGAAGCCAGAAACCCCTCTGGGGGTTCCATACATTGTGCGACAGTTGGCAAGAACATGGGGAGAAGTCATTTTATTTTCTCCCCATTTTTTTGACTTCTCCCCATATCATATCTCTCCCCTTTATTCTCACACAATTATAGCCACATGTCTTATTATGGGTGGAGAAGTCAAAATCATGGGTCCCATGATTTTGACTTCTTCACCACTTGTCACATATTCTATGGAACCCCGAGACTGATTACAGTACTTTAAAATTAAAATGGACAAATGGTTGACTCAAGCTGAGAGTAGTTAGGAAAACCTTGAGAGTTGGGTTAGCACTTCTCTCTCTATATATATATACATCCTGGCTCATGGTGTGTGTAGCACAGTATTTAAGCCTATTTTATATATTAGAAACACTACAGTACCTAGTGGTTCGAATAATTGTAAATAGGTAAATGCTATTGAGACCGTCCAGGGTGGAGACCATCCCGATACTGTTCCCAACAACACAAGAAATAGAAATTTTACCGACGGTTTCAAACCATCGGTATTATCCGTCTTTCCATCGGTATAGGTTTTGTCAACGGTTCGTTGACCATCGGTATTCCGTTGCTATTATGAGCGTCAGTAAATCATATAAAGACAGAATTTAGATAAACAAGAAATTCGTGCCTATATATGTGGTATGCAATACCTTTTCCAGTACAATTCCGGTATTCAATTTTTCTTCACCCTGGACAGTCTCAGTAGCAAAGTCTTGTAAATAGGTTACCTTTTAATTTCTTTTTCCATTTGTTTAAAAAAATATTTATATTTTTCTTGGGTTTGTGTTTATTTATGCGCAACAACAGGTGTTGGATAAAGAACCCAATGAAAACTACCTCAATATCTTATACTTTCCTTCAATGCACTTCCATGCATTGTTGGACCTCTTAAGAGCTCTCACCATAGGGATAACAGAAGGGAAAGATTTCGCAGAGAGTTTGTGCTCTATTTTGTTTCGAATAGTAGGACTCCTCATACCTGGATTTGCTTCTCACAGCCCAAGGGATTATGTGAACGGTGCAAGGCTTTGGAGAATGATTACTATGAATGTTAAGAAAATAGGCCGATTTGGGAAGAGCACTTCTTAGGCTTTCCTGGAGTTGGCTTCCATAGTCATTGTCACATTTACTGTTCTCTGTTAAGAGAGACATGAAAAAATTGGTTAGTTTCATGTGGGATTAGTTTCTAATGTTTTTGTTGCCTTGTAATCTATTTATTTCAACCCGACTTCTTTGTTTTCTCTCGCTAGTTATCATCTGTCTCTAGCTAGGGGTTCCTTTCCTTTTTCTTTGGCTTGTTTAGGAGTAGCACCCTGATAAGAGAACATAGGGTAAAGGTTTGCACAACCCAGCGGAAAACAACGACACTTAATTAACCTCCTTTAGGATGCCCAAAAATAAAACTTGAAAATGAATTACATTATAGTTCACTAAATTCTATTTCTTGTCTGCATACCCTTTAAATGGAAGAGCACACTTGGACTACGGGGATTATTCATCCTTATAAAGAATGGTACATCTGGATTGCACAATATGAAAATCATCTCACTAAAATGAGGCCAGCAACCCTACATTAAGTGGGATTTCCTCCACATATTCCTTTGTTGATTATCTATTTGGTTACAAGTAGTCCATGAATCCCCTTGTCCATTTTTAGGGTATTTAATCCAAAATATTGGTATTCTTATCCTTATTTAGGATAGCTTATTATCCATTGCTTGGATCTAATCAAATGCTTGTACATAACCGGTTTGGTTACAACCCTTTCATAGTCCTTAATGAATTTGACGCTCTTTTGTTTGGCAATAGGATTGGTCTCTATATCTATTTGGTTGGTCTCTATCAATTAAATTTAAAAAATTAAAACCACAACAAACAGTGTGCCTTGTATTTTTGTTATCGTCAGTTTGGATTTTTCACTAGCAGCAACTTTACAGGTCCAGCTAGACAAAAAGTGAGGACAGATTTGTAACCCCGTTTTTCTCAAGAAAGAGTAAAAGGGTCTCTCGTCAGCCGTGAATGTAGGCATATTTTCGAACCACATAAATTTGCTATGTTTTTTTTTTTTTTATTATTGATTTGTTTTTCTACAAAAACTTATTCTGAAAGTAAAACCAGATCTTAGCAGAAGGTTAAGAGAAGGGTATTGTCACTTGTTGTGACTAGTGAGCCACTACCCAAATCAAACTTGATCTTCGTCCAGAATTTTGGCATAATATATTTTGGATTAATCTTTGAAAACTTCATCTTGATCCTTAGACAGATATCAACTTCATCCTTTAAAACTTCAATTCAAACCTCAGGTAGAACCTCAACTCAATCTTTAGAGTTCTTTCTACTATAAACCTTAGCTTCCTCTTTATCTAGAGCTTTAAAGTAATAGAGAGAGCTTAAAAAACTAGTTCTAAGGGGTATAACTTAAAGCTTCCACCTTTTAAATAGACTTATCTTCTTCCAAAGCTCTCAGGTATTAGAGTTAAAATTCTCAAGGTTAAGGAGAAATGAAGGAAGCGAATATTCTCTCTAGAATCCTAAGAGGTTTCTTAAAATGGTTCGGAGTGTCTCTAACCCTATGTTTGGTTGTCAAGAAAATAAGTAAAAACATGGAAAAGAAAAGAAAATTAGACAAAACATAACTAAAATTTGTATTAAAAATCTAAAATTTTCTTCTCTTTTCCATGTTTTCTACAATTTTCTCGGCAACCAAACATAGCATAAAGGAAGGGAACTTGGGTATTTATAGAGGAGAAGGAAATAGTTGACCGCCGGGCGGCGGGGGGGGGGGGGGGGGGGGGTACCTAGTACTATTTCTAAGGGAAAATGGGTTATTGGGGGCAAAGGGAGCAAACGGGGCTCAAACCAATGGGGCCTGGGTAGGTGGCTAGGCTAGATTTAAGACAAAGCTTAGAGAGGAGTCCACACTCCTTATCAATGTAGCTTTATCCTTTCGGCCTTGGATTGTCTCTGGCTAAGCCAGAAAGGGCTTATCTCGGGATTCCATAGAATAGGTGACTAAGTGGTGGAGAAGTCAAAATCATGGGGCCATGATTTTGATTTCTCCACACATATTGAGACATGTGGCGATAAGTGCATGAGAATAAATGGGAGAAATATCATATGGGGAGAAGTCAAAATTATGGGGAGAAAATGGAATGACTTCTCCATTTTTTATTTTTTTTTTTGCCAACTGTCGCACAATGAATGGAACCCCGCGAGGGTTTTCTGGCTTCGCCAGAGACAATCCGAAGCCTTTCCTTTCACTTAGGAAAGGAACTGCTATAGGTTGAGAAAGGTTAACCTTTACAATGGGATCTTTAACTTTTATTTAGAAGATGAAATTGAGATAGGTTAGGCTAGGTAAGAGCTAGGTAGGTGTGAGATAAAGAATGCGTGTAGACGCCAGGGAGAATCTTGGTTCCATCTTTTTTTTTTAATAAAAAAGTGGAAAATACATTTACACCTCCTAAAGTTTTGAAGAAAATACATTACATACCCTTATTTTTAAAAATAATGGTACTTACAGCCCCTCCATCAGTTGACCGTTAGTCAACTCATAAAAATGATGATATATGATGATGTCATGTGATTAAATGTATAAACTTCCAACTTTGTCCTTTCAATTTTTAGAAAATATTATTCCTACTCCAAAAACTATTTATTTATTATTTAAAAATCTGGTTATCACCCATTAAGGCCGCCACATGTCCCTTTTGACACCCGTTAATCGTGGTTAAGATTCACCCACCCATCCTTGTTTATTTTTAAATATTAATTCTTTTTGAAAATTTAAAAAAAAAATCATTTTTTTTAATATCACCCCTTGAGGTCGCCACGTGTCCCTTTTGAAACCCCTTAACCGTGGTTAAGATTCACCTACCCATCCTTTTTTTTTAATATTAATTATTTTTTGAAAATTAAAAAAGTTTAAGAGTTTTTTTAATATCACCCTTTGAGGTCGCCACGGGTCTCTTTTGACACCCCCTCAAGGGGTGATATTAAAAAACTTTTTTTAATAGTAAAAAATCTTTAATTTTTTTTTAATTTTCAAAACATAATTAATATTTAAAAAAAACAAGGATGGATGGGTGAATCTTAACCATGGTTAAGGGGTGTCAAAAGGGACACGTGATGACCTCAAGGGATGATATTAAAAAACTGTTTTTGATATGAAAAAAACTCTAATTTTTTTTTAATTTTCAAAAATGAATCAATATTTTTTGAAAAAACAAGGATGGGTGGATGAATCTTAACCACAGTTAAGGAGTGTCAAAAGGGACACGTGGCAACCTCAAGGGGTGGTATTAAAAAACTGTTTCTAATATTAAAAACTAATTTTTCTTAAATTTTCAAAAAAGAATTAATATTTAAAAAAAAACCAAGAATGGGAGAGTGAATCTTAACCACGGTTAAGGGGTGTCAAAAGGGACACGTGGCAACCTCAAGGGGTGATATTAAAAATCTATTTTTGATATTAAAAAAACTCTAATTTTTTTTTAATTATCAAAAATGAATTAATATTTTTTAAAAAAAACCAAGGATGGATGGGTGAATCTTAACCACGGTTAAGGGGTGTCAAAAGGGACACGTGGCGACATCAAGGGGTGGTATTAAAAAACTGTTTCTAATATTAAAAAAACTATTTATTTTAATTTTCAAAAAAATTAATATTAAAAAAAAAACAAGAATGGGTGAGTGAATCTTAACCACGGTTAAGGGGTGTCAAAAGGGACACGTGGTGACCTCTAGGGGTGATATTAACAATCTGTTTTTAATATTAAAAAAACTTTAATTTTTTTTTTTAATTTTCAAAAAGAATTAATATTTTAAAATATACAAGGATGGGTGGGTGAATCTTAACCACGGTTAAGGGGTGTCAAAAGGGACACGTGGCGACCTCAAGGGGTGATATTAAAAATCTGTTTTTAATATTAAAAAATCTATAATTTTTTTTAAAATTTTCAAAAAAAATTAATATTTTAAAATAAACAAGGATGGGTGGGTGAATCTTAACCACAGTTAAAGGGTGGGTGTCAAAAGGGACACATGGCGACCTCAGTGGGTGATGACCAGATTTTTAAATAATAAATAAATAGTATTTTGGTGTAGGAATACTTTTTTCTGAAAATTAAAGGGGCAATGTTGAAAGTTTACACATTTAATCACATGACATTTCTGTGAGTTGACAAACGGTCATCTGATGGAGGGGGTGTAAGTGCCATTATTTTAAAAAGTAAGGATACCTAATGTATTATTTGAAAACTGAGGGGGTGTACGTGTATTTCCGTCAAACCTCAAGGGGTGTAAATATATTTTCCCCAATAAAAAATTTGGGGCTTGATACTCTTACACAAGAATTGGGCTATTTGGGGTGAAGAAAATGTAAAGCGTCGTTTATATAAAAAGAAAAAGTGGACTTGGGCTTGTGGGTATTAGATGTGGGTTTAATGGATATGGGTATGTGCATGAGGTTGATCTTTTGGATTATGGATTCTTAGTAGACGGGTAATGAACCATGATTAGGGGTTTAGGTTATTGGTTGAGTGGATATGGGTATTGGGGTTTAGTTTATTGCTTGTGGATTTGGGTTTATGTGATGTTAGGATTTTGAGAAAGATTTTCAGGTTTAGGTGGCCCTAAGGTCTCCGAAAGTTTCTAAGTTTTCCAAAGGCCTTGGGATTGATTCAGGTGAAGGGGATTTCTAGGGTTTTAAGTGAGGTCTTAGAGTTTTAGGTGAGGTCTTACAGCTTAGATGATGGATACCAGGGTTTTAAGTGAGGTCTTAGGCTTTTAGGTGACGTTCTAGGGTTTAGATGGCGGTCCTAGGGTTTTAGGTGGAATCTAGGGTTTAGATGGTGGGGATTTTAGTTGGGGTCCTCCTAAGATTTTAAGAGGAGGATCAGGTTAGAAGTGAGGTATTCGGATTTAGATGGTAGGTCCTAGGGTTTTGATAGTGGGAGGTGATTCCTTGGACCTTCAGAAAGGATTAGAAGGGAAGCGAAGGATGCAAAAATGGAGTGTGTACAGAGGCAACTACAGTGAATGATCCAACAAGTATAAATTTCATTCATTACGTTGTCACGACCCTATTTTACACTTGAACTTCTCATTCAAATTCGAAACCATTCACATGCAGTAGTCATCCCGAATAAAACATCATACCTGGATATTTACATTAGCAGTTCTAGCTAACAAAATATAAGTCGTTTTTATATACTAGAATTTTAACAAGCAAAAGAAAAATATTTATCAAGATCCTGAATTTCGACTCCTGATAAAATAGCCACTACCTTACGTAATATATGTGACATAAAATGTCAAATGAGCTATGACACTCAACAAGTAAAGGCCAACCCACTATTTTAAATCCGATCATCACAATGATCATAATATCATTTGGTAGTAAATCATCGCTACTTACTATATTTCATATGCCAGTCTTTCAAATTGCGTGGTAACTGATTTCTTTAACTTTTCTTGTTATGTTTTAGGTCTAGTTTTTGTCTTTGCATAACATCTTCTTCTTCATTTGTCATAACATTTTTGTGCACATCTTTTTTCCCGGACTTATTAACATTCATCATGTCCTCAAATAATGAGTCATTCCCGAACTAACCCACCCTATCTTGACACTCACCTCTCTTTCAAGGGTTTTATACCTCAAGGATGATTGCTAGTTGGTATCATTAACATTCTATGACTCACCCCGTCTTAGAACTCACCTCTATTTTTGAAGGGTTGGTACCTCAGTGATAATTGCCCCATCGTTTTGATTTATACCACCGTCTTTGGTGTCATGCATTTTAATTAGGTTATTTTTTCATCTTTTTACCCTTGTCATATCTAAAAACGTATTTCATTTCTTTTTAAATAAGTCTTTCCTCCAAAAGGAGTCTTACTTCCCCTAGGAGTCTTACTACTCAAAGAAGTCTTACTTCTCGAAGAAGTCTTACCTCCCATAGGAGTCTGATTCTTAATTCCCGTAGGAGTCATACCTCCCAATGGAGTCTGATTCTTACCTCTTGAAGGGTTCTTATCTCTCGAAGGAGTCTTACCTCCCAAAGGATTCTGATTCTTACCTCTCAAAGGAGTTTTACGTCACGAAGGAGTATTACTTCCCAAAGGAGTCTGATTCTTACCTCTCGAAGGAGTCTATCCAACAATTTTGTTTTATGTGTTCTTCATTTCTTATCATTGGACTCGTGTCATAGTCGAAGACATTCTTTCAATAGTTCAATATCTACGTCAACTAGCTAACAATGTCATAAAAATCCAAACAATTCTATAGGAATTACAACATGCATTATAGATCATATATACAAACCAAAAATTGAGCTTCTAGGTTTAACACAGAATTTCTAGCAAGACAACTTGTTACTTAAAAATCTATATAAAAAAAAAACATGTACATGTTAGATTCTCATGATTCTTATTTTATTTAAAATTTGACTTACACTAGAACAATTTCCAATTGAAATCACTAAGATCAAAGTTTAGAGGGGGGCTTATAGCTGTTGGAACAGGGGTAAATTTATCTGTCGACAATTACTAATAGAGCACATGACCTGAGAAGATGTGCTCTAAAATAGAACGTCCTGAACTTAGAATTTTACAAGACTAGTTCCATTGGAAAGATAGGGAAGTCGAGACAAACCTATAAATATTTTAGGAAATTACAGTTGGAATTGACTGAGATATGATCTCATGAGTACAAAGAGCTCGATCCATTACTGCACCAGATTTACAAAGTTGACTTTCAGGATTTTTAGATACAAATCCTTGGATTATCTTTATATTTTTAGTACAATACCTTTATTACTCAATTTACTACAGTTATAAATTTCACAAGAAAAATCTAAATCAATATATATATATATCGATAACCAACACACACAGACTCACGCACACCACACACACAGCCCTAATCTCAACTCAAGCCTATAACCACACACACCCCTCCAAAAAGAGGGGTGAGGTGGGAGTACTTAAGGAGAAGGACCCAACACTCATTAACCGAGGTGGGATAAATGGCCATGAAATATCAAAACTCATATGTAGTACAAGATATCTGCAGAATTTTATGAACACCTTTCTAGATTTTCTAAATACATCAAAATTTGTATAAAACATTATGCGTACTTCAAATTTATATTAATCTCTAGCAACAATCATATATAACAATATCAATTGTATTATACAATACACAATGAAAGTAGAGGGGAAGATCTACTTACTTCCTTCTTTCTTTTCCCTTCTTTCTTTTCATCTTCTTGTCCTTCCTCTTCAATCTCTCCTTAGAAATAATTTGGAGAACCAAAATGAGAGGAAGAAGAGAGGGTAGACAATTTATTAGGGTGATCTTGTATTTTCTCCAAGTGGCTAGGCCACTACTTGCACAAGGGCATGTGCCAACAAGACTTTCCAAGTGTCCTGCATATAGTCTTAGGTGTCACTCATGTAAGTTATCCTATGTGTCACTCATGTAGCTATCCTTGTGTCACTCATGTAGGTAAGGCCCACAAAGGCATAGTCCCTAATGGACTTGGACTTGCTTATGTAAGGTCTACAAGACATAGACCCATATGGGTTGGTTTAGGAAAGACCCACAAAGAAAACCCTAATGGATTGTAAGGCCTATAAAGATATAGACATTAATGAGCTTGAATAAGTAAGGTCCACAAATACATACACTCTAATGGGCTTGTTTAGATAAGGTCCACTAATTCATAGACTCTTATGGGCTTGTTTATGTAAGGCCCATAAAGGTATAGACTCTAATGGGCTATATATATATATATATATATATAGTTGTCATTTAGTATCTTTTATATTATACTATATTATCATTATTTGTAAATTTTCTTAATACTACCATTTTAATATATGCGCGCACAATATATTGATCACAAATATTTAAAATATATATATAGAGGTCGCTACAAGAAATTTATTTATAAACTAATTTTATATTTTTTATTATTTTTTATCCAATAAAAGTACGGGCCATGCCATACGTCCACTGCCAATAGTCCTCCTCGTCACCAGAACCTACTAACACTATAATTCAAAGATTTTGTGATACTACTATATACAAACATAAGATTCGTTGCATAGGAGTAGCAACTATACTACCTTTTTCCCAATAAAGAAGAAAAAGTACCAACGATAACCCTAGGCTCTATCTTTTCTAAAGCAAATATGACAATTTAAGAAGAGGGATGACATATCCGTCATGTGATTGGTAGCTCCTAAATCAATGATCCATGAGATGTTGATAGTAGAAAGGGAGGCATTGTATACATAAGCTGGTGTACCTAAGGGAGCAAAAACTTACTCTAGCCCTAGCTCCCTTATTCGAAATTCAAATCATTTTTGAATTTTTTCTAGATTCTCCAAATAAAAAGGAAATTTTATTATAAAACTTTGACAATTAAATATAAAGTGACCAAATCATATGGTCCAATTTAAGAATCAAACTACAACTAGGGGTGCCTGATATCGACCTTAAAAATTTGATCAGCCCTCATGAATGAATTTAGGAGGTCAAGATTGCCGATACAGCATCCACTTTAATCCTGGAGCATCTACCTTTTACATGGAAAACAACATAGATTATGAAATTTAATAATTTATATTCTTGCCATAATTTATAGGTTCTTTGAGCTCCTCCTTAATATCGAATTTCAGAGCTTAACTCATCCATTAGGAGATGAATCACACCATATTAAATTATGATATACATTGGATGCAATCAACAGTAAAAACTAGCTAAATCAGAAATTGCCTTGGTTAAATTTGATATCAAGGTGAATTAGGTCCAGAGAATAATTTTTGAGTGATTCCAATCTGGTTTGCCTTTCAGATCAAAATTTAATTTTAGCCTAAGGTCTAACCATCATGCCATAGCAAAGCATAAAATAGGCACTTCAAAATGTAGAATTCCTGTTGAATCCCGGATCTCACTTTCATAGCCTGTGAATAGTGCTGTAAATAGTGACCATGCAATGGAATTTTATGAATTTAAAGATAAAAAGTCCTGGTAATGGTTATCTATAGGTTAACTAAGCTTAGTTGATTTTATGGGATTTTATTCATATGTTTAGGATGGTTTTCAGGCAATGGAAAAGTTACAACAAACCGGATTCATTGGGTTTTTACCTATAACTGGAAAATCAGATTTTGAATTATAAGGAATTTGATTTTCTAAGTATTTTTATTGGATTCAAATGGGGGGTACTTCCTTATTTTAATTTAAAACTTAAAGTTAATGAAATGAAGGAGTAAGTGGAAGAAGGGAGAAGAACAAAGCATAGGCAAAAACATGCAAATATGGTCGACCGAATTTGCTACCGGTCGACCGAAGACACCAAATTTTTTATGGTTTATTTAGACATAGAGGGGTCATTTGACTAGTCGACCGAACCTCTCTATCGGTCGACCGGTCTAGGCTATTTTGCCTTATAACCAACTCCTGAGATATTTTAAGGGTGTTATGGGGTTTTGGCTCACCCTAAACCCCTATAAATAAGCCATTTCCGTGGCTAGGGTTACAAGAACCCTTAGAAGAAGTTTTTGGAGAAAGTTTGAGAGAAAAGAAGGAGAAGAGCTAAGGTTTTCAAGTATGGCGCTAGTGATCAAGTGGAATCTGAGTTTTGATTTCAAGAGTTCTTCCTAAGCTTGGATCTTCTCTTCCACAAGCTTTCAAAACCTCTTGGGTGAAGGAAATCAATCCTTCACAAGGTAAATACACTCTAATACCTACCATGTGCTATTCTTCTTAAAGAAAATCATGATGAAAGTATGTTATTGGGTGATTGGATGATGATTTGTATAGAGGGTGTAAACTATCACTACTATTGAAATAATATGAATATGATTCCATGTTTACAAGTTTCTAAGCCTATCATGATGTTCACAAGCACTCTATGCACTTTAAGATTTCTAAGGACTCTAAGGTTTACATGTCTCGCATGTCTCTATGATTTCCTCATAAGCACGGTTTATCGAAGCATTCATAAGAATCTCTAAAACTCATAAGCTACCAACCTCATAAGCATTGATAAAGCCAAACATCGGGTTGGTCAAGGGTAGGGTATATCCAAGGATATTCATGCCTGGTTCTAAGAAATCTCATAAGAACTCAAGGATCTTGGCAGCACACTTCGATGTATTCATTGAAGGGTATTTATATACCCAGCTCTAAGTCTTTTTACGGGTGCTATGGTCTGGCTCACAAGTTAATGCTCATAAAAAATCTCACAAGAATCAAGGAGGTTGGTAGCCCAGGGTTGTGCGGGTACTAACATCTGACTCACAAGAACTCATAAGAACCTCACAAGCTCATAAGATCTCATAAGTCTCACAAGGGAATGCTCACAAGCTCATAAGTGCTCTAAGAACTCAAAGAACTCATAAGACTTGATTCTCATACACTCATAAGACTCATACGGTTTTGGATTTCATAAGGGACTCATAAGGAAATAGTTTTGGAACTAATACGGGTTTTCACGGATTTCTACGCTCTATGGCTCTATATCTTGCATGCTCCATGATATTATTGTTTCACTGTTAGTTAGTAGTTTGTAGACACTGAGTATTCCATGCTCAGCCGATTATTGACTTCGGCAAGTGCACGCGTTCCATTTGATATCTGCGGTATCGATCCCTGGGTGGAAGAAGAGTACTACGAGTCTGAGCCTTCCATGGATCATTACCAAGACGAGGGAGAGCTGGATAGGCGGCCCGATTTTGATTTCTGTTGAGAGAGAGAGAGAGAGATGACACTGATATTTTGTGTATGTTGAGAGTGGGACTTGTCCACTCCATGCTTCATGTTTGGATATGTGTTTTGTTGGTTCAGACTTGAACCTATCGATAGGAGTGTTATTAAATTGCTTCCGCTTGTTTCCTCTATCTATAACTTGTGTACTCTGACAGGATGGTATGTATGCCTTATGTATCATACAAGAGGGTATAATACGGCGGTCACGAGCTAAAGTATCCCTAACTCATAGGAGGTATTTTGGGTCACGACAATTCCTATCATACTAGTTCAACCTCGCCATAGACCAGAACTTATCATAACAATTCTCCTTGCTTGATCATGAAAATAAAATAAAAAAGACACTACAAGAGAAAGGCTCATTGCTCATGGTTTATATCCGTGATCGTAAGACCTTGATCACGGTCACCACGCGCACACCGAACCGCGACCTTTCGATGCTTGATTGTATGTATTTAAATATTACGATTTCCATCTTAAACATGATTATTATGCATATTAACGATCACGGCTTTATTTGTGATTGAATATAATAAAATCCGAGATTATTCTCTTTGAAAATGGCTTCTTAACCTATTTTATATAAAGTTTTATTGGCCTTAACCATGATTGTTTTTATTCCAAAATCACATTTACAAAAGTAACCATGATTATTAATTTATTTGAAATCTAGAAATATTATGCAGCCCTATAACCTGTAACTCCTCAGACTCACTACTAAATTCATAAACACTCTCACTTGCAAATATAATACATTATACATCAATGGATTAAATAATAGGAATTTATTTACAATATGAAAAAAATAAAAATATGGAAATGTTATTCTAAGCAGTATAACTTCTCGAGTATTCAGCAAGTTCTTTCCTAAGTTATTTATTACTTCATCATTATATCATTCTTGACCTTTGGATACAAAACAATCCTTAATCTTATCAGATATATTTTTTTTCTTATTATTGATGATACCCTTCAGGTACATCATGGTGTAGTAGCCACATTCTCAACTACCTTTTTGTTTCGGATACTACAGAAAAAAGAATGAATAGAACTATGTTAGTAATTTTTAAGTTATACAATTTTTAATAATACAATATTAGAACGATCTTAATTTACCTTAATATCAATAAATATCCACTCTTTGGGTCTTCTCTTCTTGTCTTTGAAAATCATCCACCCCAAATTCATTAAATGTACTTCACAAAGGTAATTTGAACATATAGTATGAAGGATTAGTACAAAACATATACGTATATAGATGCAAAATATGCAATATATGGGAAGAAGTTACTTATCCATTGAAAAAAAATTTAACATATGAGCGGTTGAATATGATTATCTACAATGGGTCCAACTAGTACACTGAAAATGTGGCAGGTTGAATTAGACCCAAGCACGTGTTTCCTGCAATTGAGAAATGAAATGTAAAATTTCATTTCAAAAGAATACTTCAACTTAAAGAATTAGTAGTACTCATACTTAATAACTCAAAATAACATGAGAGAAGTAGGAAGAAACTTACTTAACATTATATTGTATAATGAGTAGTTGGTTATTCTTTGCTAAGCATAATTTTTGTATTATCTTTGTCATAGCATTCTCTGTATTTAATGTTAGTTGGGGGTCGAGAAATATATACTTGCTTTGGTCATTATCCTCTAACAATACTTCATGTATTATTCTGAAATAAATAACAGTTATAAATATAAATAATATGAAAACACACAAAACAACCTTAATTAATTTTTGAGTTATCTCACCTTGTATATAAAAGAATCAAAGTTTGTAGACTCAAGGATAGAGCGTAAGCGATTATCTGAAACGGTAACCTAATGTTGTGGATAATGATTGCATGAAACTTGATAATGGAAAACACTTGGAGGTTAGGAACCTCAAGTAGGGTGAAATAGCCCTGAGTGACCTCAGGTCACAAATTACGATATTATTATTCTGTATATTATTATAATATGATAATTATATTGTATTACTATATCATTATTGATGAATGTTACTATGTGGAAAATAGTCTAGATGGACTGTGGATTTTGTTGGACTCTATAGTTCACCTCCCTCATTTTATGTCTTCAGATCGTAAAGCGGTTGCCGATCGGTAAGGAGCTACACTTTATAAATTCTGAAAATTGCATTGGCGCATTAGTAGAGCTAAAAGTAAAGATTAGTATAGCAAGTAGGTAACGCATTTGCTTATGATGGGTTATTGTGATGACCAATTGTTATTGTTTATGTAAACTCAAAAGAAAAGTTGAAAATTCTCGTATTTTCACGGGCAAAGTCTTCCGCTATGTGGTAATGACGATCGGGTGCGCATCTCGGAACGTGATTCCATAAGGCACGGGGATTATTATCTTGGGATCCCCAAAACCTAGCAAAGGATCCCTATTTGTCAAGGATTCTATGTCATGCAACATGCAAGTATTGACTGCCAACTGGGGATGGGCTGACCCAAGTCCGTAGCCCATTTGGGCCGTGGACCAGGCCATTAAAAGGGGACTGATCTTGGTCAATCCACAGGCCAAAGAAAGGGTGGACCATGGGCTCGACCCATAGTCTGATTAGGTCCATGGTTATTTTGACCGCGGAACCAAGTCTGGTGAGGCTAGCTTTGGCTAGCCTGTGGGACTGATTTGTAAAGTCTATCCACGGACTGACTCATAGAGTCTATCCGCAAGAGTCTAATCAGGTATGTCTGCGAAGACAGACCTCAGACACGTGTCAATCCCGTAGGGACTGGTAGGAAGTGTGTCCATGGGGCATCATTCCCTACTGCCAACATTAAATGTTGCCGAGTTGGCAGCAATGTAGCCACCGGCTAACTGGTGCACATGCCTTTGGCATGCGCGAAGATTAACTGCCCATTTCATGGGCGGTGATCAGGTGTAGGCAGGTGCACCATGCACCCACCCTGCAGACAGTGAGATTTCACTGCCCACAAGCTTCATTGTAATTATCCACAATCATAATCTTTGATGGTTATATTTAGGAATAGATAAAGATTATTTTTCTAGAATAAGATTACTTTGCAATCTACTTAAACCCTTGATTAGGTTCATTATAATTATCCAAGAATTGTCAATAAATTTCTTTTCTATATGGTGTCAGAGTCAACAATCGACTGCCAGTGTTGATCTTTTATACAATGAACTCGCTTTTCCGGCAGGGTTGATATTTTCACCAGTGATATTTCTTTTCTAGCGAGTGTCTGGCAGCATCCGTCCGTCTGGTCGCATTTCTTCTATGTTTTGTTTTCTCACACTTTAATTTCTTTTTCATGACACATCATAGGCCTAGAGCTCTATCATTATGTCTATTTTTTTCCCTCTTATCTCGCATCACGTTGACACAAAAAGTGGAGACCTCTTTTTTTTTTTTGCTCTTATGTCACATCTACTCTCTCATTATGTTGTTAAGAGAGAAAGTACCAATTTGTCTACTCCTGATCCAAAGATGATCAGACCTTGTTCCAATTCTTCCCCACTCAGTGTCACTGCTTTCCTTTACTTGTTGATGTTGTTGTATTTTGACATCTCTAATGAGAGCTTTTTCCTTTCTATTGCCCAATAATTCTTCCTGTGATTTTGGGAGAAGATTATGATAGTCTGATCTAGGTCACCGACCCCAACAAAGTCATAAAAATGAGCGGGAAGTGATAGAGATAGACTTCACAAACTAACAGTGACACCAAGCATGGTTGGATATTATAACTATTCATCAACAAAAAGAGTACTCGAGTTACAGCAAACTCATGAAAATTTTCAATCTATATGTTTTTGAAGGAGAGTATTAGAGAAATAAATGTAAAATGAGATAGATTGTATCATAAGTATATATCATCACAATCATAATCTTAGATTGTTATCTTTAGAATTTGATAATGATTATCTTTAAGATTATATTTCTAGAATAAGATTACTTTGCAATCTATTTAGCTTCATTGTAATTATCAAAAAAATTTAAATAAATATCTTTTACTATCAGAAAGACTATTTTTTTGATTTATTAGGGAATAGGTGGAGGAATGAGAGAGAGGGGGTCTTTTGTTGGGACTAAGGGTATCAAAGGGCCGGGCTTGGGCTTGAATTTTTGTAGTTTTTGAATAGGCCCAACCCGGGCCTAGTATGCTTACAAGAGCATTTTGGGGCCCGAATTCGACCCATTGACACCCCTTGGGGGGACCACATGAAGAAGGAAGAAAGAGAAAAATGACATTATTATCATCGGAAATGCTAATCCTAGTCGTAGTCTTCCAAAGACACAAGGTGATGACAACAAGTGTCAACCCATCTCCATGTTATAGAGTATATACCACGAGTTGCATCCACTCAGACAAAATTTGACATAGGGCGATTGGACTAGCACTCCTCTATTATCATTTACTTTCTCTTAGTGTCATTAAAATTTAGTAGTGTTATTTTTTTTTAGTTTGGTGTAGTCAATAAATGTTAGGGCCTTCTTGGAACCACCCAAATTAATTTTATTTCACCGTGGGGTGTCCGCAGCTGAAGACTCCGACTAATCGTCACGAGTCGCCCAACGGGACCCCCACCTTAGGCGACAAGTTACGAAAGTGCATCCAGTAGTCAATCGTAGGATCTCCGAGTCTACGATTCATCCCATGACCACTGAGCTACAACCCCAGGAGGTTTTAAATGGTTCGGTGTACCAAATTTCAAGTACAATTACAGTTCTATAACTATATTTAAGATAGGATCGGATTGGTATAATTATGTTTAAGATGGGATCGGATTGGTCATGCTCTTCTAAGACCAAAACTGTCTTGCCTAGGTTTAGCGTTTCTCATATGGCGCTAAAAATGAGAGAAGTCATTTCATTTTTTCCCCTTTATTTTAACTTCTCTTCATTTGACATATTTTCCCCTTTTTATCGCCACATGTCGAACACTAAACCTAGGCAAAACGGTTTTGGTATACAAGAACAAGGCCAAATCCGATCCCGTTTAAGATTGGCTTTGTCAGGAAAGTACTGAGCACTAGCCCACCCCTTGCTCGACCGTGCATGAATGAGCCGGTCTAGGCTTGAGCCTGAGCCAAGTTCAGGCATGAATGTTAGTTGCAGGTGTTAACATTTCTATCTCCATATGTAAACTTTTTTTGAACCCTCCCAATTCCCAAATGGAGTGTCAAACATTTTGGCCGATATTCGAGTCTTCTTCTGCAGTTTGTTTCCTCTAATCTTCTGGTCTTTTTTGTATACAGCATATATCCCGTACCTGTAACAGTCGCGCGCAACATAATTGCTCGTCTTGCTAGGCAGAACTGTGTTTATGGTATGCATGTACGTAGTAGGGATCTTCGCCCTGGTTTCTCTCCGATATGAATTTCTCATTTACCAAAAAAAATGTTGACTTATTCCTAGTTATTTTCGTCGTGTTACACGTGATTGTTGACTTCAAATTCACTAGGTTGTAACCGAACTCAAGGAGTCCGGTTACAACACAAAAGCCTTCTTTCTAACTCTGGTTGACATGATGACATTTCCACCAAATAAAAAACTTTGGTTGACAATTTTAACGTTTAGAAATAATATTTCTTTTAGAATTTGTTTTGAAAAACCATGATGAATGAACCCTAAGGCTTTGCGAATTTTGACCATAGTTAAAGGGTCTTAAAAGGGACACGTATTGACCTATGAGACATAACCTGACTCTAGAAGCCTAGTTATAACCGTAAAGAATTTCAAGTGATTTTTTTGTTTTTTTTGGTGGCCCACAGGAGTCATTACAGAATAGTCGATTGGAATTGAACTCGGGGAGAGTTCAATCGCCCTGATAGGTCAACACGTGCCCCTATTAACGCCTATAAATTATTGTTAAGATTCACTAATCTTAGGGTTCAATACTCTAATCTTCTTATAAAAATAATTAGGGGAAAATACATTTATACCCTCGAGATTTGACGAAAATACAGACCCCCTCAGTTTTCAAAAAATACATTAGGTACCCTTGCTTTTCAAAATAATGATACTTACACCCTTTTTGTGTGTTGACAGTTAGTCAAGTAACGGTTAGGCCCCCTTAAGTGGCCATGTGTCCCTATTTAAACCCTTTTAACACGGGTTAAGATTCATTCACCTCCTTAGCTTTTAGAAAAAAATTAATAATTAACCTTGGTTAAAATTTTCTAACTCCTAGGATTAATATTTTTTTCTATAACTAAAGATATTTGAGTGAATCCTAGGGGTGGGTGACCTTAACCACAGTTAATGGTTTTCTTACACATGGCCACCTCAGGGGGTTAACCGGTTTTTTTTTACACATGTCCCTTTTTAAACTCCTTAATTGTGGTTAAGGTCAACCCCCTAGGGTTCACTCAAATATCTTTAGTATTAGAAAAAAATATTTAAAAAAGTTTAACCTTAGGAGTTAGAAAATTTTAACTAAGTTAATAAATTTTTATAATTTTTTTTAAAAACCAAGGAGGTGGGTGAATCTTAATCACAGTTAAAGAATTTTGAAAAGGACATGTGGCCACCCTAACCATTATTTGACTTACGGTCAACACACAGAAAGGATGTACGTGTCATTATTTTGAAAAGCAAATGTACCTAATGTATTTTCTAAAAAAAGTCTGTGTATTTTGGCCAAACCTTAAGGGGGGGTATAAATGTATTTTCTCCCAGATAATTAAAAGCCTTCAGCTCTTGTTATTATAATATCTTTTTAATATATATTTTTTTCTAAAATATCACAATAGCTGATAAGGGTTGACAAGGACATTTTTGACCTCAGATGGAGGGGCGGATGGATTGACTATGATTCATCTCGCCCTTATTTATGACGGCCTCGGATTGTCTCTGGCGAAGCAGAAACGGCTCTCGGGGTTCCATACATTGTGCGGCAGCTGGCAGCAAAATGGGGAGAAGTCATTTATTTTCTCCCATGATTTTTGACTTCTCCCCATTTGATATTTCTTCCCCTTATTCTCACACACTTATCGCCACATGTCTATTTGTGTGTGGAGAAGTCAAAATCATGGCCTCATGATTTTGACTTCTCCACTACATGTCACCTATTCTATGGAACCCCGAGATAAGAGACAAGCCAAGGCCATTTATGACGGTTCATGCCAGTTGCGGTATATCAGCCACCTAGGCACTGTCTCGAGGCTTGAGCCTGGGTCTGGTCCTTGGTGTGGATAGGTAATGCCAGTTGTAGCATACTCCACTGGGACGTATTCTTCTCCGGTTGTAACCGGTTTTTCCAAAACCGGTTACTACCATGAGGTGGCCACATATCTCTTTTGACACCTCTTAACTATGGTTAAGATTCAATCACCCCTAAGCTTCATCTACCTATTCTTGGTTTTTAGAAAAAAATAATAAATTTTTTTGTTAACTGTGGTTAAAATTTACCAACTCCTAGGGTTAATTTTTTTAAAATATTTTTTCTAAAAACCAAAGAGAGGTAAGTGAACCCTAGGAGTAGGTAAATCTTAACCATAATTAAGAGGTGTAAAAAGGGACATGTGGTGACCACAGGGTTGTAACCGGTTTTGCCCAAAACCGGTTACAACTGGAGAAGATCACCGGTCTACTCCATTCCTCCTCCCCGTGTTACACGTTACCGAAGTGCCTTTTTCTCATCCCACGGACCCACAAGCATTGATCAGAAGAGGAGTTTGATTGCAGGTCCACTCTTTTTTAATGTTTTGGTAGCTGTAGGGTCCTCTCATAATAAAATCTAGAGACCATATCTTCTACGGTCCGGTTATCACCCTTTTTGAGGTTGCCACGTGTTGCATTTGATGCCTCTTAACTGTGGTTAAGATTCACTCACCCTTAAGGTTCACCCACCTATCCTTAGTTTCTAGAAAATAATATTAATTTTAAAAAAATGTTTTAATATTAAAAAAACCTAAAAATAGATTTTTAATTTTTTTTTAAATAAGTAAATATTTTTTTTCTAAAAATCAATGATGGGTGAATAAACCCTAAGAGCGGGTGATTCTTAATCATAGTTAAGAGGTGTCAAAAAGGACACGTGGCAATTCAAGGGGCAATAACCGGATTTGCCAAATCCAATTATCACCGTTGAAGATTTGATTTCTAAAATATAAATAACCGATAGCTAACCACTCACTAGCCTGGGATTGTCTCTGGCGAAGCCAGAAAGGGGTTATCTCGGGGTTCCATAGAATAGGTGACAAGTGGTGGAGAAGTCAAAATCATGAGGCCCACGATTTTGACTTCTCCACCTATAATAAGACATGTGGCAATAAGTGTATGAGAATAAAGGGAAGAGATATTATATGGGGAGAAGTCAAAAAAATGGGGAGAAAATAAAATGACTTCTCCCCATATTTTTGCCAACTGTCGCACAATGTATGGAACCCCGAGAGGTGTTTCTGGCTTCGCCAGAGACAAGCCAAGGCCCCCATTCACTTAGTGTTGGCAGAATTTAGTCAAAAGTGCTTATTTTTAAAATTATTATTGATAGTCAAAAGTGCTTAAAGATAGAAATTATTGAGAAATTGCCAGGGCCTTTGTACTACGCATGATGGATTTTCTTGATAGAAAAATTATCATGTAACACACATACACCCTAAACGTGCACACACATATTATATATCCACGGTGTATTGAAGCATATATAAGATGCCCTACACTAGCACTCTTCAACACCACCTTTCTCTATGTTTTTCACAGAAGGTTACCAGGAGAGTTTCCTTCTAACACAACGTTCCCTTTTGTTCTTTCCTTAAACCTTCTCTTCTCCTCTTTCATGGCTTCCTCTAGCTCTCCAGGATACCTGATCTATGATCCCCAAACCCTAAGTTTCTCTAATATTTTTAGTATCTTATTCTATCCAGGAGAGTTCTTGAATTATGAATTCGTAACTTGTAATCTTCCGGACCCCAAATTCAAGTCTTTCTACTACCGCTTGATGATGGTTGTCACCTGGATCATCCAGAAGCTTTTGTTAGCTTTTGGAAGTAATTTAAAGTGGGTGGGTGATAAAGTGGAGTACACCTTGAACCTGTTATGGCTTAATGGCGGCGTTCTTGGGTTGTTTCTTAACTATATCAGAGGTATTTACTCAACTACTATGCTCTTAAAACATGCTTATTTACTCAAATGTGATCATTTCTATGTGAAGGGTCACTGAAGAATCCCAAACAAGGTACTGCAAATTTCAGGTCCATCATCAGTCATACAGACGAACGGACAAATCTCAAAGAAGCCTCATCCAATCTCGGTGAGTCGGTGACCGTAGGCACAATCGGCATGATCAACACATTGGATCTTTGCGCCATTATTGCAAAGTTAGCCTACGAGAACAAAGCATACGTAGAGAACGTCGTCAGTAACCATTGGAAGGTAATCGTACGTAGATGATACGAGGAAATCTTGTTAATATGAAAACTGAAATGGGAAATGCACAAACAGGGCAGAGCCAGGAATCTCTTGCAGGGGCTAACAATGGGTGTAGCCTCCTAAATTCTTTTTAGTTCTAAGTCATCGCGTTGATTGTATCCCTTTGTAAATAAATGCTAACCCTACTTGCATATTTTAAAAGTTCCATACCATCTCAATTTTTGGGTATTAACACAAGGACTTTGCTACTGAGACCGTGAGACCATGCACGGGTGCATGAGATTTCAGGTGGGGCCCT
The DNA here is from genome assembly GCA_015143295.1 of Tetracentron sinense. NCBI lineage: Eukaryota > Viridiplantae > Streptophyta > Magnoliopsida > Trochodendrales > Trochodendraceae > Tetracentron > Tetracentron sinense. Next base: position 16,131,260 of record CM026560.1, on the reverse strand, counting down.
CATTCACATGGTGGACCCCACATGAAATCCTGTGCATCTATGCACGATCTCAGTGGTCTTAGACCCTTTTACGGTCTCAAAAGCATTTCCCTTAACACAATGATTGTGTCTGCACACTTGTGAGACCCCACAAACAGTGCACCACATCAGCAATTAGGTTTAGGTATTTCAACTTGACCGCAAATTCTGTAGGAGAGTCCTATATGGGATCCATACATATCATCAAGTAGGGTTTTCGTTAAGTAAGAGGACACATGTTCCATTTTCTTTTGAGACCCTCTTTGGACCGAGACCACTGAGACCTTACTCTTAGAGTAAGGGATTTCAGGAGGGGCCCACCATGTGAAACGGACCCTACCTGAAATCCCGTGCTCTTAGAGCATGATCTCGGTGGTCTTGGCCCTAAGAGGGTCTCATTAGCAAAGTCCTTTTTTTATTGCTATATGCGCGTTCAAATGCTAAAAGTGATATATGATTATGCCCGGACCTAAACTTAATTGTTGCCTAGGAGATATTGCTAATCTGAACTCGAATCCATCTCATTTGCATTCACGTATAACGAAATCTCTCCCTCACACACAGGTTCCGTTGGCAAGTACTTGTAATATGTCTAATTCTGGTTATGTCCTGTGCAGATGCATTTTGTGGAGTTCTACGACTCATTCAATGGTATGGTTGTCTTCATTTTTTTTTTGGTTGTCCATGGCGTCCTCATTAAACACAAACACAAGAATGGCTCCGCCCAGGCATAGATATTGAGTGCAATTTAAATTAAGCCCAATTAATTCATGGGGCCTAGGGTTGATCTTGGTTTGGGTCTAAGGTTCACCATGTGTGTCTGATGGGCCGAGGTCTGCTCTTACCATGACCCGGCTTAACCAGTCTTTTTGCATCTCTACTTGGAATTTGGAAGTTTTTAAAATAAGTTTTTCCAAAAACCAATGATAGGTGGGTGAACTCTAGTGATGAGTTGAATCTTAACCACAGTTAAGGGGTATCAAAAGGGACACGTGGCAACGTCAGTGGCGTAATCGGACTCCCCGAGTCCAGTTACAATTGGAGATGATTATGAGTCTTCAATTGTAAATCTAGTTGGAATAGTCCAAATGTGATTCTGTTCTTTATGATCGATTTTGACCATTCTCAGCATATAATCGTTTCAAAGAATTCACATTGATCAATTTTCAAAATCAGAGAATAACTAGGAAAACGATGCCATAGCAACTAGCACGCCTTCCTTGTCTACGTTGTAATGTATTCACACTTCTTACCCAACAAGTTATAACCTAACCACTGGGCTTAAATCTTTAATCTCCTTAGATAAAATAGGCCTAGGAAATATTAGAATCTTAAATTGTCCATTAAGGTTTTTTAATTTTAAATTATTAATAAACTGGTAGGTCTTGCCAAAGCCCCCCACTTCTTCTGAGTGGCTTTCCTTTAAACAAAAAGAGATTAATTTTGAGACAAAGTTTTGCAGTGAAGCAGACCTCCTTTTTGTATTTAAATTGAAAAAAAAAAAAAACCAAAAAAAGAGCCACTAACTCTAAAATGTTCTGGTTAACTCAAGCATCCCCGAGTCAACCCGGTGATTAAATTAAATCAGTCGAATTGCACTAATGGGATCTTACCCTGATCTCTTACAGAAACTCTACAGGAGAGGGCAACCCAATCTTTCATCTTCTGCGACAGGCAGGAAGATGCCCAACTGATTGTGGTGGCTTTCCGTGGCACTGAACCCTTCAACCCCAAGGATTGGCTGACTGATTTTGACATCTCCTGGTTCGAAATAAGAAAAGTGGGAAAAGTCCATCAAGGATTCATGCAAGCTTTGGGCATGCAAGACAAGAAAGTTTACGAGACTGGTTGGCCAAAGAATCTCAGTAGAGACGAAGAAAATAGAAAGTTCGCTTATTACGCCATAAGAGAGAAGCTAAGGGCGTTGCTGAAACACAACAAGAATGCCAAGATACTAGTAACTGGACATAGCTTGGGTGGTGCACTTGCAATTCTATTTCCTTGTTTACTAGTATTGCACCAGGAAGATGCCATCTTGAATAGCTTGACGGATGTTTACACCTTTGGGCAGCCTAGGGTTGGAGATGCAAGTTTTGGGAATTACATGAAGAAACACTTCATTATGAATCACATCAGGTATAAGAGGGTGGTTTATAGATATGACATTGTTCCCAGGCTACCCTTTAAGGAGCCTATCATCAACTTCTCCCACTTTGGAGGCTGCATCTACTACACCAGTTGGTACAACATAGAGGTAAGTTGATTTCTTAAAGGTAACACCACCTATATAACATAAATTATCCTAGCTCATGGTGTGTGTGTGTTGCACACAATCTAAGCTTATTTTATCTATTAGAAATTTAGAAGCACTACCCTAACTAGTGGAATAATTGTAAGGAATGAAATCCTCTACGGTTGTAACCGGACTTGGGGGAGTCTAGTTACATCCCTGAAGTCGCCATGTGTCCCTTTTGATACCCATTATCTGTGGTTAAGATTCACCAACCTATCCTTAATTAGTTTTTAAGAAAAATATATTTAATTTTTTTTTAACTCTAGGAGCTTATAATTTTAACCTGGGTTAAAAAAAAATAAAATAAAAAATTTCTGAAAACCAAGAATAGGTGGGTGAACCCTAGGGTGTGAATCTTAACAACTGTTAAGGAGCATCAAAAGGGACACATGGCGATCTCATGGGCTTAACCCAACTCCTCCGAGTCCATGCACGAGTAGAGGATTTCATTCCTAGTTGTAAATAGGTTACCTTTAGTTTTCTTTTTCCATTTTCTCTAAATTTTCTTGGGTTTGTGTTTGTTTATGAGCAACAACAGGTGTTGGATAAAGAACCCAATGAAAACTACCTCAATATCTTATACTTTCCTACAATGCATTTCCATGCATTGTTGGATCTCTTGAGAGCTCTCACCATAGGGATAACAGAAGGGAAAGATTTTGAAGAGAGTTGGTGCTCTATTTTGCTTCGAATAGTAGGACTCTTCATACCTGGAGCTGGAGTTGCTTCTCACAGCCCAAGGGATTACGTGAACGGTGCAAGGCTTTGGAAAATGGTTACTGTGAAGGTTAAGAAAATAAGCCATTCTGGGAAGAGCACTTCTTAGGCAAATTAAGAAAAAAGGTTCCAAATTGATACTTTCCTGGTGTTGCCTTCCATTGTCATCGTCGTACATCTACTGTTCTCTGTTAATAGAGGCATGAAAATAGTGGTCAGTTTCCTATGAGGTTTGTTTCTAATGTTTCTGTTGCTTTGTAAAATCTATTTCAACCCAGACTTGGTTCTTGTTAATGACATTAATTCAAGCTTTGTTTTCTCTCAGTTATCATTGTCTGGTATATTCCCCATATTTGATTGTGAGAATAGTGTCCCTCCGGATTCCTTGTTTTGGAGTAGACGAGATCTCGATTATATTCTGAAAGGACTTTGCTACTGAGACCGTCTAAGGGCCAAGACCACCGAGACACTGCTCCCAAGCATGTGATTTCAGGTAGGCCTATTTCACATCATCACATGGTGGGCCCTCACCTGAAATCTCATGCTAGGGGGCACGGTTTCAGTGGTCTCGGCCCTAAGAAGGTCTCAAAAGCTTTATCGATTTTAGAATGGTGCAAATATTCTAGGAAGGAGCGGATTGCTAGCCCTATTCTCTGTCAACTCCTACTCAACCTGCACCAATCACCTGCTCATTTTGCACGAGAGAGAATGTTTTATTAGAATATAACATTAATGAATTTTATGCCCATGATGCACTCATTACTTAAAAAAATATTTCTCGAGGGCTACGCCCCAAGCTTTATCCCCTCAATTTCATTAGTTTTTTTTTCACAGATCTATTTCCATTCCCCCCACCCCACAAAGGAATTCTTGGCTCCGCCCCTGATTTTGATTCATCAAGTCCAAAAGCAAAGATTGAACCCATCCCAATTTTAAATAGATTGAGAAAAGTAAACCCAACCAGGCCCATACAGGTTCAAATGCCAATACCAATGGGTTCGGACGGGTTGATAGGTTGGGCCATAGATTTACACAACTTGCAAAGTTTCGCTCCAAGCACTACTTATAATAATCAAAGAAGCGTTTCAATTTTCATCATCGTCATTCAAGAGCTATTACTCTAGATCGTATTGAAATCACCTTTAGAATCCTCCATCATCTTTACAATACACTTTTAGGATCTCACAAGTACCCTTTGCAAACTTGTAAAACCCTAATCTAAGAAAAAAATTATTTATGGATTAAAACCAAATACTCGTAGTTATTCCATTGATGATTGTATTTATGCATCAAATCAAAGCGTTGGTAGAATAACTGTAATTGACGAAAATATTAGTACCGCCACAGCCAATCAAAACAATGCATTGGTAGAATAACTGTAATTGGTTTTTAGAAAATATTTTTATTAAAATTAACCCTAAGGTTAAAATTTATTAACCCTAAGGTTAATTTTTTCATATATTTTTTAAAAACCAATGATATATTGTTAAACCTAAAGGGTTAGTAAATCTTAACCATAGTTAATATGGATTAAAAGTGACACGTGTTGAACTGTGGGTGTGATTGAATTCTCCCCGAGTTCAATCCTTATTGGTTGTGATTCGATGTGAAGTTGTTACACCTTTAAATTTAAGATAAGAACAAAGACAAAAATATCTTAACCTAACATCATTTTCTCTATCGTCACTTCACAAATAGGCTGAATTTCAAATATAATATAATTACCATCAATTTCAGGAGTGATCAAGAAATCATTTAGTAAGCCATGTACAAGATTCATTAGAACCTCTCAAATCAACTTTTGAAAAATACTGCCATTGGCAGCAATTAGAAGGACCTTACACATTGGAAGAATTTTTCTCACGAGAAGTTGGCTTATTCAATAGTTTAGACTTTAGCCCATTTAATTTACATAATTGTCACCCAACTGACCAAAATATACTTAACCCATTTTAGTGCCATGAGAGAATTCTTCCACCTATTCTCTAACTATAAATATTCTCTCCCTCCACCAATTCCAACATGCTTGAAACCCAAAGAGACTTGAGGTACTAAGCATTTTTGCAAAGCACCTCTTGATTTAAAAATTTTAGCCTCCCTTAGTCTCCCCTTATTCACCATTGTGTTCCCTAAATATCTTAGATTTATTCGCTTTAGTGCTTTAGTATCTCAGCCCCCTTAGCCTAGTAGGATTCCTCCTAGGAAACCTTTTAGAGTAGACTACATCATCTCCAAGTCCTAGAAGAAGAAGAAGTAGAAGACAAAGCATATAAGAAAAGAAAGAAAGAGCCAGGAGGATACCCTCCAACACTAGGTGATGATTTAAAATTAGACTTAATCTAAGCATATCTACTTTTATCCCTTTTTTTATCATTTTATTGTGGGCCTTTAGATAGGATAGAAAACCAACCCTTATCCTGACGTAGTTTGAACTTCATTTGACGGGTTTAACCCTTCTTGGGATCCTTATACAAGGGAGAAGGGAAGGAACCTCCTAGGTATAGACCACTTTTTTTTTCTTAGTTTATTTTGTAATGAGCCTCAAAACTAGGTTAGACAACGGATCTCTTTTCTAATTCATTTTGGACACCCTTTAATGCGTTCCACTGAATTATGGATCCTTATGAAAATGAGGAGGGGAGGGACCTTTAGACATGGAACCCTGATTTTTGAACTTGCATTCTAATGATTTTAAAATATATTAGATGTGTGATTTTTCATGCATAATTGCATTCATTCATCCCCTTTATTGGTTAAATTGAGTAAAGTTATCCATAGAATTATAGGCTTCATGTTAATCTTTTTAGTGAGGTCATTTCAATTATCATCTCGATATTCATAAAGACCATTTCCTTCTTGCGATCCGTTTAATCTTTTTAGTGAGGTCATTTTAATTGTCATGTCGATATTTATAAAGACCAGGTCCTTCTTGTGATCCGTTATTGTTGGTACCGATAATGTTATTGTCATTTAAGGCCTAACAAATCTAAACTGAATTTTCTTGAGCTTAAAGCTTTTGAAAAATTCTAGAAACCTCTATTAGTCCAAATCATTTTTGTAATTCATTTTTTTATGCATCCATATTCCATTTAGCCTTTTAAAGTCGGTTTATCAAATGAATATATTTCAGTATTCAAGTAAACATTGAAAGTATAGGTTACCATCATATAGAGGGGTAAATTGACATGCCTAACACCTTTTACAAGTCATAACCGAACCTCCTTACTGAGAATGATTTGTGATTTTGTGGATCGGAGTTATAATTTTAAATCCAATTTTTTGTGACCACACCCTAGCTCAACGGTTAATGGTGACTCCATATTATTCACATTAGCATTCTCTTGCATACTAATGTAGGAAATAATCTATTTTCACTCAATATTTCATTATATTTTCATATTCCGTTGCAAAGTCGAATTGTATTAAAATAGTATCTATTATGTCTTAGTCAAATTGCCTAGATTCTCAGAGCCGTATGAAGATGAAGGCTGAAGATTCGAGCAAAGTTCGCTCACTTCTTTAGGACGGTAAGAGACTTAGAGACCATCAAACTTAGGTGGTAATTGACTTAGACAAAGCGCTAAAATACCCTAGGTGGCTAGATACTTGTTTGGAATTTCCATAAATTAATCAATTTTCTGAGAAATTTCAGTGAAAACGTTCGAACAATTTGGGAACCGGTGGAATGTGTTGAAAAATTCTTGAATGGGGAAAATTTTCAAAATTAGTGTAAATCACCGGTGGAACTATTTGAGGGTACCGTTCAAATGGTTTGCACACCGTTCGAATGGTTTGTGTTGAAAACAATGTTTTAGCAACTTCTATTTTCCTCTCTTGGCTTGTTTATTTAAGCCATTGTTCCCCCAATTCGTAGTAGGGCTTTTTAGACAGAGAGTTTAGGTTGGAAAGCTATATCCAAGGTTTGTCAGTTGTACTTGGTTGATCCACATTGAGCCTCCTCTCATGTTCTAGCTAGAGATGCAAGTTTAAACTCCATTATCTTTCTCTTTCATGTGTGATCATCATTGTTCATGAGATCCCTCTAGTTTTTTATTTAAACTAAATTCAAATCCCATCAAAGCTCTTAAGTGAGTATTTTGGTTGGCATGAGCCAAAGTCGTTGAAACGAAGATTGGTCTTGTGAGGCCGTTGTGCTAAGACTCTAGGAGAAGTAAAGGTTGGTGAGGAATCAGAGCCACTACGGTGGAGATCGAGTTTTCGAGTTTGTGGAAGTGCAGTCATTGACTTGTCATGGATCGATGTGTCGAATCCTGTTTGGGTGAGATTCAAGTTTGTACTATTGCTTTAATCTTTTAGTGATATCTCTTTGCTGGACGAGGTCCCATGGTTTTTCTCATAAGGGTTTCCATGTAAACATCTTTGTGTTTTTGGTGTGTGAATTGTCTACTTATTCCGTTAGGCTTTTGAGGGCATATATGTCCAACACCTTTGATGGTGAGAAGTCTTTCCTTAGAGTTTTAAAGCATACACATCCACAATGTTTAGGACCCACGTCCATCGTTTAGTCACAACTGAACTGGTGTCGACCACATACAAAAATTACTAATGTGAGCACGTTAAATTCGGTCATGTTAACTGCAAAAAGGTGCATATAACCAAAAAAGATGGTACACTTTTGAAATCAAGAGGCTCTGTATCTTGATTATTGGCATGAGATTTGTGGAAATTCATCTAGATTGGAATAAATAGATTGCGATTTTCTTTCACTGTCTTCCCCCATCCCCATCCCCTCCTCTCTAAGGTCTTGAATCATATTCTAAGGGTAATTTCAATTAGTATGCATGAGAGCAGGTTCACTATTAAAGTTAATTACTTTAGTGTGATCTTGATCAAATCCCTTAAATATGAGTTCAATGAAAGAGAGTAGTTCTATTGCTCGTCTTCCATTATTTGATGAGAGTAATTATGCATACTGGAAAGCTTGGATGAAAGTCTTTCTCAGATCTTTGGATGAGCATGTTTGAATGACCATTGAAAAATGTTGGAACCCCAATCAAAACAATCGAAGAAGTGAATGTTGCCAAAAACTCCACGAAATGGAGTAGAGAAGAGATAGAAGCTTGTGGTTGGAACACAAAAGGCCTCAATGTTTTTGCCACTCCCGAAGAAATTTGGAGGATCTCAAAGAATGACACATCGCATGGGGCATGGGAATTTTAGAGATTACCCATAAGGGGACAACAACTGTGAAAATCTCTAAACTTCAGATGCTCACCACTAGTTTGAAAACCTAAAAATGGAAGACAATGAAACATTCGATGAATTTTATGTTAATCTTAGTTATATTTTCAATTTTAGCTTTAATCTTAGGGAGACACTTTCAAAGTCTAAAATTGTCAGCAGAGTCTTAAGATCTCTTCCCGAGTGATTTCAGGCCTAGGTAATGGCCATAGAGGAGAGTAAAATTTGATGCTCTCAAAATTGAGGAGTTAGTCGGATCACTCCAAACCTTCGAACTCAATCTTCAATCATCCAAGAAACCCAAAGTTAAGAATATGTCCTTGAAAACAGTCAAGGAATCATTAGTGGATCTCATATAATGAATCTGAATTTGGAGTGGAAGATGTGGCCTTATTTGTTAAAAATTTAATAAATTCTTGAAAGCGAAACAAGATTTAATCCTAAATTAGGACGAGAAATTTTTGAGAAATCAAGGCCTAAGCACCAAAAAGAAAAGAAAATTCTAAGGGTGTTGAAAATAATTATCATGTCGTTCAATGCTTTGAGTGCCAAGGATTTGACCACATATAACCAAAATGACCCAAATAAGAAAAAATCAAAGGGCAAGGTAATAAACGCTACATGGAGTGACAGTGATTCCGAAGCCAAAGACTCGAACAATACTTCTTCTGAGAAAGAGGATTAAAATCATACTGCCTTCACTGCCACCTCCAAGAGAATTGAAAAATCTTCTTCATATTTAGTGATAGTGACCAAGACACAGAGTGTCTAAAATCTAATATTAACGAAGTTGAAAAGAGTCAGAATGACTCTGATGATGAAGGATATGAGAGTCGGGATGACTCTGAAGTGTAGGGGGATATCCATACAGCATACAAGAAGTTGTATAAGGAAAGTCTCAAACTCAAAAAGGAAAATATCTCTCTAACCAAACAAGTCAAACAAACTAAAGATTTAGAGATAAATTCCTTCATGAAACAGAGGAGTTGAGGACTCATATTTCTGAGCTAGAATCTGAGAAGGACTCTCTCTATGAAAAGGTCGGATTTCTCAACAATTTCATAAAATTCTTAAAGATAAGACTAACATAATCAAGAAAGTTACAAAACTTGAGAATGACCTTCATAAAAGTGTTGATGAGAAGACTGGTCTCACTAAGAAAGTGACCAAATTATAGAGAGAGAAAACATTCTTGGGTATCACTGAAATTATCGATGAGCTCAGCTGCCATGGAAAAAATTATGGTAATAGGGCCTGAATTGGCTATTCTTCTAAGAAAGGTAGTCTCATTGTTGAGAAGGTCAAGGCTAAGATCGATCCCAGATCGTCCAACGAAATATAATGTCTTTGTTACAAATAGGAACCCTGCTCGTCCAACGACAAATAAGGTTTTTGTTCCTCTTGTTGCTAACAGGGTCCCAGGACCCCCCGAGTAGCTAAGAGGGCCTTTGCTCATCAGCCAACTAAGAGGAATCCTCTTCCTCGTTTCATTCCCACTTGTTTCCAAGGTGGAGTGAAGGGTCACACCAGATCCAACTGTCCGGCCTACTAGAAAAATCCCTAACAAGGTTTATCAAACCCAAATCAAAATGTTCAACGGAACCTCCTGTAAGCACCCCATTTTTACACCCCTACCCTCTCTTAAAGCTCCAGGATCCATGCCCTTAACCCTAACCTAGACTTAACCCTGACCCACCCTAACCTAACCTTGATTTGAGCCTCACCCTAACCCTGGCCTAACCTAACCTAGCCTAGCCCTAAACTAAGCCCAAAACCTAACCCAGACCTAAGGCCCAATTAAAATCAAAACCTAATGTCTAGGGCCTAAAATCCGTAACCAAACACCCCATGGGCCCAAACATGGGCCCACATACCCAAACCAACCTTAGGGGACCCGTCCAATTCAAAATTTTGAATAATGTCGATAATTGCATTATCGACATTTCCTTTTTCATAGTAAGCTACAGTGTTCCCAGGTATTCCCCAGCTGGCTAGGCCCATTCTGAGAAAAAATCCCTAAATTGCGATAAAGACTTTACCACCAGTACCCTTTTGGCCCAAACCAAGAATGGCGGCATTGCCTTTACCACCATTCTAGAGTTTTGCACAGAACACTCAAACACCCTCCTAAGCCCCTCAATTTGACTCCTAATCATCCCTAAGGCTTCTAACCACCACTCTTTGAATTACCTTCATACCCTAGGTCTTTTAAACCCTATAAATACCCCCCACGGCCTTGATATTCATACGATATATTCTAAAAAAAGACCTATAGGAATCTCTGTAGAAATCTGAAATCCCAACCTCCTAGCTCAGTGCCCTCTATGTTGAGTTGAACCTGAGGAAAGATCTTGGTCCCCCTATCTTTTAAGGTCTCTCACACATGGCTAACAAGTTCTTCATCGACCTTGGAGCTCACGTAGAAGAAGGTAGGACCTTCCCCTCACCTCTCTCCCTTCTGACGTTTGTTTATGCTTCCCTGATCCACTTCCAGGGACATGTAGCTAACACCATGTCTAAAGAGGAAGGGGGCTCTCTTGAAGAGAAAAGTCTCATTTTCTTAAGCCACGCCATGTGGTCTGATACCTTCGAGTTCCCCCAATTTTTCAGGGCACCCCTAAGTCTTGGGGAAGTCCCTGGGAAAGTCATTGCCCCTAACCATAGGAAAAAAAATCAGTTTCTGCTAGAATTCCAGAATGACGGTACTATGTTTACCGCCATTCTAGAGACCCTTCATTACAGAGGTTCCACGCCTCATTTCTCTAACTTCTGGTCCACTCCAGAGCTTGGACCGAATCCCCCTGGCTCTCCTCTTTTGCCCCTGACCATCTCAAGGCCTGTAGGCCTCCTGGTAATGGATAAAATTTGCAAATTCTGGAAAGCCCCAGAATGGTGGTACTAAGTTTACCGACATTCTAGGTCGTCTTTTGTTTTGGCAAAACCCCTACTGTGGGCTATACCCAGACCTCCCACAGGGCTACAATGAGTCCCCTTAATAGACCTAAGGGTCCAAAGACCCTCTAGTGACCTCACCTTATCTCCCCCATGTTGGCCAAGTATTGAAATCTAGAGGGGGGTGAATAGGGTCTTGGCAAATTCAAACTTCTTCCTAATTCCTTTTGCAGAATTTTAATTAATCTAATAACAAGGGAAAGGAATTTTAGCAATTCTATAATTACTGAAATAATAAATAAATAAATAAAGATAAAGAAAAGAAAAGGCAAACACAAGATATATTTTCAAGGTTCAGCCTTTCCACCTACGTCCCTGCCTCAAGCTTCTCACTCAAGGATTCAATACGATTCACTAATCGCACGATCTTCTTCGAGGTGAAGATCAAACCTTACACTTGTATGAGAACACCCTCTCTTGACTTCCTTTTCACAAAGCTTCCCGCTTCAACACAAGAATCCACTGATTCTTGATTTCTAATACAAGAGATGTATGGATGAAATAGAATCTTAAAATTGCTCCCTAGATGATATGAAAGATCTTTTTAAAGTTCACTGAAAATCTCCCAAAATTGGAGTTGAATAGCTCAATATAACTCTTTTGGGATTTCTAGGGTTTTTCCTCAAATGATGGATCAATAAATGATAGAGTGAGTGATAAAATGATATGAGTGATTAGGATTGTTAATTTAGTTTATAAATTATCTCTATTTATAACTCAAGAAGTTTTATGGCCGTTGGAGGTTCATTGAATGCGAATAGAGCCGTTGAAAATTATCCATTAGAGGCTTTAATACTTTGTCACGATAGAATCAATCGACTCATTTTGTGTGCCTTCACAAATCAGTCGACTGATTTCCAACCAATCAAAAACAGAATAGTCTAGAGCTAAATCAGTCGACTGGTTTTGAATACCAGTGAGAATCAGTTGATTGGTTTTCTGTTTATCACAGAAAACCCCTCTTTAACCAATCTAGATGATATGCATGATTTGATTGATCACTTAGTTTATCTTTATCAATATTATTATCATTCAAAATGATGTTCTAGGACCTTAGATAGCTATACAAAATACTTTTAAGGTTCCTATGGTCGATCTAGGTATATGAACTTTCAACTTCCAACTTTGAGGACTTTCTAAAAAAGTCCTAAGCACTCCAATATAAAACTATAAAACCTTTAATCTTAGAGAGTCTTCAATCTTCTTCAAAATTGATCTTGATTTGTCTTCTTTGATTTCATCTTTACGACCAAGATTGCTTATTAGTTGGTCTTCATCTTCGTATCAAGACTAGGTATGATCTTCAACTTGTTCTGATGGCTTGCTTATGACTTGATAGTGAAGATTGTAAAGGTTTGGTCTTCACCTGGAAGAAGGCCGTGCGATAGTGAATCGTAGTTGAATCCTTCGAGCCGGAGAGCTTGAAGCAGGAACGTGGGCAGGAGTGTCGAACCTCGAAAACAATTCTGTTGTGTTTGCTCTCTCTATCTCTTATCATTTTTTTATCATTGCACAAGCTAATTTCTATCTCTTGTTAATTAGTTTAATTTGAAATTTCGCAAAAAGAGAATAGGAATAATTTTAAATTTGCCAAGACCCTATTCACTCCCCCCCCCCCCCCCCCCCCCCCCCCCCCCCATTTAGAGTCCAATACCTAGGCAACAATTGGTATTAGAGCTTGGACTCTATATATATTTGGTTTAACAACCTTAGAGTAAAGATTTTAAATGGCAAACATTTTTGCAACTAGTTTAGGAGAGAGTCAATCGACTACTAGCTCTCCAATGTTCAATAGAGAGAATTATAATTATTGGAAGACTCGGATGATGTATTACATCCAAGCCCTTGACTATGAATGTTGGAAGGTTATAGCCAAAGGTTCCCATCTTCCTACGAAAATCATTGATGGGATACAATTACCCAAAACAGAGGAAGAATGGAATGAAGCCGATCCAAGTTACCTACGAGAGTACAAACCAAGTAAAGGAAGAGAAAATAGGAATGTTAGTTCATAAATATGAACTTTATAAAATAGTAAAAGATGAATCTATTGGTGATATGTTTACTAGATTCACAAATATTCTGAATGGTCTAAAGGCACTTGGAAAGGTGTATTCTAGTACAGAGAATGTGAGGAAGGTGCTTCGCTCTCTACCGAAGCATTGGGCTACCAAGGTGACTACAATTCAAGAAGCAAAAGACCTCACCAAACTATCAATGGACGAGCTCCTTGGATCTTTAATGACCCATCAGGTCATAATGAAGGACCAACAAGAAGATGAGCCGAAAGTCAAGAAGGGTCTAACACTAAAGTCCTCTCAAGTGGATGAGAGTGGTGAGGAAGAAAATGATAGTGATGAAGATATAGTTGTCATGGCTAGAAGATTCAAGAAGTTCCTCAAACACAAGAAGAACTTCAAGAAAAGACCCTATAAGAAGGAATTCACCAAAGAAGTTTCAAATGGTGAATCGAACAAACAGAAGTCAATCATTTGCTTTGAGTGCAAAAAGCCCATACACATCAAGACGAAGTATCCACAACTCATAAAGAGCAATCAGTTCAAGAAGAGAGCCATGAAGGCAACATGGGATGATTCTAAGGAGAGTGGCCGGGAAGGCTCAAGTGATAAGAAAGTCACGAACCTTTGCCTTATGACACAAGAAGATGATGAGGTAAACTCTTCCCTAAATAACTATCTTTCTTATGAAGAAATTAGGGAAGCTTTTGATAATCTATATATTGAATTTAAAAAACTTGCATTGAAAAACAAAAGTCTTAAAAAGGAAAATTCACCTCTTTTAGATTAAAATGAAGTTTTGCAAAAAGAAAAGAATGATTTACTAAAGGAAAATGAGTATTTAAAAATTACGGAAAATCTTCCATTCCCTCAAGACTCGTCTAATGAATGTGATGAGCTTAAATATAAAGTCAAATATTTGACTAGTGCCATTCTCACATTCACAAATGGTCAAAAGAATTTAGAAAGATTAATAGGCCAACAAAGATGTGTCTTTGGTAAAGCCAGACTTGGCTATAACCCTTTTGCTAAACAAAAGAATTATGAAAATTTCTTTATCAAATCATCTAGTTCATTAAAGACTCTTTCTAGTACATTTTACACTTATTATGGGAAGAAGGTAATTAGGAGGGTTTGGATTCCAAAAGGAACATACCCTCCCAAGACTAACCATGTAGGACCCAAAACTGTTTGGGTACCACAAAGAGTTACATAAAGTTTTCTTATAGATATGCCTCAAGTCAAGCTCCTTCAAGTCAATATGGTTCTTGGATAGTGGTTGTTCGATGCACATGATCGAGAACAAGATGTTCTTTACCTCAATCACTCCTAAGGAAGGAGGGTATGTGATCTTTGGAGACAACGTAAAGGGGAAGATCATCGGCATAGGTAAGGTTGGTAAGAACAACTCAATTTTTATTGAAAATATTTTACTTGTTGATGGATTAAAGCATAATCTTATTAGCATAACTCAATTTTGTGATAAAGGTCTTAATGTATCATTTAAATCAAATTTATACATAATTAAAGATAAAGACAATGTTAATACTTTATTCATAGCACATAGAAATGAGAATGTGTATACAATTGAATTTAATGATTTACCTTCTCAAAATATGATTTGTTTCTCGGCTATGAATGAAGTTAGTTGGCTATGGTATACGAGACTAGGTCATGCTAATATGGATCTTCTTTCAAAATTATCTAGATATGAACTTGTAAAAGGTTTACCTAAAACAAAGTTTTCTAAAGATAAAATATGTGATGCATGCCAATCAGGAAAACAAATTAAAACATCTTTTAAAAAGAAGAAAGAAATTTTAACATTTAGACCTCTTGAACTCTTGCATATGGATTTATTTGGACCTAATGAGATTTCTAGCTTAGGTGGTAAGAAATATGTCTTTGTTATTGTTGATGACTACTCTAGATATTCATGGGTATTATTTCTATCACATTAAACTGAAGCTCCAATATTATTTGCAAAATTTTGTAAAAGAGTTCAAAATAAAAAAAATTTATTCTATTAATAACATAAGAAGTGATAGGGGTGGAGAATTTAAAAATCAAGGACTTGAATTATTTTGTGATAAAAATTGATTTAATCATAATTTCTCCGCACCAAAAACACCTCAACAAAACGGAATTGTTAAACGTAAAAATAGGTCTTTATAAGAAATTGGTAGAATAATACTAAATGAACATAAGCTACCTAATTACTTTTGGGCCAAAGCTATAAACACTTCATGTTATGTAATTAATAGAGTTGTAATAAGAAACAAACTTAATAAAAACACCCTATGAACTTTGGAAATGGAAGATCACCTAATATAGGATACTTTAAAGTGTTTAGTTGTAAATGTTTCATACTTAATGACAAATATCATTTAAATAAATAAGATCATAAATCAAATGAAGGAATGTTCATAAGATATTCAACAAATAATAAAGCCTATAGAGTGTTTAACAAGAAAATACTAGTTGTTGAAAAATCTATTCATGTAGTATTTGATGAACTAAATCCATTTAAAAAGATTTAAAATGATGAAGATGAGATAATTGATAAAGTAGATAAAATATCTAAAGATATCTCAAACTTGAAAATAAGTAGGGAAGAAAATGAAGAACATGACAAAAATGATAATAAACCCTTAGAAGTTGAAAATGAATATGAAAATGAATATCAACTTCTTAAGACTTGGAAAACTATAAAAGATCACCCTAAATAACTCATATTTGGTAATATGGAACAAGGTGTTAGAATAAGAAGAAATATTTGTAATAATCTTGCTTTCCTTTCTCAAATTGAACCTAAAAATGTAAATGAAATCATTGAAGATGAATCATGGGCAATTGCAATGCAAGAAGAACTTAATCAATTTGAAATCAAATCAAATATGAGATTTAATACCTAGACCAAAAGATAAATCAACTATTAGTACTAAATAGGTATTTAGAAACAAGAATGATGAAAATTGTAATATAATTAAAAATAAAACAAGATTATTAGCTCAAGGTTATAACTAAGAAGAGAGAATTGATTATGAAGAAACTTTTACCCCGATTGCTAAACTAGAAACTATTAGAATGTTACTTGTTTTTGCTAGTCATAAGAATTTTAAATTATTGCAAATGGATGTTAAGAGTGCATTTCTTAATTGATACATCGGAGGAAGTATATGTTGAACAACCTCCATGTTTTGAAAATTATAAATATTCAAATCATGTGTTTAAATTGACTAAAGCCTTGTATGGTTTGAAACAAGCTCCTATAATTTGGTATGATAGACTTAGTGGATTCTTGATTGAAAATTATTTCATTAGAGGAAAGATTGACATAACTTTATTTGTAAAGTGCAAAAATGATGATATGCTTATTGTGCAAATATATGTTGATATTATTTTTGGGGTCTATTAATTATACCTTGTGTCAAGAATTTTTTAAGACTATGTAAGATGAGTTCGAGATGAGTATGATGGGAGAATTGAATTTCTTTCTCGGACTTCAAATCAAGCAAACCAAGGAAGGAACTTTCATCAATCAAACCAAGTATCAAGAGAGCTTCTCAAGAAGTTTGGGATGGAGAACACCAAGGAAATTGACACTTCAATGAGTCCCTCAACTAAGCTTGACAAAGATGAAGATGATAAAAATATTGATGAGAAGAAGTATAGAGGTATGATAGGCAGTATATTATATCTAACTGTTAGTAGGCCAGATATCATGTTTAGTGTATGCATATGTGCTAGATTTTAATCTAATCCTAAAGAATCACATATGACTGTTGTGAAAAGACTTTTTAGATATTTTCTTGGCGCAATTGATCTAGGACTCCTATACCCTAAGAACACTTCACTTAATCTTACTAGTTATTCTGATGCTGACTTTGCTGGATGCAAAGTTGATCAGAAAAGTACCCGCCTCAAACTTCCCACTCGAGGATTCGACACGATTCACTAATCACACGATCTTCTTCTTGGTGAAGATCAAACCTTACACTTGTAAGAGAACGCCCTCTCTTGACTTCCTTTTCACAAAGCTTCTCGCTTCAATACAAGAATCCACCGATTCTTAATTTCTAATACAAGATATGTATGGACAAAATACAGTCTTAAAATTGTTCCTTAAATGAGCTGAAAGATATTTCTTTAAAGCTCACTAAAAATCTCTCAAAGATTGGAGTTGAATAGCTCAATATAACTCTTTTGAGATATCTAGATTTTTTCCTCAAATGATGGATCAATGAATGATTGAGTGAGTGATAAAATAATATGAGTGATTAGGATTGTTAATTTAGTTCATAAATCATCCCTATTTATAGCTCAAGAAGTTTTATGGTCATTGGAAGTTCATTGAATGTGAATAGAGTCGTTGAAAACTAACCGTTAGAGGTTTTAAGACTCTGTCGCGATAAAATCAGTCGACTGGTTTTGTGTGCCTCCACAAATCAGTCGACTGGTTTTCAGCCAATCAAAAACAAAATGCTCTAGAGCTGAATCAGTCGACTGGTTTTGAATACCAGTGAGAATCAGTCGACTGATTTTCTATTTTTCACATAAAACTCCTCTTTAACCAACCTAGATGATATGCATGATTTGATTAGTCACTTAGCTTATCTTTATCAAGATTATTATCATTTAAAATGATGTTCTAGGACCTTAGAATAATATACAAAATACTTTTAAGATTCTTATGGTCAATCTAGGTATATGAGCTTTTAAACTTCCAATTTTGAGGACTTTTTTCAAAAATCCTAAGCACTCTCAGTATAAAACTATAAAACCTTTGATCTAGGAGAGTCTTCAATCTTCTTCAAACTTGATCTTGATTTGTCTTCTTTGATTTCATCTTTACGACCAAGATTGCTTCTTGGTTAGTCTTCATCTTAATATCAAGACTTGGTATGATCTTCAACTTATTCTGATGGCTTGCTTATAACTTGATAGTGGATCCTTTCATGTTTGATGACATTTTCATACTATGTGCCTTGAATGGTTTGCTAATACTCTTTGTAAACTAATTTTCACTTGAACTTAATAGAAACATTAGTAACACATAGGTCATTTCATTATTGTGTTATCATCAAAATCATTAAGGATTCTTATGGTTGTAACCTATAAGCTAACACCACATGACTGTAACCTTTATTTACAGGAGGTACTAGAATTAGCGGCAATTCTAGTACAGCTAATTCCATTCTGCGAAGAAATAGAATTACGGACTGAGATTACCACCAATTCCATACACTGTAAAACAATGGGCTTTGTAATGGGCTCAAACCCTATAGCAGGCCATTATAGGTCCTGCAATGGTCTTTGGGCTCCACTCAAACCCTAAATCCACCTCTGGACCTTAACTAGGGTTAAACTTAACCCTAGTTAACTCCCCTTAACTATGATTAAGTTAACCTTTGACCTAGGTAATCAAAAATATTGGAAAAATTAAAAAAAAAAATACAAATGCAAAACCTGACTTTAAGCCACTCTAGTGCACACCCTTAACCATGGTTAATTGCCCCCAGCCACTCCAGTGCAGCCCTAGCCACTCTGGTATAATCCTTAGCCTCCTCGGCTACTTAACCCTAGCCCCTAAGCTAACCCCTAAGCCACTTCGGTGCACACACACATATCCTAACCCCGATACGAGTCTAAGGTACATCCTGAACTACACCCGGTCTGATCCCGCCCAAAAGGGTATGTATACAGCTCATCCATTAGGTTTGACCCCTAGGTTAGTCTTTTTCCCTTCTTGGATTGGCACACCCTAAATGACTTAAGCATTTTTCCTAAATTTTAGAATGTTTGGTATAGTTTATACCTAGGGAGTAAGTAACTGTCTTAGATAGGGGTCCCGAGTGCCTAACACCTTCCCCGGGGCTTAAGCGAATCACTTACCTAGACTCCGACAGAAACCATAGATCCCTATCCATCCACTCGGGTCCTATTTCCCCAGATAAAATAGGTGACTACTCTTAGTCAACCAGTGAGACCTAAAAGGACGTTTAAGTATCATTCCTCTGCAAGGCCTGCCCGGGAAGGAAAAGTAGTAAAATCCCATGCTCACACCTCCAAAGGTAGGTTAAGATCCTAGCTAAGAGATCTAGGAATTTAAGTGATGAGATGATAAAGATTGCTCAACTCTTTAGAATTAGGCATAGTCCAAACACTTCTATGTTGCCCAGATATGGACCCTAGAGGGGGGTGAATAGGGTCAATGGCAGATTTAAAAATTGTTTTCCCTTTTAATGCGGAATTTGAAAAATAAAGGAAAATACAGCTAACAAATGATAAAGAAATCTAATAGTAAGATAATCTAAAAGATAGAAGAGAGAAAAATGAATTGCAAACTCAGTGTTAACGAGGTTCAGCAATCTCCAGCCTACTCCTCGCCTCTACAAACTGCAAGAGGTTCCACTACGATTCACGATCGTACAAGCTTCTTCACAGGTAAAGCTTAAGACCTTTTACAATCTCTCTTCTGATCAAGATACAACCTTACAATCCCTCTTCAGGTCAGGATGGAACCTATCACCGTCAGAGCACAGCCCTTTCTAACAAAAACAAAGCAACAGCTTCAAACCAAGAACACGCAAGTTCTTGACAAATACAGATTGAGGTTTTGGATTTACAATCCAAAATTAAAAAAAAAAACTCATTTTGAGTTAGATTTGAATGGAATCTTAAACTCTATGAAATCTCTCAAGTAAATGATTTGGATTCAGCTCAAAGAGAAAAACATAGTACCATTTCTCAAGATTGGGATTTTTAGCTTGTGTGAATAATTGATCAATAGAACAGTGTAATCTTATCTTGTTCGTTGTTCTTTGATTCAAAGATCATCTCTATTTATAGTGTTCTAATATTTATTACCGTTGATGAGCATTAAATGAAAAATCACCCGTTATTAATATAGTCGTTGAGTATTAAAGGCGAGTTTCAGATTTTTTTCAGGTCATCCAGTCGATTAGAAGAGTCCTCTGATTGGCTGAATGGTCATCAGATCGGCTGGATCAGTCCTCTGATCGACTAGATGGTAAAAATCAAGTTTTAAGCTTTTTGTTCTATCTAGTCGATTAGAAGGGTCGTGTGATCAACTGGATGGATCATCTGATCAACTGAATGGTCCACCTGATCGGCTAGATAGACCAAAAAAGATTCAGATTTTGGTTTTCTTAGACTTTAATGATTTGCACGATTTCCAAAGCCTTTTAACACATTAAGTAAACATGATTAACTTCTCATAATGATCTTATGAATGATCTAAAATAGATTCATAAAGAGTTTCAACTTGATCAGTACATGCAAACAAATTTTAACAAAATTTGTTCTATCCAGTCGATCACAGGACTTGCCTGATCGACTGGATGGTCTGCCTGATCGGCTGGATGGTCTATCTGATCGACTGGATAGACCATTTTATTTGTAGAATCCATTTTTCAAAACCTTTAAGATATGATTTGATTTCAAGGTTTTGTACTTAATCTTTATGAGAAAGATGATCATGTTTTAAGGTCCTTAATTATATTTTATATTTATTTAAGGAACCTATGGTCAATCTAAGGTATTTTGAGCTGTTCACCAAATCACCACAAGAGGATGTTTACAAAAGTCCTAGACAGACCACTGATTACCTAAACTTAACCCTTGATGGATTTGATCCTTGCTTCTATGGTCTTCAGTAGCAGTGTCTCAAAGATAATCTTCCAGAATCTTTTTTGCTTATAGATGAATATCTCCTTGAAGCTTTGATTTGAAATTGTCATCATTACTTTAACTAGATCTTTTGCATTAAAGATTCTTGAATCTTGCTTTAAGTGAATTTTTTATCTCTTGAATACTGTAGACAATGATGTTCATAGTAGACATTAGTATCTCAAGAGTCATTTCATTATTTATGTTATCATTAAAATTAATGAGGGTCGTACGATTGTAACCTTTAGGCTAACATCCTACATATACGATATATGCAAGAGGTAATAAGGTGAATCAAAGGGCCACTAGAGATTTGATCTCTCTTCGAAGAGAGTCATTGCAGTATCATACATTTTGGACCACTCCTCCTTTCAGGTGGGTGCAGCTTAACGTAGATAGAGCCTTTAAAGAAGAGTGCAGGGTGGTTGGTTTAGGAGGCATTGCCCGGGACCACTGGGGGTGCATTCTATGGGGATTTGTCCAGGCTCTACATTGCGGTTCTTTGTTGGTTGTAGAGCCTATGGCTCTATCGTCTTTGCTATTTCCAAGGGTTGGAATGTTGTGGTATTTCCAACAGATTCTCAGATTCTTGATGTAGAGACCCGAATCGTTTTCATGTTTTTATTTCATTGTGTTAAGGGTATTTTAGTCCTTATGATGTTTGATGTTTATTGTTTTTTTATGCCTAATTATTGTGGTGTAAACTAGGCTTAATCAACTTGTAACGGATGGATGCAATAACACACCCTAAACTTTAGGAAGCTCTAGTTTTAGCACCGTTCACTGGAATTGTGTGATTCTTGAACCATTAGAAAGGTGTTGGAACCCTCTTCGAGGTTCATGGTTAGTGTTTTTCCTTATTTTGAGTTTAAGTCAAGTCAATAGTGTTTTTTGTCTAATGGAATTACAGATCAGTCAACTTTGGGGATATTTTAGTCTATTAATTAAGTGGAATTTAGAAATTCTAAAACACCAGAAATGTTCGTTTTCAAAAGACGAATCCAACCCAAGTTGAATCGTCAAAATCCGATGAACGAGTAAAAAGTTATGGCCAAAGCAGTAAAGGGAGTCAAAACCTGCAGGCACCGATCGCTCGGTCAGAAGCAGCGATCGATCGGTCCAAAACCGATCGATCGGTATCTATCGACTGGTCCAAAATTTTGTATGGGGAAATTTTCCAGAGAGTGTGTTTTTGACCGATCGCCCGGCCATAAACACCGATCGATCGGTAGGCAACCGATCGCTCGGTCCTTCGTGTTTTTACTGATTTTTAGTAAGGGCTTTTTGGTCTTTTTGTTCTCAGACCTTGAGGCTATAAATAGGGGGTCCTACTCGAAATATTAAAATACTCCACCTAGTTCTAACCTAATTTGGCAAAAAGGGGGAAAAACCCTAGGGTTTGAGAGAGGGTTTTCTTGGAGAAGGATGAGATTGATAGGAGATTGCAAGAAAAGTTTGGGAAGCTTCTCCAAATCGTCTCGGGAGCGTTTTGAATCCAAGGGAAGGATTCATAAGGTCGATATACTATCCTAATCAACTTTATTTTAAGGTTTTGTGAATGTTAAGATGCTAGGAACGGTAGAAATAGATGTTTGATGCATTTTCCCTAATTTTCTATGAAGTAAGCTAATTATTGATGGAAATGTGGATGGAAATATGGATTGGATGTGGATGGAAAATATATGGAGGATGGGAAATGTATGGAGGATGGGATTAATATGTGGATGTGAATAGTGAATTGATTGTATGGATGAAATA
Organism: Tetracentron sinense; assembly: GCA_015143295.1. Classification (NCBI taxonomy): domain Eukaryota; kingdom Viridiplantae; phylum Streptophyta; class Magnoliopsida; order Trochodendrales; family Trochodendraceae; genus Tetracentron; species Tetracentron sinense. The sequence goes on along the minus strand of CM026560.1, from coordinate 16,108,610 downwards.
TGGTTTGATGAATGCTTGAAAATATAGAGGAGAAAGGATTCATATTATGCGTACACAAGGTGTTTGTGAAAATGCTTGAAAGGATAAATGCTATTATACTTTTATGAAATTGTGGTAAATTGATTATGAATTGCGATATGGATTATGATAAGATATGTATATGTGAATGGTTTGTTAAGTATGTCTAATTATTTGCATGGAAATTGATAGTCGGGAAGGTAAGAACTTAGAGGAACATCTCTCAAACCGGGAATTCTCTAACTATTTGGTATGGGACAGTATAGTGGAGTTTCCATGGTGGGAGATCGGAATCTAAGCAATTATCAACTCGAATGTTAATTTCGACACTTAAGCACATAAGCACATGTATGTTAAGATAAGAATCTCACAAGTCACACATGTGGGCCACAAGCATGAGCATGACATACGTTTGACATTCTGAATAAGCATAAGCATGGCATGGTCCGTATCCGCCAAGAACGGCATGTCCCATTACTGTGTGATCTGAATAAGTGCATAAGGCATGGTCCGTATCCGCCAAGAACGGCATGTCTCATCCTTGTATGATCTGAATAAGTGCATAAGCATAAGCATAAGCATCTCACAAGCACATGGTCTCATAAGCATAAGCAACTCATAAGTGTATTGTCTTCCAAGTCTAAGATTCTCACAAGTACACGAGTCAAGGTGATGATATGATGTATATGCGCACACGTTCTTCCGCACTCTGATTACGTTATTATGCTATTGGATATGTTTCTGACTAAGTGCAGGTACATTATTATTGTTGATTGGATTTTATATACACTGAGTACCTTTGTACTCAGCCGGACTTTGTCTTGGCAGGTCTAGAGCAGGAGTACACGGCGGAGCCGTGGGTTGAGGAGACTTATCTCGAGGAAGGATGTGAAGGTGAGCCTTCTGAGGAGGGAGCCGGAGATTTGGGCGGCTACACCTCTTAGTTTACATTTCCTTTCATTGAGAGAGTTTTGTATTTGACTTTTAGAGGATGTTGCTCAGTAGACTTCTTATTAGTTGTGTATCAGACTTGTTGATTCATTGTGAGTTGTATATATAGACCTTAGACTTGTGCAGGTTGGATTGGGTTTATATATCGAAATTTTATTACTCTCATTTTTGAAGACTCGTGTAGTAGCCTTGTATGCATGGTTTTAAGCAGGTTAAGTGAATGTGGCGATTCCAAAGTCCTATTTGAGCCTTAGTAGGATTTTGGGGTCGTTACACTTGTGGGGGGGTTGTGGAGTTAAATCTTCCAACGTGTAGTGGGAAATCTGAGCTATAGTGCAGGTCATCAAAGTGGAGATAGCCAAGATGGCAGTTTTCAATCTGATTTTCGCACTAAGATAGAAAAATGGGTTTGCTCATCGCCTTGCTTCTTTTGGGTCTTCCTTGAGATATCAAGACTTATTTTAGGGGTTGAAGTTAAATCATCAGGCATGTACGCGGATTATGTCCAAGTGTGAAAATACGTTTTTTAGGTCCAGAGTGGAGTGATGTTTTTTGGTTTGCGATCATAAAAATAAAAATTAAAAAAATAATGTCATCAATTTTTTTTCTATTTTCATCTTCTTCGATAAACCTAATCCTTATATTGATCTAAAAGAGTAGGGATCACCCCTATGTTCTTTATCTTTACTAATATAAAGAGGATGCCCCTGTTCAAAATGTTGATTGAATCTATTGTAATTCCAAAACTACCATTTGCTCTTATATCATCTTCTTCTTTTATATCTTATGAGAATTATCTACTTAAAAACTACCCTTATCATAATTATTATATAGGACAAAATTGAATGATGGCTTGATTCTCATACTATCCCTCACTCATCTATCTATTAGGCTTGAAATTCTCTACAGTTATAGCTAGACTCCTTGGAGTCGGTTACTCCATTGAGGTCACCATGTGTCATTTTTAACACTCTTTAACTATGGTTAAGATTCACTCACTTATCCATAGATTTTGGAAAAAGAAATATTAACAAAAATTTAACCCTAAGAATTAGTGAATTTTAACTAGAGCTTAAAAAATTAAATTTTTTTTCAGGATAGGGTGGTAAACACTAGGGGTAGATAAATCTTAACCATAGTTAAGGGGTGTCAAAAAAGACTCATGGCAACATCAAGGGCGTAACCGGACTCCAATTGTGATTAAGATTCACCCACCCTTAGAGTTCACCCACTTATTCTTGGTTTTTAGAAAAAACTATTAATTTTGTTTAAACACTGGTTAAACACACTATCTCCCAGGATTTAATTATTTTCATATTTTTTCTAAAAACTAATGATAATTGGGTGAACTTTAGGGGTAGGTGAATCTTAATCACAATTAATGAGTGTTAAAAGGGACACATTACGACCACAGTGGCATAACCGAACTCATTGCTCTCTTGACAAAACGCTCCGGAAGAAGAAGGCATCGCCAATGTCCGCTCGGCCCCTTTCTTTCCTACACCAAAATGTCTCTAAAGCTTTTTGGTTTTTTATAAGCAACATGTCCCTCACAAATTTTTTTTTTCTTAAACTGTTCTTTGAGTTTTTATATCCAAAATATTCTTTTTTAAAAATTTTAAAAAAAAAAAAAAGCTCTTACTAGGGTCCCGTTTCCTAATCTCCATCATTTTCCTCTCACGTGCGGCCTATTAGTACAAAATTAAACCTATCGGCTTTTCTTTTTTTTTGTTTGGGTAGTGGCGGTGGGGTTTTACGATATACGATTAGGCGGCAACCCCACTTGCAAGATCATGGGCTTTCAAAGTTTGTGCGTTGTCCCACCATAAAATGATAGCAACCCAGATGATAGCAACCCACCCAACCAGAACTGCTTGCGGTAAAATGCGTGTAATGCATTGATAGGGTACGTGTGCGTCACGCGCAATGACAATGACAGTAACCGACACTAGAATTCCTCGAGATCGAATCACAGCCAATCGTGATTGAATTCAGGGAGAGTTCAATCGCTCCCACAGGTCAACACTTGTCCCCTTTATTCTCTATTAACCGTGGTTAAGATTTTCTAACCCTAAGCATTCAATAATCTAATATTTAAAAAATATTTAACTCTAGTTAAGATTTTTTAATTCTTAGGACTAATATTTTTTTCAAAAACTTTAAGGTCATATTATTGAAAACTAAGGTTAAGGAATCTTAATCATAATCAGAGTTAATAGGGGATAGATAGGACAATCGCAACTGGCTGTGATTCGTTTCGCATATCTCATGAAGAAAAGATAACATTACTATTCAGGACAGCCGGACAGGAAGAGAATATCTTAGATAAATATCTGCTTCTCATTCATTTGCTCTTTTAAATGTTTGACTTAATATAGCAAAAGCACTAGGCCACCTGGCAGGACTCCAAAACTTCATTAAACCCACTTTACCAGAATACCGTCGGACCCAAACCCTAGAAAAGTTGTGGTCGCCAATTTTCCCATTTTTAAAATCCGCTCCAACTCTAGCCTATACGAGTGGTCAGAAGCATCCATATCCAATACCTTTTTCTTGTATAGTTTGCTAAAATACGCGTGGAGGTGTGGATAAATAAAGAAGGGTGGAGTGGTAGTGACGTGGCGAAAAGCGCAGAGAAAGCAACCTGGGCTATGGAGCTTATCGCTCGCTTTTAATCCACACCTCGTGGCCAACCTTCTCTCTCGCTATTTTAGAGGCTACAGATATTTTATCTTTTTCTCCTCGTCACAAATTAGCATTTATTCTTTTCTTTCGATTGTTTTTGGAATGCCGGTGCCATTTCTATATTCGCGCGTGACATACAGATTCTCTCTCCTTATATGATATTTTGCAAAAGGTCTTCTTTGTGTTGTTATTACTCCTAAGGACTCGGGTTGGTAATGTGTCGGGTCGGGTCAATTGCAGATTGTGCAGGAATTCTCTATATTTGAATGGAACCTGGTGATAGACTCCTCAACTCCAACCTATTTATCTTAAATGTTTAAAATAAATACATAATAATATATAGGGCCTAATTTTTAACCAAAAATAAAGGTGTCGTGATTAGGATAACTCCTAGATGAACATGGCCTTAGTTATGTATTTTGGGAGGCTAATCTTTTTAGGCATACTCCTGTCAATGGGTCAAACTGACGGACTGATTCAATTACATTAGTTGGGTGGGATTAGGCTTGGAGCCATATATTCAGCGGCCTGTAGACTAGACTTATGTTCAGGTTTGGATCAACATCAGTTAATTGAGCCTAGTCGGATCTAGTAATTTTATTTTTTTTTTGTAGTCGATATCATTTATCTACGTCAATAGAGTTAGCCGGTCAGAAGTTAGTATGGGTAGTGGAGCTCTTGTTGCTCGTACCCAGGGGGATTGGATCCCGCAACCTTCTCCTTGGAAGGCCACACCCCTACCACTCACGCAAAAGGCAGGAGTGTTGGTCAGATCTAGTATTTGATGGCCCAAATCTAGGGATGGCTATTTCGACCTACCCCGCCCCTATAGGGGCGGATTTTTTTCAATTAAATCGGTTTAGGGGCGGGGTCGGTATTTTAAAAAAAAGATCCGACTCGGTTTCAGGGCGGGGGCAGTTTTAGTATACCCCGCTCCGGTGCCCTGCCCCGACCTAGACCATATATATATATATATATGAAAATTTTTTTAAGGTTACAACTTAAGAAAGAGGGAGAAATCTGATTTTTTAGGGCTCAAGCCATCGCCTCTCTCTCTGACTCTCTTCTCCAACGACCTCCCCTCTCTTTGACTCTCTTTTCTGGCGACCTTCCCTCTCTCTCCCTTGCTCCTGCCGCTGCATCACTTCCGTTGTTGATTCCGACAATAAGCCGATAAGTAATCCAGTTTTTCATTTTCATCTTTTTTCTTGGTTAAAACTTAAAAGTCTCTCTCTCTAGCTATAATATCTGAGAAATCTGGTGATGAGTTTACTTGATGGATTTGGGATTTTAGGGTTTTCTTTATTTGATCAAATAGTTCTTTAATTTCAGTTTACTTGAATTTTTTTTATAAAAAAAAAAGGCAGCAAGGGTGGGGTCGGGGTGAGGATTTTATAAGCAGGACGGGGCTAGTTTTACCATATATAAGCCCCAGTCGGGGGCGGGTCGGGGAACGGATGCTTTATAATTGGGTCGGGGGCGGGTCGGGGAACGGATGCTTTATAATTGGGTCGGGGCCGAGGTGGTAGAAAATCGGCCCCACCCCGCCCCATTGCCATTCCTACCCAAATCCAACTCATTAACAACCTTAATCTCCATCATATCTAAACATAATTTTATCTTAATTTTAAATAATCATAATATTTAATAAATGATCAATAGTCCCCTCGTCAGCCGAGGAAGGAACTATTCCTCCTCGCTCTCACATAGCCGACCCTTTAACTCCCTTTTAACTAGGGTTAGTTTATTTTAACATTTTAGTTAAATTTTTTTATTATATTCTTCTAAAACCAAGGGTAGATGAGTGAATCCTAAAGGTGGATGAATCTACCATAGTTAAATAGGGTTAGAAGGGGGACACATGGAAAGCAAATGGGAGCCGAGATGCCCCTTCTCACGTCACCGACCGAGGAGGTGACTATTTTACTTAATAAATACACTATCCATGATTTATGAATAAATTAAGTATTATGATCTTGGTGCTAGGGAGCCAAATCCCAACCCGACCCAAAAACCTCAACAAGAACCTATGAAAAGTCGAGCGGGTTAATGGGTCGGTCGAAAATAGACATCCACGATATTAGAGCCAACTTTTCCAACAACTTAAAATATAGAGAGAAGGGGAAGTGTATTTGACGCGCAGTGGATGCGCATAACACGGATGTATCTATCCGTTCTTCGCTTTTTCTTCCGCCCAAGTATATAAAAGCGCGCTAGACATTAAAAAGCGGAGACAAGACAAGATAACGACACGTGTGAAGGGCTTTAGTGCGTTGTGAGCCACAAGATTCCAGAACTTCTCGAGTTTTCCATGAAAAATGAAAAGAAAAATAAAAAGGGTTATGACGTGGCAAGCTCTGATTTCCTCTTTTTCCTCAGGCCAAACATACAATAGTCTTTCTGTTCTCTGCTTCTGGTCTCTGCTCTCTTCTTCTCTCTCACTCCTCTCTCTCTCTCTCTTCTCTTCTCTGTTTCTCTCTTTTCCGGTGAATTAGAGGCCTTGAATCTGATTTCCGGCGAGATTTTCAGGGAGGGATCGGGGAAGCGAGGTATTTCAGTTCTTATGATATTCGGTTTTCTTCTTCTGATGTTTCAATAATCAATCTGGTTTGAGTTTTCCTGGAAATCGGTTTCGAGAGCTCTTTTCTTGAGGGATTCTTGTTGATCTTGCTGATATTTTGGTTGAGGTTAAATGATTCCGTTGTAACCCCAGCCTGTAGGTTTTTCCTTCTCTTTTTTGTTTATTTTACTGTGGAAATCAGAGAATTTTTTGTTTTTTGCTGTTCTGAGAACAAATTAGAACTTGATCTTGGTTGTAAAATCGAACTGTGTTGAATCAAAGTATTTGTTGAGTATAATCCGACTTAAAGGAGTCTGTATTGTTCTCGATCGTTTGAGAGGTCAAGTCTAGGGTTTCTGAACAGTTTAGCTGGAAGTAAGTTGGGTACAAGGGAAGAAATAGTTTGATTGCTTTGGTTTTAATTCTATTTCCTTCAGATCGATGTGTTTCAGTTGAATTCGATATCTTTGACTGCTTATTACATGATAAACAGAAGAAGTAAGACAATTCGCGCTCTCATGGATCCTTGTTCATTTTCTTGTACCTGTCTGAATCTGATTTCTCGATTGGAAATTGTACATAATTGACCGATTTAAGGATAGGGATCGAAATCTGTGATTGAGGTTTTCATCGATCTGTTGAAAGGGAGATTCAATTTATTGTGTATTTTTGAGGTGTCTTGTTTTATTGAGAAGTAATTGAGAGTTGGAAGCTTTTGAAATCAATTTGGAGTTCTGGTTCTAGATATAGTAGTAAAGAAGGAAGATATTAAACAGAAGAAGACAGGGAGGCTCAGAGCATCTGCTTCTCTGAAGTCAGAAGGAGGTCTTATATACTGGAGGGATTAAAGGTTTCTGCAGATATGGCTTTTCAGGTATGCAATCTTGAAAGATCATACCTTTTTACTTCTGCTTTCATTGTTATCTATGTTGGTAATTACATACATACATATTAACGAGTGAAGATTCATTTTCAGATATAAACTGTTTTTATGCTCATACACTCAAGATATGGTTCAGTTTTGTAATCTGTAGTCATAGATAACTGCCAAATTCATTTCAGATCTCACAATTATTCGTATATTAAATATTAATTTTGCATTGGGAAGCTATTTTTGTCAAATCATAAGAGTATTGTGCCATTAATTCATGGACTTTTCTGAAATACAGGAATAAGTTCAACAGAGAAGTCCTATACATGTTGCTGCTGTCAATTTATTCTTGATGCCTCTTTAGTTTTTGCTTCCAATTGTTTGTTTTTGTATCGAATTTAAGATATTTGGGTAATTGGGAGGACGGCGGATGAAAGTAGTGAGTTGTTTGCTTTTTGGCTGCCAATTAATGAAGATTCATCACCTGATTCACGTGATTGAATCACAGACGAGTTAAATGTATAAAGCAAGAGAACCATCATAGTAATTCTTAACTCCCTCAAAAATAAAGGTGGTAAATAGATCAGTTAGTGATCTGGATCTGATAATCATATTTATATCTTTCTTTAATGGATGGGAAAAGTAAATTCCGTTGTAAAGGTGTATGCAAAAAGATGCCTGTACGTTTATTCATTTCTATAATCTAACACAGTTTGTTTCTAATTTAGTCGTATGTTCAAGTTTTTGCCAGTCAGGTTTGAAGTTGGTAGAATACTGTTTGGCTTATAGTAAACGATGATTTTCTTACTTGATTTAGCTTTTACTCATCTTTTTCATTTGAATTTAGGATCAAAGTGGAGGCACAAGTCCAAATACCATTGTCACAGCTGACAATCGAACAGTTTCGGATGTTGGCTCACAATCTGGGGATGACCATGCACTGAAGGTTTTATTCTTTCCATGGCCTGTCAATTCTGCTCCCACTTGAGGAATAATTTCACTGAAATTTTCATCACTTTCTTCTGTTATCTTTCTTCGTTGTTTAATTATCTGTTTTGATAGGTGAGGAAACCTTACACAATTACAAAACAGAGAGAAAGATGGACAGAGGAAGAGCATAAGAAGTTCCTTGAAGCTTTGAAGTTGTATGGCCGTGCTTGGCGTCGGATAGAAGGTAAATTTTTTGAAGAACCTGATGCCTTCTGAATGTATTTTCTGTTATGTTGTCCATCTCTTGAAATTACTTTGTTTTATTGCAGAACATGTAGGCACCAAGACTGCAGTTCAGATTCGAAGCCATGCTCAGAAATTCTTCTCTAAGGTTTACTGCTCTTCTTCCAGTACCTATTTTCTACCATAATATGTCCATGGGATCCTTAGTGTAAGTGAAATTATTCATGACCCCCCAGGCGTGCAAACGTTTTTATGCGGGTATTATTCTCAGGTTAAACGTCTTTCTCATTCCCCTATGTTATCTTCTTGGTTCAGGTGGTCCGGGAGTCAAGTGCTAGCAATGGAGGCTTTGAGAAGCCCATTGAGATTCCTCCTCCTCGTCCAAAAAGGAAACCGATGCACCCATATCCCCGAAAGCTGGTCCATACACTTAAAAAGGGAATCTCAGTTCCAGAGCAACCAGAGAGGTCTCCATCCCCAAATTTATCCGCTTCCATACTAGAGAATCAATCTCCTACGTCGGTTTTGTCTGCAGTGTGTTCAGATACCTTGGCCTCCACAACTTTAAATCTGCATAACAGTAGTCTATCACCGGTTTCATCTGCTGAAGGTGTGAACCCTGCCAGCTTGTTACTCTCTGAACAAGAGAATGGGGCTTCATCGGCAGAAGAGGAAAATGGATCTCCATCATCCATCCTAGTAACTGCTGGTTCATTCACAGGGGACCAATTTCCCATGGTACTAGAAATCCTGTTTACCTTTAGCTGTGAATCCCTTTCTAATAAATTGTATAATTGCCTGATTACTTTTTGTTTGTTCCTTGTTGGTTTAGATGAATATGCAGAAATTTGATTCAGATCCAAAAGACAACATTTCTACCAAAGAAGATTCAGCCGTGGAAGCACCGACCGTGACTCTTAAGCTCTTTGGAAGGACAGTCTTGGTCACCGATTCCCAAAGACCATCTTCCACTGTAGGGACTCGAAAGACTCTGCCATCTGATATTCGTCAAGAGAAGTTTGACCCTCAAGAGAATGAGGAGAGGCCTGTGCAAACATTACCATGGAACCCAATGCAGACAGAATTATCAGTGGGGTCAGCCAGAAGTGCTTGGAGTAATTGGCCTTGTGGAGCACCCCCATTGTTCTACTGCATGCAGTTACAGAAAGAAGACTCAAAACCAGTTGAAGCTGCTCCTCTGCCATGGTGGGGTGGTTTACCATTCCCTCTCCTCCCAACCTCTATGGAAATGCGACCAGGTTCTTGTTTGGACAAAGTCCATGAGGAAAAGGAAATTCACAAGGAAGGATCTTGGATGGGTTCGAGCACTGAATCAATAAGTGAAGTGGAAAATGGGGACAAGAATTGGGATGTTGTTGAGTCGCAAAGCCAAGAACCTTCTTCCGACAAGGAGGAGAAGGAACCAGGCCCAGTTTCCCAATTGAAAACAAGTGTAACTTCAGCCTTATTTGAGCGAAGAGCCAGCCCTGACAAGTTTATGAAGGGGTTTGTGCCGTATAAAAGATGTTTAGCAGAGAGAGACACCCAGTCCTCAGCCATCGTTAGAGAAGAGAGAGATGGCCAAAGAATCCGGCTCTGCTTATAGTCTCCTCCACTGGGAGCCCTTAACTTGCATTTACCTTTCTTTGCAAAGGTTTTTTCTTACAGGTTGAGAAGCTGATTTGGATAGTCTAGCGAAGAACTGTAGTGGTTTCAGCTGTTGGATGACAGAAAATAAAGACGGCAAAACAGAGGTCAAGCAACTGTCTCTGCAGCAGCTGTGTGTATCTAATATGGTTTTCTCCTCCTTCCCTTAAAACTGTTCAAAGTTATAACCCCTTAGTGCTCCCGCATTGTATCTAATATGGAATCATCTCTTGAGCAGTCTTTGTAATCATCTCCTTTTCTTTGTTCTTTTTTCTGTCTTTTTTTTTTTTTTCGAAGTGCAAATTCCATGTCTTCGTTCTCTTGAATAGAAATATTCCTCTTTTACTTTATTTCTCTTGGAAATTGGTTCTTGGTGCATCAGTTCACTTGTCTCGAAATTGCATTTGTGGACCAGTCTATTTAGTTTGGGCGTTAACAAAATCATGTCTGAGCTGCGTCTGAATCTTGTTTTTGCAAATTTCTAAAGTCGGTTCTTTTGCTGAGACATGCGAAAGTGCCAAGTTTTACCAAGTGCTAGGCTTTGCAAGTCTCATTTGGCAATATATTTGACAATATTTGTGTTCTTTTGCATTAAGTAATTCACGAGCAAATTTGTAGGAATTTACTAAGTGCCAAGCCATTATCAAATAGCTTCAGCGAAACTAAAATATCATGTTACAGATGTTGACTTATGGGAAAGATGACATTCACCGGAGTATTGCTGGTAGATAAAATAGTGTCTACTCTGGCCGTCTGAATCATGTCCATGCGATGTGCTATGTTACTGGATGAGATGGGAGTGGATGAGAGGAGAACAGGGACAGAAGAAGAAATGAAGTTGTGGGAGCTTATTTATGGGATCTCTTTCTAAGAAACTTCCTCACATGCTTGAAGTCCTTCCCTTTTGGTGGGAACGAAAATTTCACATTTCATGGGTTTTTCCATGACGGGAGAAGTGAAATTTCAAAAAAAATTCACAAAAGAACAACATCAAAACAGTCAATTTCGGCAGAATTCACAATTCCCGGCTCTCGAAATATTGGACTTAATAGTCAGGCTGATTGAAACTGGAAATGCCCATTTATAGTGCCCCCCATGGAGATCTGTACCAAGAATAAGTCCACTTCTGTGGTTAGATGATCTGTAATGTCCGATAAAGTGGGTAACTTTTCCCAGAGTGCTGCTGTTATTATGACTATTTGTAGGAAGCAATTGATCAAATGATTAATGTGCATCAATCAGGCTGATAATTTATCTCTGAGATCTCTTCATGGGGTCGTTTAGAGCATATGACCATTACATTATCTACAAGCACATCCACTTATATAAAAGGTGACTGATTCTTTTCTTTTTTTCTCTTTAGGCACGAAGCACACTAGGCTTATTAAATGGTTAGTAGACCTCCTGTTAGTTACATCAGAGAAAAACTAACAAACTATTGGGAGTTTCAGTCATTGAGACTTGATCTCAAGACCTCTCTCAAATGAGAACACCTGCCATTGCGCTAGTGGGGCAGGTGAAGATAACTGGAAGAAACAGTCTAGACTGTCCTATGGTTCATAATACAACTGATCAAACAAATAACCTGGCCTTTTTATAGATCTTTAACAGAACCATTTTGATGATTATACATATTGCAGTACAAAACTTTGTGAGACATTTTAACTCCCTTCTGACACATCTTCTCCAAGAGGAAATTAATTGAAATATGAGGTATTGAAACAGAGTTAACCACTACAGAATGGTAATGGAGAAGGGTAACCATAGTTCTGAAGTCAATAAATAAAAAGATCAGGGTTTGATTCTGTTGTACTTGTATTTGATGCATTGAATTTGAGACTCAAGACTCACTCTGATCGGAGGATAATGCCATGTTGAGCTCAATACTGTCTTGGGGTTTGCTTAAAGCCTTGGCGGAGCTCTGATCTGGGTTTCGCAACTTCCACAAATATGACCCTGCCATCCAGAAACTTAACAAAAGCATTGCCGTTTGATCAGTTTCCCCCCAAAAGACCAAACACTTCTCATAGCTGAGAACAACTAAATTGAGGAAAAAACTGAAGAGAAAACATTGATTGATTTCATTATGCACAAAACTATATCAAAATTTGAACCATTCCACATTTCTTTGATGCGGCTTATCAAATCATAAACTACATCACTTGGTGGGCCAAATCCCATAAAGCATACTAAATGGACACTTCTAATCCCCCGATATACTTTCCTTTGCTGGTATCTATTTTCCATAGACAGTTCAAATTTCTTGCTAGACTTGAAGGTCAAGATCTCGCACTAGGTCTAGATTGTCTAGACCGAAAGGTTAAGATTCCAACTAGTGCCCCAATCCGTATACCTCCCACATTGCTCAACAAATCATCAAATAGTTCAAGTTTTAGCTCTACACTGGAAGCTCAAGTCTCCCTGATCCCTGTAAAATCTAGATTTGGAGCTCAACCGTTTGGATCAAAATCTAGGTGGCCTTGAGTTCATCGAGGCTAAACAATGCCACGTTCAAATAGTACCTGAAAACTAAAAAGCATGAAAACATGCACATGACCATACAGTGTTGAATTTTTAAATAGCTCTATAACTATGTCACATATTCGAAAATAGAGATGAAATGAAAATAAAACTAAACTTCTATTCTTGTACAGATGCAACTTATGATCGATCTATGGTTGCAAGAAATTGCCATCTCCTCGTAGCATTTGGAATGATGACCAACTAGTTCCAATTCATGTCATTGTCTAGCAGTGCATTACGAAATATTATCTAAAGAAGCCTGTAAGAAATGCGTCTGTGTGTGTGTGTGTGTGTGAGAGAGAGAGAGAGAGAGAAATTATTTTAACTCATGTTTGTCCCTTTAAAGAGTATTTTAATCTCGCCGGTTGCAGAAAATGAAACAAGTTGAAATTCTAACTGTTATAATCCATGGGTAATTAATTTGACAGTTCAGTAATTTTATAGTGAGCTCTAAGATCCTTGCTAAATTGGCTAACCTACAAAACTTTCAGACCTCATCTCCTCATGGAAAAGCTTCACCCATTAAATATGAATGCTGTATATCTACAGTTATGGTTGTGACACATAGAAAAAGAAATCTATGATATAGATGAATTGTCCATTGTACTGCGATGTGCACTGCCCAGTGAGAGACAGGATGTCAAAAAGCTTAGCCTTAATAGACATATAGGTAAGGACCTGAAACCTCCTTTTTCTAACATTTTCCAAGGACAGGATCATTTTGATCATGACAGGTTTTAATACCCTGGTGTAGATGGTGAGTCATTGTACAGCTCTTGTGGCAATGACATTAATTAAGCACACTTTACAACGTTGGCCGTGTCAACAGGCTGCTCTTTTATGATCGTTTCAGCTTTACTTTGAGGCAGTTTGAGACTAGAGGTCCTCACAATCTCAGCCACATAGTCAACCTAGTAGGAGATGATGATGACTTGAGCGGAGTAAAGCTTTTGCTTATGTGTTGTTTATGGAAGGCGTCTCTTTATGTATTTCTTTTTTGTCATCTCTTTATGTATTTATTTAACTAGATCTCTTTATTTCATTACCTACAAATGACTGTTTTATTGAAGAATCATGTTTTAATTTCTCTCAATGCAGCATGTATATATGTATTCATACATATACATATTTGTGGTTCAATGGTAGTATAGTGAAAATCCTATAGATAGTTCAAATAGTATCTATAGGACTCAAACTACCAATTTTTAAGTTATCATTCCATTGAAATAAGTATGGTTTTAAGTTTCTATTAGTTTTCAAAGATTTCATAATTTTTTTACGGAGTTTCTGCGATTATCCTCTATACTATCTTATTTTGGACTTATCAATATTTACCTCAATATCGATATTTTGAACCAGTGGGTGCACTGTGTGATATCTTTGGAACGCAAGCTCCCCACGATCGCCGTCTCAAAGCTTTCGACCAGTGGGGTCTATCCCCAAGGACTTCGTGATGACACTTTATTGCATGATGGATCCATTTCACCATCTCGAAGCCTTTGGTATGCTGTTCTGTCCCCACAGTGCACCAACTCCATGAAAACATTTAAGAAGTGAGGGATTTGGCATCGCCATATCAGAGCCTTTTAACCTGTAGCATTGGGGTTTGTCCTTGCCAACTTTGCAATGACTCTTCTGGAATGAGGGATTTATTTCCTTTCTTAGTGATTTTGGTATGCTAGTATGTTCCCATTGACTCCACGAAAACACTCTTACATGAGGGATCCGTCCTCGCCATCTCAGAGCCGCACAAGTGGGTCTATTACAAGCCGATTCTGCGATGAAACTTTTGGTGTGGGTGATCTGTACCACCATCTCATAGCCTTCTGCTTGTGAGTCTATTTGTTACAAGCCGATTCCGCGATGAAACTTTTGGTGTGAGCGATATGTCCCACCATCTCATTGCCTTCTGCTCATGAGTCTATCCCGGCCGACTTTGTGAAAACATAGTCCATGGGAGTTTAAACTTTAAAGAGATTGTTCGTTGGGCTTCTTCCTCCTTCTAAAGAGTCCATGCTCTATACAGCAAGTTGGAAATCAGGATCTTCCACATCTGAAGAGATGAACTTACTGTCATAAGAATATCATAGAAACTTCAAGATTCTTATTTCATCTCTAAAGTATCCATGCTCTGTTTAATAGCTTTTTGAAATCCAGTCTCCTCGTCAACCTCCTGAAAAATACTATCTTCCTCATATGAGGAAAGGAAGTCCATCCGCAGTGTTCCCTCAGAGCCAGACACTCTTCTCTACCTTTTCTTGCATGTTTGTCAGTAGATGCTCTATCATCAACTTCCTGACCTTCTTAGGGAGTGTAGGCATCCATCCCTTAACATCTCTTTCATTCTAATGAGTCAAGTGCTCCTTAAATCTAGTTATGCCCCCGACCATCATCCTAGGGAAACATCAACACGTAATCTTGTGCCTATCCTCATTCACCATCTCTTTGTGCTCACAACCAATATCAAAGGATCTTCTAAGCGTGATTAAGTATCGCAAAAGGATCTTCTAAGAATTATTAAGTATCGAGACAATGAAACAAATATGATATTGTTAAACTTATAATATTTAAAAATTTTAAAAATGACTAACAATAATCCAAAAATAATAATTTTTGTTTTTTAAATATAATCATACAATTAGAGTAAGTTAACATTAATAAATATTAGTCCATGAATCTAATAGATAACCCATAGACTGGTCTCTTATAAATATTCATAACATAAACTTTAAATACTTAATTTATATTTGGAATTTTTTTTATTATTTTTTATATTTAAAAAAACAAATAAATAATTTATAATCCAAATAGAAAGGGTTAGTGTTAGGATCTAATAGATCACACTTAGTACACTGGCATATAATAATTTAAAGCTAATGAGTAGCATATATATATTAAAATGCAAATTTTGATGAATTTTAAAAAATATATAGAAACACTAAAAAGTGAGATGAAATCTCATCATTGAAGACCATAGATCTATGAATTTGGCCACAGATCTATAAAGCTATGCTTTAGAAGCACATTTGGATTCATTTAAAGGGATTTAACACCCTAAAAATAAAACATAAAGAAAATTAAGCATACCTCACTGAATAGTGAAAAACGATTTTGATTTGATCTCCATAGAGTTTAAGTTTTGTTTTCGATCGTTTGAAAGAAACAAAGAATTTGATTGTGAGCGTCGTAAGGATGTTTCTGGTTTATCCAGCTCGGGTTTTGTTTCGTTGGTTGTTTTGTAATCATTCCAACTATCAAAAAAAAAAAATGAGAGCATAATAGTTAGTTTTTTTTTTAATCGGTAAATCAGATATATATTAAAGAGCATAATAGTTAGTTTGAACTCTATATATAGGCATCCGGTCGATATGCTCAGTATGTATCCTACTGTATCGGTCGTATAGGAACCGATGCGGTACAATACGGTTGAAACCCATATATTTTTTTAGTACTTTAGTATATCGTATCGGTAACCTCAAAAAATCAATTTGTATAGTTCGATATGTAATTTTTGTACGCTCGACATTTCAAACCATGTGTTGCACAGTTCGATACGTATTTTTTGTACGCTCGACATTTCAAACCATGTGTTGCACAACAGTTGAGAGTAAAGCCTCATCTACATCTTGGAAGATCTCAAATCCACTTTGAAATATCTTCGGATACCGGTAGAGAAAATGATTTTTGATAGAAAGTTCAACATCTGTAATGTTTGGCAGCGCAACTTAAAATCAAACCTGATGAAGGAGTGACAATTTATGACCGAACCAGTCAACTTGTCCGAACCCTCCCTACTTTTCACAGTTTTGGGTTGAGGTTTTAGAAATGTGGATTGTGTTCAGTTTTGGATTTCTTAACCTGTTTATAATGGGATCAGGTTCGATTTTGGCTCCCGAACTTACCTAATTAATTTGTTAATAAGCATATATAATGACATACTTCATATAAGTTATTCCATAAACATTAAATAGAATTAATGTCTATTGTGAGCACGGGAAAATGAGGCGTTCACAACTATTATTTAGTTTAAATGAGTTAAAACAACGGGTTTGAGTTGAAGGGCTCACTTATTGGGTTGGGTCCGGGTTTTCCTTTTCAACCCTTTTACAAACGGATTATGTTTGGGTTGGGAATATTCCTACCCATCCCAAAACCACCTATTGCCACCCCCACCTGGATGCATATTAAGAACTATCACCACAGTTTAGTTTGAATTCAAAGTCCCATTAGTATGTGGTGCTTTGGCTTATAATGTAGCCAATTTCTCACATTGGGACCAAGAAATAACCTCTTCAAGAAAAGCTACAGGGATGCTAATGCTAACCTTTCAGTTCTGAAAGACCAACTAAGAAGAGTTATTTCTAGGAAGGCATGGTTTGTGAAAATGGAGGACGATTAAATAGAAGAAGAAGAAGAGCATTTTTGAGGGCCTCCCTTCTGGGGAGATTCATTAAAGAAAAACTAAAGTTAGGGGGACTACAAAATTGTCTTTGAAAGGCGTGGAGGACAACAGTCCAAGTGATGGTAAAAGCCATGGGAAGAGGATAATTCCATTCCATTTCCATCCAAAAGGGGAGGCAAAGAAAGAGCTGGATGGAGGAGAAAGAGACTAAGAAATAGGAATTATTACATTTAGCTCATTTTATTTTTTGATCAGCAAAAGAATTGATTAGCTCACTTTAGTATTCATATATGTTTTCACAGATTAGATTATACACAATATCAAATTTTAATATTATTAAGTATATGTATAGATTAAAATGACTATGGTGTACGTAAGGATGCAAGTGCACCCTTAGTCTCTCAGATATGTGGTCCTATCAAATATAGTCATCAACATATATATGCTTCCTGTGCAAGTCTAAAAAAGACAGGGTGGAACACCTTTCTATCACTACAAATTCATGTGCACACTAGAAAGAATGAGGGTGAAATAGGTCAAGAAGGAAGGCTGAAGTGGCATTCCAAACTTCAAGAAGTTGTAGTTTTGTGTGGTTCTTGTGTTGTAAACTTTGAAGGAGGAATTGTAAGTTCTGGTTTACAAGATGATAAAAACAAGCACATGTACGGAAGTCAAGCACAAAAGCACACAATATAATATGGAAATCATAAACCTACAAACTGAACCACAGACCAAATGTCTGCTAGACATCAAAATCTTATAAGGAGGAATTGTAAGTTTTGGTTTACAAGATGATAAAACGAGCACATGTAAAGAAGTCAAGCACAAAATATGGAAATCATAAACCTACAAACTGAATCACAGACCAAATGTCTGCTAGACATCAAAATCTTATAATCCTCAGGTAAAAGAAAACTTATCTCAGCTACGGTTAAAACCATGTATAGTAATCAGGTTAAGCAAAGCCTTTCAAAGGTCTTTCAATCATAGAAGGCAACCCAAAAAGTGTCATCTCAGGGGCTACGAGTTCTGACGAGGGCCCATAGAGATTTGCCTACACTTTCAGCTCTAACTTAGATATTAGCCAGAGTTCTTGCATACTTTAACTCTCTGCAAATGCACATAGTTAGCAGATTATCTGCCTAAAAGTGTTGTATAAACCTCAATCATATATAGGAAATTCTCTTCGCTACATTTGCATCTTCTTACCCTCCTTCTAATAAACTTGTTATTTATCATAGTATTATATAAGTTGCATAGATGTGGACATCAAACCCAAGTCTTGTCTTTAATAGGTCCCAGATAATTCCAATAGAAATGGAACCAAAATGTGAAACCATTATCAAGAAATTGATTCCTAATGCCTAGTGCCAACTAATTGCAACTAAACAATCCAAAAAAGGAAGGTCATGAAAATCAACCACTAATGCCTTGCAGCTTCTTAATTTTATTTTATGTATATAAAAAAAAGCAATTGAACTACCCAGTACATACCTTTCCGTGCATCCCCTCGATGGCTTTCTTAGATTCCTCCTCAGTCGCATAACGAAGGAAAGCAAAGCCTCTTGGTCTATTTGCTATTCTATCCATCACAAGGTTGACTGTAAAACAAATAGGTATTATTTTAAATACCAAAAAAGAATTTTACCAATAGATGGACAACATAATATCACTAGGAAGGAAACAATAATTAGTGGAACATCATCATCACTGACTAATGTGGCATCAACATCACTGTCCTACCTTCTACAAGTTGGCCAAAGTTTAGGAAAGCATTTCTCAAGCTCTCTTCAGTGGTACGAAATGAAAGCCCTGCATGCAATGGCACATGTCTTAGTAGACAGAAATAAACTTTGACAAACAAAGGTCTTAAGTGAGCTGCATATGTGCTGTCCTTTCTGGAGACTTTTTTATGACTTAAAATGGTGTAGAACAAACGGTGATAGAACAATTGCTCAAAGTAGGACGGAAAGAGACCATCAGTGACCTAAACATTGTGACCCCCACATCCTACCTGATTCTTTGTTTACATGTGTCACAGGAAATGCAAATCATTTTCAGTAATTGACTAGTCTTCCATGAATAGCTTAACATGCATAGAACTTGGATTTCATAGAAGAAAATGCCCAAGCCATGCTACCCAGTTGTGAAGGAGGAAGATCAGTAAAATGGGTTTTAAGATCATCAAATGATATATTAACTATTCAGTAACAAATTGGAATAAAAGAAGCAAAAAGTTTTTTCTGTGGCTAATACACAAAGATTGAACTTGATCTCAGCCATCAATTCTGCAGGTGCAAGACATAACTGCAATTAAAGGCTAGGTATGGCAATGTCACATCTATAACTAGTTTCAATAAAAAGAAAATCTAAGCAAAAGAAAACAGAAGCGGAGAGGTTAGGCTTCATCTTGAACAGATGGTTTCATTTCCAATAAAATGAAGGAGTTGACACTGCATAAATAATTGATGATATGTGTGAACTTAGATGCTCCATATGTGCACGATAGAGGGGGCAGAAACACCATTTGATTTGATCCACATGGGAGATTTCATATGTCAAACTCGATAATATATGAGCCTAACCATTCATCAATAGGGTTACTTGATGGTTATTAAATTTCCTGTACCTCATGAAATGAATGGATGAAATCATGTTTGTAATAACATATAAGAATAAACAAAGAAAATCATGCTATGTAGTCCACAATTTTATAATTAATTAACGCATAGGTGAAAGCAGTAAATAACTTCCCTGTTGTGTTTGAATAGGGATGGATGCACATATATGCGATAAAGTTAACTGTGACCATATCTAAGGAAAAAAAAAGTACATCACATACAGACATATTGGGGTTTAAGATTCTATTTTAATGTAACAGACTGATAGCAAACTTATTGTCGGTGTAAGCATGCACAGCATGTCTCCACAGGCTCCCTCTTATTTTCAGAAGAAATCTGGGCTGCTCCCAGGAAATTAATGCCCTCCTAACCCTACCACATAAACATGAAGCACTTGCAGGATGGTCTGGAATCACCATTAAATGGATACCACCTGGCCTGGGAGACTACGTCGACCAAAATCAACCCAAGTAACCATCTAGTTGGCAGATTCGTCCTACAGTTGATCACATTTTCCCCAACCATCAAAATTCATCAAGAAGAAGATTGGAAGAAGAAATTGATTGCGATAGAAAATAAGGTTAGAAGGATCTTATCCAGTTATATTTCAGATTTCATAGGTAGTACCAATTCAATTGTGGATCCAATCCCCTGCATGTGCCAATATGGTGTTTCAAGACTATTCCTTGTCCAATCATACATTGACTGGTCTTATTGTCTCTGAGGTGGTCAATTGCCAGAAAACCAACCAAGACTAGACTTTCTTAGCATTCAATCACTGAAACACCATGGGAGTAATGCAAATTATCTATTTGAACATGTGAAATAATACACACACAAGTGCCTGCTTAAATTCATAATATATTATACTTGTATATGTTTGTAATCTCTCTCTCTCTCTCTCTCTCTCTCTCTCTCTCTCTCTCTCTCTCCCCCACCCTCCCTCTCTCTCTCTCTCTCCAGATTTGTTGGGGCAGCTCACTAGAACTTGTACTAAGCAGCCCCATGAAAAAAAAAATGTAGCAGGTTGTTTTTTAATCCAACTGTTGAAGTTAAGGTAGACCCCATGGGAGATACGTGGCAAAAATCAGGCCCATAAGATGTTTCTAGGCCTCCAATTGAAGGTTTAAAAATCAAGGATTTCTATAACCTAGGTAAGATCTAGTGAACTCCAGGGGATTAATGCTGACAAACTATGGTCTAATCGAACAGTCTAGAATTGTCTGATCAGCCTGAGTTTTTGCCACGCGTCTCCCGCGGGATCCACCTTGATATCCAACAGTCTTACCCCCAAAGGACATGCGACGTGTCGATGTTCTAGAGGGGCGGCTCACTATAACTTCTAGTGAGCGGCGCTAATGAGAACCATTCCCTATATATATAGTTGTGTTTGTGTGTGCATGCACCCAAAAGTGATGTGTGATTGTTATAGCCTATTATGTAGGATATGTAATGTTATTTCACTGTTACTGTTATAAATACTTTTTACACGTAATGATGTAGGCAGCCATGGCCCATGGTAGAACCAAAAGGTTGTGATTCTTTTGAATGAAGTGGAAGCCTTGATGTTTTTGATTTGTTCTCTCTAAGACCATAGAAGTAGAGGGAGATTCTCCTAATATCATTGCTGAGAGGGTCCCTAAGACGATGGGAATAGTAATATTATTATTGACCTTAGTGTGGTTTAAATATATTGCAGTGAGCATCAAAGATGTATTCATCTCAAAAAGGTGTAAATAGAGGTCTCTTGTATATAGGGAGTTTCCTTCTAATGATTACTATCTCATCTAATCTCACTAACCCAGGATGCCTATATTCTATTTTCATCTAACTAGGAAGTTCTATTAACATTTTTATGTTCAGAGTTTGACAGCAATTTATAATAGGTTTATTTTTCAGGATTCTATATTCCTCCTGCTGTTCTTCATAAATCATGATTAACCCTGAACATTAAAGTGCTTTAATAATTAAATCTCCCCATATATCTGTGAGGGGAAAAATAGGCTATGAAAAGAAAAATAGTAATGTGCTGGTGTCTAATAAGGTCGTAGACTCGTAGTCCCTTGAGACTCGTTAGGAAAAGAAGACTTGGTTCCTTTGGTGTTCAACATCTTTTACTGTGAAAAAAAAATGTTGTCAAGACTAGTAATAATGGAGGGGAATTTTACTTTTTAGTATTTTTTGATCGGTAAATGGAGGGGGAGATATCAAGACAAGTAATGATCAAAGTAGCTCAACAGGTTAAATACGTGTGTTACATTTTGTTATGGTGTCCTAAAATCAAGATAAAAGAATGTTTCCAAATAAACAAAATCACAGAAGAGAAAGAAAACAAAATGAATTCAAAGAAAAAAAATATGAATTCAACGAAAAAGAAAAAAAAACAATCATACGAATTGAAGAGAGCTAAACAGGGATAATATAGGTATGCTGCCATATTACTGTAAAAAATTGAAAAGGGAAAGAAATCAGTAGCAAAAAAAATATTGTACTACTTGGAAATTGAATTCATAGATCACCATTAAGAATATCATAAAAACATGTCCAAGCTGCGCACAATGCTGCCCAGACAGCGCTTAATGCGAGCTTGAGTGAATTTTCTTCCCCTTGGGTCTTTCCTGGGCAAGAGCCTTCTTATTTTCCCTCGGCTAGATCTGCCATTGGCAGCTAGTCTTTCTATGAAATATCTTTTAACCAAAAAAAAAAAAAATCTGATCTTATCGAAACCCCAAAAAGATGGTACATTCTTCTCCTGAGAAAATTCAGAATATGAAAAAGACCCATTTCATCTACAAAACATGGTAACAGTATATATAATGGCAAACACTAGTAATAACAGTGAGTGTTGGAATAGTTACGTATTTTCTTTTTCCCGAGTTTTCTCTTATATAAAGAAGTCTTTGTATTAGGGTTTGACACGAAGAATTCATAGAACTGAAGCCAAACTATTTCTTTGAGAGAGAGAGATTGTTTGAGAGGTTGAGGAACCATTGTAATCTCTTTGCTTTGAATTTAGTAAAGAAGGTGATCTCTCCGTGGACGTAGCCCCAGTTGGGTGAACCACGTATATCCTCTGTTCTTGTGTGATTCTCTTTTCGTTCATAAGGTTATCTTTTCACCACAAATTGGTATCAGAGTCAGGTTGATTCGAAGCAATGACATCAAAAAGTTCTAGCGCCAAGTTCGATGTTGCAAGATTCGAAGTGAATGGCAACTTCGGATTATGACAGAGTTGGGTAAAAGATCTATTGATACAACAAGGTTTGCACAAAACCCTAAAGTGTAAAGAAAATAAACCGGAGTCAATATCCGATGAAGATTGGGAAGATCTAGAATTGAAGGCGGCGAGCACCATTAGATTAAACCTATCTGATGACGTTCTCTATCACGTGATCAATGAAGATTCAGCACCGAAACTTTGGATGAAACTCGAAAACCTATATATGACAAAGTCGTTGTCAAAGAGGTTGTTCCTAAAGCAGAAACTTCATACTCTCAAGATGAAGGTGGGGATCTCACCGAGCACATGAATGCACTCAACAGAGTAGTCAATGACCTAGCAGGCATTGATGAGAAGGTCAGTGATGAAGATCATGCTCTACAACTTCTCTTTTCACTTTTGCCCTCTTATGAACATCTGATTACTACCCTACTCTACGAGAATGATACCCTAGAATTAGAAGACAAAGTAGCAACCCTACTCTCAAATGATTTGAGAAAAAAAAATATGAAAGAAGAAAATACTAATGTTGAGGGTTTGTTCGTTAGAGGAAGAGAAAGGAAAAAATGAAAGGGGAAAGAACAAAGAAGAGGAAGGTCAAAATCAAAGGCTGGAAGGATTCGGCCTTAATGTCACCATTGCAAGAAATATGGTCACATGAAGAAAGACTGCAGAATCCTAAAAGAAGAGCAAGAAAAGGAACCGGAAAGGGGGAAGGAGGAAGGGGAAAGACTCAGATCAATCTAATGCAGCTTCAGAAGAAAGTAGCGACAGCGAAGCCTTTTGCGCCTATTCAAGTAAGGAACCATTTTCTGATTCTTGGATTATAGATTCAAGTTGCTCATATCATATGTGTCCTAATAAATCTTAGTTTAGCACATATAAGAACTATGATGGGGGAATAGTATTGATGGGTAATGATGCAGTCTGTAAGACAGTAGGAATTGGTATTGTCAGGATAAAAATGTTCGATGGGGTAATTCGAACCCTAACTGATGTTAGGCATGTACTAAACCTAAAAAAGAATTTAATTTCTTTGGGTACAATGGAAGCCGTTGGGTGTAGTTACACAGCTTCAGGTGAAGCTCTGAAGGTAGTCAAAGGAGCCCTTGTTATCCTGAAAGGTATAAGGACTGGAAACCTATACAAGATAATAGGGAATATTGTGACAGGTGGAGCTGCTATTGGTTCATCAGAAAGCAACGATGAGACCAAACTATGACACAGGAGACCGAATCATATGAGCAAGAGAGCCCTAATGGAGCTTCACAGCAGAAAGCTCCTAAAGAGGATAAAGACCTACAAGCTACAGTTCTATGAGCACTATGTTCGGGAAGCAGTCAAAAGTGAGGTTCAAGACCTCTTCACACCGCAGTGAGAGAATTTTAGACTATGTTCATTCAAATGTGTGGGGGCCAGCCCCTGTGAAGTCACTGTCGGGATTTCTATATTATATGACTTTTATAGATGATTTCTCGATGAAATTTTGGGTGTATTACATGAAGCAGAAGTCTGAGGTATTCGGCATTTTCAAGCAATGAAAAGCCAAGGTTGAAAAGCAGATAAGAAAGCAGGTGAAGTGTCTGAGGTCAGACAATGGAGGAGAATATACATCTACAGAATTCTCTAAATTCTGTAAAGATGAGGGTATTACTCGAAACTTCACTACACCCAGAACTCCACAATAGAATGGAGTGGCAGATCGAATGAACAGGACACTCCTAGAGAAAGCTCGGAATATGAGAATAGATGTTGGGTTGAAGAAAGCATTCTGGGCAGAAGTAATCAACACAGCAAGTTTCCAGATAAATAGATCACCTTCTAGAGCAGTAAATCTGATGACACCAGAAGGGGTTTGGTCAGGTAAAACCTATAACTATTCTATGTTGAGAAGTTTTGGTTGTCCAGCATATGCACATGTGCATGGTGATCTGAGGAGTAAGTTTAATGCAAAATCAAGGAAGTGTATTTTTCTGGGGTTCCAGAAAAGAGCTAAAGGCTACAGGTTATGGGATCCCGAAACAAGGAAGATTGTTGTGAGCAGAGATATAGTCTTTGATGAGACTGTCATGATGAAAGAGGAGCAGCATTGTGATGATACAACCGGCAGTAGGGACATTCAGTTTAGGTGGAGCTGGATAGATCTGAATCAGAAGAAAGTGATGAAGAACCACTACGTCAGATCGAGAGAGTCGATCAACAGCCACAGCCACAGAGATCACAACGGGTTCGAAAAGCACTCGGAAGATATGATGATGACACAGACATGGTAGCTTTTGCTCTCATGACAGAGAATAGGGAACCATCTAGCTTCAAGGAAGCAGTATCAGACAATGATCACAGAAAGTGGGAGAAGGCTATGGATGAGGAGATGAAATCACTACACAAGAACCATACTTGGGATCTTGTAGAACTGCCTAATGAGGAGAAAGTCATTGGCTGCAAGTAGATTTTCATAAAAGAATCGACCACTGAAAGCAGCGAAGTAAAGTTCAAGGCAAGACTGGTTGCAAGGGATTTTGCACAAAGAGAAATAATAAATTTCAATGAAATCTTCTCACCAGTGGTGAAGCATACCTCTATCAGAACATTGTTGTCTATAGTAGTTATGCAAGACCTAGAACTTGAACAGATGGATGTGAAGATAGCTTTCCTACATGGAGAGCTAGATGAAGAGATACACATGCGACAGTCAGAGGGATTTCAGATGAGGGAAAAGCAGATTAGGTCTACAAACTGAAGAGGTCTCTGTATGGTCTAAAACAGTCACCCAGGCAATGGTACAAGCGATTTGACTCATTCATACTGAAGAATGGGTATTCCAGAAATGAGTATGACCATTATCTCTATTTTAGAAAAATTAGAGATAGTTCCTTCATTTTTCTTAGCACTTTATATGGATGATATGTTGATTGTTATCAAAAGCATGTCAGAGGTGAAGATATTGAAGAAGCAACTCAGTAGTGAGTTTGAGATGAAAGACTTAGGTCCAGCAAGGGTAATTCTAGACATGGAAATTCGGAGAGATAGGAAACTGAGAAAACTATCTCTATCCCAAGGAAAGTACATAAGGAGGGTCCTTGCAAGATTCAAGATGCAAGATACAAAACCAGTGAGTACTCCTTTGACAGCCCATTTCAAGTTATCCTCTCAATTATGTCCAATGACAAAGGAAGAGATGGCAGAATTCTCATATGTAAGTGTCGTGGACAGCTTGATGTACACCATGGTTTGCACTAGACCTGACATCTCACAAGGTGTTAGTGTTGTTAGTAGGTATATGGTGAATCCTAGAAAGGAGCACTGACAGATAGTGAAGTGAATTCTGAGGTACTTGAAGGGTACCATTGATGTCGGAATCTTGTTTGACAAGAATGAAAAATATGAGGTAGTTGGGTATGTCGATTCAGACTATGTTGGGGACTTGGACAAGAGGAGGTCTACTACAGGGTACTTGTTTACACTGGATGGAGGACCAATTTGTTAGAGATCCATGTTGTACCCTACTACAACATTGTCAATGATCGAGACTGAATACATGGTAGCTTCAAAAGCAACCAAGGAAGCAATCTGGTTGAGAAGTTTGGTTGGTAAACTGGGGGTAAAGCAGGAGAAGATGATTCTTCACTATGGTAGTCAAAGTGTCATACACTTGGCGAAGAATCAAGTTTACCATTCAAGAACGAAACACATTGATGTGCGCTTCTACTTCATAAGAGACACAATATCTGAGAAGGAAATTTTATTGGAGAAAATCCACACAAGTGAAAACCCTTCAAATATGATGGCAAAGTCGGTTACTATTTCTAAGTTTAAACATTGCTTGGACTTGGTTAACATTCGATGAGATCGATGGAAGGCTACACCCTTGAGGGAGGGTGTGAATGTATCTTTGGAGATGCAGTTATCCTTCACCCGAGGCAAAGCAAAATTTAAGCCAAGGTGAATAGTGTTGGAAATTGTTTTCAATTCAGAAATTCTGGGAGTTGCGATCGATCGCCAAAGAGGGGCGATTGATCGGAGGTAGCGGCGATTGATCGCCCCTCTTGGGCGATTGATCGCAGGAAGCAGGATTAGTTACGTATTTTCTTTTTCCCGAGTTTTCCCTTATATAAAGAAGTCTTTGTATTAGGGTTTGATACATGGTTTAAAAAATCGCCGAAACCGTTACGTAAAGGTTTCGGTGGCCTCCGATACCGTACCTTTACCCGTTTATCCCGAAACAAAACCGTAACACCCGAAACCGTTACGTAACGGGCCTTACGCCCTATACGTAAAGATTTCGGTCGTAGGATTGGGTTCCGAAAATCCCTAAACTCATTCTAAAACCTCATCTTTGCTTTATCTCTACCTATTCTTAGTACATTTTTTTCCCTAAAATCCTTTTGTTTTTTGTTGAGTAACAACTTGATTTGGGGTTTAATTCATAGATTTGAAGGAATTCAAGGCAGGTTCTTTATTTCGGGTATGTTTCAACCCTCGACTCATCTGATTTCCTTATTTCTAAATTTTGAGCTTCATATTGGCTTTAAAAGTATCTTGTTACTTATTTATCATATTTTATTTTATTTTCTATTTATTAGAATTTTTTGGATTTTTTTAAAGCAAAAAAGAAAAAAAATAAGTAAAGGCCGAAACCGTTACGTAATGGCGTTATGTAAAGGTTTCGGCCGTGTCTGTTATGGTGTCCGAAACCCTTTTTTTAAACCTTGGTTTGACACGAAGAGTTCATAGAACTGAAGTCAAACTATTTCTTTGAGAGAGAGAGATTGTTTGAGAGGTTGAGGAACCATTGTAATCTCTTTGCTTTGAATTTAGTGAAAAAGGTGATCTCTCCGTGGAATAGCCCCAATTGGGTGAACCACATATATCCTCTGTTCTTGTGTCATTCACTTTTCGTTCATTAGGTTATCTTTTCACCACAGTAAGTTCAATAAGCTACATTCATACTACCAAAATCAAAACCATTATCAACCACTCCCACCCACATTGTCATGTCCCCAAATCAGAAAACCCAAGAAAGAAAGAAAGCAAAAAGAGGAAGTCAAAATTTCCAACTACTATTCAATTGATAGAATCGATCGAATTAACTACTATGGATCACCTCAAATTTAACTCAAATGAAATACATAAATAAATACAAAATATATGATAAACACAGCCTACTGAATTTAACTACCAGAAATGAAATATGGTTATTCTTTCTCTTTGTTTCTGAGTTCAACACCTAATTCATCAACAAGAAGGGGAAAACCCAATTGCACCGCCCAACCAAAATTCATTTTTTCTTGAAAAAAGGAGGCATAAAAGAATTTCAAAAAAAAAACAAACAAACAAAAAAAGGATACCTTTCTAAGAGGAATGAAATAAGAGAAGGAAAGAACAACTTTTCACTAAAACCCCAGGAACCACAAGAGATTGAGATACAGAGAATAGAAGCTAACCACTGACGTAGAGCTTGGTGGAGGCAGTGTTAGTGTTGTTCGGCAAAGAAGGGAGGCACGCCACCACAGAGAAGCCATGACCGCGTCTAGATTGAGTTGCAAAGAGGGATAGAGAAGGGAAGCGGACGTAAGATGAGAAAGAACATGAAGCGAAGGAGTTGCAGAGAGGAGAATGCCTTTTTCTGTCATTCTCTAGCTTCCTTGGAGATGATGAAAGTGGAGGAGCAACTGTAAGAACAATTGCTGCCATTTGCTCTCCAAATCAATTCAAGGGAACGTTTGGATTGTGGGGTTTAGGAGAACCCTCCTATGATATCTAAAATGTGGGGGCGTTTTGGTAACTCTAAATAGTTAGAGGTTACACACCATGGGAAAGTCCAAGCGGTAGTGTATCTCCCTTTAGGGAGCGGAGACTCATGTTCGAGTCTTTGGTGTGGCTGTTGACGCCCACCATGAGTGCTAACCCTGCTGACCCATAACCCCCCGACATAGATAAATGATTAGAGCATACAAAAAATATATATATAAATAAAAAATAGTTAGAGCTTATTTTATTTTAGTTTTTTGGTAAAAAGGTTAGAGCTTATTTGAAATTATAATTTACTAGCAGAAGGCATGCGTGTTGCACATGTGTACGATGCATGTGAGAGAGAGGGGTAGGGGAGAGCGACTGGGGAACCCTAGAGATGAGTGAATTTTAACCACAGTTAAGGAGTGTCAAAAGGGACATGTGTTAACATGTGGGTGCAATTGATGAGAAATGGGTAGTTTGAAGTGGGTGAATTTTAACCACAATTAAGGAGTGTCAAAAGGTGCAGATGAGAAAATGGTAGTTTGGGAATTAAGTAAAACATTAAATCAAGGTTTTCTCTTAAGGGTAGTTTGGGAATTTATGAGTTTAAATAGATTGTAGATGAGAAATGGGCAGTTTGAGAATTTATCAAAAATAGGCTACCGTTTGAGAAAGGGGTAGTTTGGTAGATTGTAGATGAGAAATTGGTAGTTTGGAAATTAAGTAAAATATTAAATGAAGGAAGATTTGTAAGGTTTGTATATAAGGGTAGTTTGGGAATTGACAAAAATCAAGATACAGGGTAGTTTGCGAATTTCCATCATTAGGGGGGCTTCTCTCATTATAGTATAGATAAATTACACTCACTTCTCCTAGGTTTGATTAAATTTCAGAAACTTCCCCTCCTGTTTATAAAATTACACTAACCTCTCATGTCAGGCTTATTGGGTCTTGTCTATTTCGAGCAGAACTAGATAAAATAGATCTGCAGCAAAAAGATCTATAAAAAATTAGATCTAAACATAGTAAAACCGTTTGGCAATGCATGATAATAGATAGAGCTTCGTAATAAAACTGTGTTTGGTGACATCATCTTATTGCCGGGGCAATTGATGTCATTTTCAAATAATAATAATAATTATTATTATTATTATATAAATAATAATAATGATGATAAAAAAAAATAATAGTAATTAAAATAATAAAAATAATTATAGTAGTAATAATAATTATAATAGTAATAATAATAATAGTAATTAAAATAGTAATAATAATAACAATAATAATTGCAATAATAATAGTAATAGTAATAATAAATATAATTACAATACTAATAATAATAACAGTAATAATAATAATAATAAATTATAACAATAGTAGTAATAATAGTAATAGTAATGATAATTATAATTATAATACTAATAATAATAGTAATAGTAATAATATTATTATTATGAATAGTTATTAATAATAATAATAATAATAAATGGGCAAAATGGTTGAAAAAATGACAAAAATCTCAGTTGCAACATCTATTCAAAATAGACGCGCACGTCTTTCCCAAAAAGTACCAAAAACTTGAATTTTTATTTTAGACGTTTTATGTCTTTTTTTTTTATAGAAAGTAGACGTGCTACCAAACATTCTAAAACGTAAAAACGTCTACCCGCAATAAACGTATAGACAAGTAGACCCAAAATTTAGACATTACAAACAGCACCTAACTCCGTTAAGTAATGATATTTTTTTTCCAATTTTACCTTTATTACCTAGAGGAAACACGTGTTTACAGCTTCGTTTGAAAGCTCAACAAAAAAAAACATAAATGTCTCAAGCCACCACCTGTCCCTTTTAACACCCACTAACTATGATTAAGATTCACTCACCCTTAGAGTTTATCCATCTAATCTTAGTTTTTAGAAGAAAAAAAATAATCTTAGGTTGATTATGTTTGACCACAATTAAAGGGGCTCTACAAGCCGTCACGTGTCCTGTTAGCACCCACTAATTGTAGTTAAGATTCACTCACCCCTAGGATTCATCCATCTAACCTTCCTTTTAGAAGAAAAAACAAAAAAAAAAACTTAGGTTGATTATGCTTAACCACAATTGATGAGGCTCTACAAGGCATCACATGTTCTCTTTAACACCTACTAACTTGGCTAAGATTCACTCACCCCTAGGATTTATCAATCTAACCTTGGTTTTAAGAAAAAAAATATAAAAATATTAACATTAGGTTAATTATATTTAACCACAGTTAAAGTGTCTCTATAAGCCGCCACATTCCCTTTTAATACCCACTAACTATGGTTAAGATTCACTTACACCTAGAGTTCATCTATCTAATATTGGGTTTATAAAATATATATATATATATATATACCATAAGTTGATACTATTAACCATAGTTTTGGAAATATATATTAACCTTAAGTTGATACTATAACCTTTGTTACCAAACCCAATTATTTTATTGTACTAGCAACAATCCCGTGCGATGCACAGAAAATAAACAACATTAGATAAGAATGGAGAGGGATAAAGAGGGTAGTTAAGAGAGGGTATTTATGAGTCCCGCTTAAGTGGAGTTGGGACTTGGACAGAGAGAGGGGGTCTTTGTTGAGTAGAAGAATCTGTTGGGGCATGGGAGAGAGTTAATAATGGGAAGAGAAAATAGGAAGTTAAGAGATGATATTTATGGCTCCCACTATGTGATGATGTGACATCACAAATCTTAAAATGGAGATCAAAGAGGATGCCACCTAGGCATCCTATTTCTATAGTATATAAGTATATATTAGTTGACTTTGTCTTTAATAAGGGTAATTTAGACATTTTAAAATGTTTAAATGATGACATCATCAAAGTCCATCCGTGTAACTAACGGTAAATTATCGGAAGGGGGTATTTGTTATAGACAACCAAAGTTGAGAGGAGGTCAGTGTAATTTTAAAAACAAGAGAGGAGATTTCTGAAATTTCACCAAACCTCAGGGGAGATGAGTGTAATTTACCCTATAATTTATTCAGACTTTCGGATCCTATGGTTCCTCAAATTTAGGAAAACTCTCCTATGATGTCTAAAATGCATTGGGGGTGTTTGGTAACTCTAAATAATTAGAGCTTATTAAATTGTAATTTATTCGGACTTTACAGCATTTAATAAGAGTTTAATTGAAGCTCCAAAAAATTTAGAATAGAGGTTTTACCTCCAATGTAATAATGGAGGGAGCTCCTTTTGTTTTATAGTTTTTTTGAGTCTAATGCACTGGGAGGTAAATTTTAACATATGTGCAAAAAACTATCATTAAATTGGATTTTTATGTCTTCAATTTTTTAAAGGAGTTTCAAGCATACCCCACCCCTCATATTTCTCCCTGTAGAAAATAAATGAGCTTTAGTTTGGGCTTTCAGCTCCAAGTCGTCAATAGAGAACAAACCTTGCAATTTCATCTTCGTAGTCGTAGTAGGTAGGTTTTCTTTATCAATTGTCTTCTCCCTTCAAGTTATTTTATCGCTAAATTTCTCTTCTCAATCTTTCCATTTTTTCTCATCTTTTTTTTCTATTTTGGCGTATTTTATGTTATTTGCTTACCAGAACATTTCCATCAATTTAGGTATACATCTCAATCCCTTTTGGAATATCTTGTTTGCTATTTTTATTTTTGTTGGAAATATAATTTGTATGAAATTCAAATAAAATACGGCAATATATATGTGAGGCAACAGGAGATTTCAATCAAGATAATAATAGTAGAAAATTATGTAGAAAGAGAAATCAAGAAGTAGAACTTAGCCAAAAGGTTGATGGAGACACTTGTTGAACACGTTGTCCTTAAGGTGAAAAACGCCCCTGGTAGTCCTCAATGACTACGATGCTCTCAGTTTCTACAGCGGTCACTTCCAAGATTCAACGATCTCTACCAAGGGAATGGAGCACTCACTTTCCCTTGGCCTGCAACGAACTCGACGACTCAAAAAATTACAGTAAAAAAATTAAAGAATAATCGTCTTTCGAAAATTCATAAATTCTGTGTAATCCTTTAGAAAACACTGCGAATGTGTTTTTCTCTCTATCTGTTTACAGATACAAAAATCTCTTCTATAGGAATTTGGTAACCAAAATAAACTTTCCAAATCTAAAACGTAAGATAATAAATTCTCTTAATACTCGAATTAAAGAGTCTTACGGCAACAACAAATCCTTTGAGGAAACCCAAGAGTTAAAGAATAAAAAAAAAATAAAGTAAAAATGTATCCGGGGACTCACATGCCCGACCCAGCACGATCGGCCGCGCATGTGTGTCTTTGATATATCACACAGGACGAGACCTACAATGCGCGCACATGAAGGGTTTTCGGCCCGGTTCACCAAATTTCTATTGGGAGCCTTTGGGCCACCCCTTGGGCCACCACATGCATGAGGGATAAACCCTTCTCATTTTAACACACCACGCTAGGACAGAAACACATATATAAGCTCACCAAAAAATTTATATTTTCCCGATGTGGGACTAAAGAATTCCCACACACAAAACAAAGGATCACTTTCAAGTTGTTTTAAAACATAAGTTGTTTTCATTGTTTTAAAACATAAGCTATTTTCTTAGTAAAAACAGCAACAATCCCCCACATAGAACAAATTTAAAGTGAAATAAGAAAGAATTTTAGAAAAAACTAAGATATGGTGAGTAGACCAAGGTGTCTTTTGGACTTGAAACTTGACTTAGTGTAGATATGTCAAATCCATAAAGATATTGATGAACTATGTCTTGAACCAATCTCTTGTTATAATGGATTAACAACATATTGCACTCACCGTATCTTAAAGAAATTATCGTCGAGTCCATATGGTTGTGCACGTTATCGGCCATGTACAATATCCCAGTATTCAAGAGTGCTCTAGAGAATTAGCTTAAATTCTCATGGGAAACGGCTCCACTTGCACACTCATGTAGGTGCCTCTATCAAGGATGTTCTGTAATTATACATCCCACTAAAAATCAGTTATAAATGGCATTAAGAGTCTAAGATTCAACTTGTTCTCATTATAGACAATGCTATTACACCAAAGGAATGAGAGGAGAGTTGCCTCCTAATTTGTGCTCTCACAAAGTCACTCAACTTGTTTTCCCATTAAACCTAGATCTTGGGATCTCCTTCACTCAGGTTGGGTTATCGTTATAGGTGATGATATATCAATAGGCTTTAGCTCTATCCCCCTCGATGTATTGTAAATTATCTCACTAGCTAATCGTTTGTCAACAGATCCGCTATATTTTCTTTTGACCTCACAAAATTAAGTGTAATAATTAGTGTTTTAATAACTAGACCGACCATCGAACCAATTAGGCGGTCAGTTCCCGATTTGGTCAGTTCAACCGCTGGACAATAAACACCCGGGTGGATAAAGCTTGGTTGTAAATCCATTTTTAAGAGTGTATAGAAAATGCTAATAAAGTAAAGAATGTTGGATAAAACATGTTGGATAAAGCAGAGCAAGGTGGATAAAACACGGTGGATAAAGCAAAGCATTGTGGGCAAACACATGCTACATAACACTTGGTTTGATTCGCACGAAATCAAAGCTGGGGCTCACTTGATTCTCTCCATCTATAAAATTTCTAGAGCTCCTCCATGGCCATGTTCTGATTTTTTTTTTATTGACTCTCCAATTCCATGAGAAGTTCTAGTGTCTATCTGAGGTTGGTGAAGGAGCTGAATGAGGTTGCCGCCTTTAGTTTTTTTTTTCCCTTCACCATTACCTGACTCGACTTTCAGGAATTTATAGATATTGGATTTGGGTAACAACAAGTTTTTGGGAGAATTTCCAGAGTTTATAACTCAGTTTCATGGTCTGAAAGAGCTTGATCTTGGGGGATCGCAGGGGAAGCTCTGGTTTGAGCTCTGGAACCATTGTTGGTATTATGATTGGAGGGTATGCACAGTGTAAGAGGAGAAAAAACAAGGGAGCTCCGGTTATGGGAATCGGTCACCGGTTCCACCAGTTACCGGTTCAACCGGCCGGTTCCGCCAATTCTTTAAAAAATGAACGGTTCTCAATTGATTTTGGTTTTGGGGACTCTAAAAACCGGTGAGGGGACCAGTTCCCGGTTCGACTAGCCGGTCGGTCCAGTTCTGACAACACTAGTAATAATTTCATTATTTATTAATTCTTTTATAGAATTATGCCTTCGATGAATATGTCGGGATTTCCCATTATAGGATACATTTCTAGCCCTAGCTATAGCAACTTGGTCATCATAATGTATCAAGATAGCAGACATTGACTTATTTCAGAGTGATATATTTACCAACAATGTTTTTAATCATTCTGTTTCTTCTCCAACTTTATCTAAAGATATGAACTCTTATTCCATTGTGGATCGGGCTATGCAGGTTTGTTTAGTAGACTTACATGACACTACACCTCCTCTTAGAG
Source organism: Tetracentron sinense (assembly GCA_015143295.1). Classification (NCBI taxonomy): domain Eukaryota; kingdom Viridiplantae; phylum Streptophyta; class Magnoliopsida; order Trochodendrales; family Trochodendraceae; genus Tetracentron; species Tetracentron sinense. The sequence goes on along the minus strand of CM026560.1, from coordinate 16,073,759 downwards.
TGAACACATATCCAACTATTGACTTAGATTCATTTAAATCCGAAATTTAGTTTGCATCTGTAGAACCCCGGATCTTGATGTCACGGCATGGTGAATAGTGCTGTGAATAGTGTCTAAGGCTTAAAGCCTATTGTAATGCCTTTAATGGTTATTAATGAAAATGAGAACCTTGTTTTGATATATTTTGGGTGTATGATGTTTTATGACATGTATTAAAGTCTTAAGAATACTTTCTTAAGTTTATGGGTGTATAGGATGAAGGAGTAAGTATAAAATACTCTTAAGTGTCAACAAGGGTTATGTCTTAACATACCCTCAACTTTGGGGAACTCTAGTTTTGTCACCATTGATCGGAATTGAATGATTCTTGAACCATTAGAAAGGTATGGAAACCCTCTTCAATGTTTATGTTTATCACTTTTCCATATTTTTAGTTGAAGATAGGTTAAATATTGGATTTCTAAAATCGGGTCTACTGAAATTCTAGGCTGCTGAAATCCATTTCAGACCAGTCAACTTTAGATCTCATTTAGATAATTAATAACTCAAAATTAGGATTTGTCCATTTGACATAAAATTATTTTCCTTTGAATAAAGAGTTCAATGCAAGTTGAATCGTCAAAATTTGATAAGCGAGTCAAAAGTTATGGTTGAAATACCAAAGTAGAAAAAACTCAAGACAGTCAGAGTTCTCAGACATTGACGTCTGCAACCAGACGTCGACGTTTGGCCATAAACAGATTTGAAAACGTCCCCAACCATCGACGTTTGTGACCCAGACGTCGACGCCTAGCCCAAACGTTGACGTGGACTTGTGTGGACGCTAAAAATGGGTTTTTTTAAGGGGTTTAAGCATGAGTTTTCAACTCTAACACTATAAATACTCAACTTTCGTGGGATTAAAAGTTTTAACACTTTGAGAGGAAAATGAAGAGATCTAGGGTTTCTAGAGGGGGTTTTCATTTGAGATCAAGAGGAGCACGATTCTTGCATCCTAAGGCTTTGATCTTCTTCCTAAAAGCTTGGATCTTCTTCCTCAAGCACGATTTCACTTCTCCAAGCTTCTCAATCATCTCAAAGCTTGAAGATCAAAAGAGTTTCGACTTTTCCAAAGTAAGAACATTCTACCATCTAGCTTTGTTATGGAACAACTATTGAAAAAGACGATTGAATGTATGATGTTGAATAGGATTTTTAAATATATTCTCCTATCTAGCTTTTTTATAATCTAAGTCATGAAATGATGATTTTAAATGGAGATTTCTCAAGAGTAAGGGTAACTACACCCTACTAACTAGCTTGTTGTAATTTCATAAGCAAACACACCTATTTTCTAACCTCGCTATGATTCAACCTAGAAATAAGGGTTTCAAATTTGGAGATTTTCTCAAGGTAAAATGGTAAATCTATTTTTGGGATATTATCTTTATATAAAACATGATTTGGGCATGATGTTGATGAAATGAGCTTAATGACTAAGATTATTGTGATGTGATACCATGAATGAAGATGTTCCATATACTTAGGATTTTTCTAAGAGTACTATGATGTTAATAAGTCTTGTATAAACATGTATGAAATGCTTAAAGTTTCCTAAGTATATTGTGATGCTCACAAGCACTTCACGTACTCTATGTTTTACATGACCGAGATTTTCTCATAAGCATTAGGAATGGAAATAAATAAGCGAAACTCATAAGAAAATACAAGTACGATCTCATATGCATTAATCATATCAATACGGTTGGTCAAGGATGTTGGTAGCCCAGGATAGTTCGAGTGCTAACATCTTGCTCATAAGCTAAGATGTAAGAAATTCTCATAAGTTGAAGGATCATACAAGGAGGTTAGTAGCCCAGGGTTTTGCGGGTATTAACCTCATCTTGCTCACAAGAAAGTTTCATAAGTTTGTTGGATTGTCAAGGCGGTTGGCAGCCCAAGGTTTCATGGGTGTTAAACCTCTTGCTTATAAGAAATCTTGAAAGGAAGTCTCACAAGAAAGTCTCATAAGTTTGGTGGATTGTCAAGGAAGTTGGTAGCCCATTTGTGGGTACTAACATCTTGCTCACAAGAAAGTCTCATAAGTTTGGTGGATTGTCAAGGAGATTGGTAGCCCGGGTTTTAAGGATGCTAACCTCTTGCCCACAAGAATCTCAAAAGTAAGTCTCATAAGAAATCTCACAAGAACTCGTAAGGCTCATAAAAACTCATAAGCTCATAAGGAACTCACAAGTACTCATAAAGCCCATAAGAACTCATAAGCTCATAAGGAACTCACAAGGACTCATAAGGCTTATAGGAACTCATAAGACCCATAAGAAATCATAAGGCTTATAAAAGGTGTTTTGTTCTCTATGAAAGATAGGATTTTATGAATGATTTTCTATGTTGGTTTTAAGTACTAATTATGAATTGTATTCTTTAAGTACTCGCATGTGATATTATTATTGATATAACATTGTTAGCTAGTAGTATGTAAACGCTGAGTATTCCATACTCAGCCGTACATTTTATGTCGGCAGGTCCGTTTGACATTCGCAACTCCGAGCCATGAGTTGAGGAGGAGTACGGAGAAGAAGAGGCGGCTATCCCGTTACAGCCTCAGGAGGACAGGGATCTAGATAGGTGGCCCTATCTAGACTATTGTTGAGTGGAGAGACAGTGAGGTTTCTTTTTCTTTTCTTTTTTTGTATTTTGATGAGTGGGCATGTCCACTCTTGTTTTGATTTAATTATTATACAAACTTGGAATACAGTCAAATATATAGAAAGAAAATTTTAGTTCATGCTTCCACACTATATTATTATTCCGCTATGTTATGCCTTGTGTATTTTTACAGGATGATTTGGTATCGGATATGGCACATCACGAGCTAAAGTATCTCTAACTCGTAGGGGGTATTTTGGGTCACAACAACATCATTATATCTTTCTAATACAGTAGGATACTTTGTGTAACTAATACCATAATAGAGTATATCTCAGCTATCTCAATACCTTGATTACAGCATATCCTAGTGATCTTTCCCAAGGTTATGTGTATATCTACTGAGTTTAACTATAGCATAAGTTATATTTGGTTTAGTACAGTTCATGATATACATTAAACTACCAATCACTTTGGAATATTCTAATTGAGAGACGTCATCTCTAGTATTTCATTAACTTACAATTATGATCAAAATGTGTTCTCGCATGTTTGCAGTCAAACTGATTAAATTTTCTAAGTATCTTTTTCTATGTGATGAAATTGGGATAGAGTTATCCCCTCTGAGTTTCTTAAAATTTTGACTCCAAGATTGGCATCCGCATTACCTAAGTCTTTCATCTCAAAGTTCTTTTTTAAGAAATTTTTTGTACTTATAATTATTTATCTACTTAGTCTAAGTATAAACATGTCATCTACATATAACCAAATAATTACACAATTCTTATCTATAGATTTAATGTATAAGTATTTATCAGTTTCATTTATTTTAAAACATTATGATAATAATACCTTAACAATTTTTTCATGCCACTACTTAGGACCTTGTTCAAGTCCATATAATGACTTTAAGAATATGCAAACCTTATGTTTTAAACCTTGGATAAAAAATCCCTCAGGTTGGTCCATATAGATTTCTTCATCAAGTTATTCATTTAAAAATACGGTTTTCACATCCATTTGATGTATTTTAAGGTTAAATATCGATACTATAGATATTAACACACAAATGGATGTAATTCTAGTTACATGCGAGTATGTATCAAATAAATTTGTACTCTGTATAAAACCTTTTGCAACCAATCTGGCCTTGTATTTTTCTACATAACCATTTATTCTAAGTTTTCTTTTAAAAATTCATTTACACCCTATTGATTTACTTGCAGGAGGAAGATCTGCCAATTCCCAAGTTTTGTTAGCCAAAATAAATTCAATTTCACCATTATTGGCTTCTTTCCAAAAGGGTGTTTCAAAAGAAGCCATTGCTTCTCTGAAAGAATTAGCATCATTTTCAATTAAATAAGAAATGAAATCAAGTCCAAAACTAGTTTTCTTCCTAGTACGTTTACTTTTTCTAGGTTCTAGTTCTTCAATAACTAGTACAAAATAACTGATAGGTTCAATACATTGTTCTAAAGGTATAACCTCACTCAAGGTACTAGGCAAATTAAAAGGACAAGATCTCTATCTTTGTAGTTGTCCTTGAAATGAAAGCATTATTCATAAAAACTCTACATCTCTAGACTCAATTATTGTGTTTGAATCTATTTCATTATTTTTTTAATTTAATTACAAGAAACCTGTAGGCACTACTATTATGAGAATAGCCTATAAATACACAGTCAACAGCCTTAGGAGCTATTATAGTTCTCTTTGGAGTAGGATTAGCAATCTTTGCTAAACACCCATACACTTTAAGATATTTATAGGATGGACACCTATTGTGACATAATTCATAAGGAGTTTTATCTAATTTTTTATAAGGTTTTTTATTCAAAATATAACAAGCAAATAGTATAGTTTATCCCCATAAATTAGACAGCGAGCCTAAGCTAATTAACATTGCATTTATCATCTCTTTTAAAGTCCTATTTTATTTTTCAGTTATGCGGTTAAACTGAAGAAAATAAGGAGTCGTAGTTTGATGAATAATACCATTACTCTCAAAATACTCAGAAAAAATATGTGAATCATATTCACCTCCTCTATCATATTTTTAACATTTTTACTGATTTTTCAGTTTGTTTTTCTACTACAGTTTTCCAATATTTAAATTTTTCTAGAGTTTCATCTCTGCTCTTAAATAGAAAAACATAACAAAAACTATTAAAATCATCTATAAAAGTTATGAAGTTTTTTTACCCCCTCTTGTTACTATTGATTTTAAATCACATAGGTCATTATGAATTTGACTGAAAAATTTTGTATTTCTCTCCATAGATTTGAATGATTTCTTAGCAAATTTTGACTCTATACATATTTCACATTTTTGTTCTTTATTTAAAGAAGTTTTATGCATTCATCCTAAAATCATCAATTTCCGTAAATAATTAATATGTACATGACCTAATCTATCATGCAACATATTAATAGAGTCAACATCAATGTAAGCAGAAGTAGTTGTTTTATTCATAATTTCAGCAATTACATTTAACTTAAAGAGTCTCTTACTCGCATAAGCCTTCCTAAGAAAAGTTTCATACTTAGACAATACAACCTTGTGTGCCTCACAAACTAACTTGAACCCTTTCTTGCTCAAAATAGATTCAAAAAGTAAGTTCTTCCTAATATCTGGAATATGAAAAAATTCTTTCAAATTGAAGACTTTCTCATATGTGAATTTTAAATTCAGTCTCTTTTCCAGTGATTGTAGATGTAGATGAGTTACCCATAAAGAGTTGCTCATCATTCATGACTATCTCGTAGGAAGAAAATGCATTTCTATTACCACATATATGCCTATTGGCCCTGTGTCCACCAACCAATCCTTCATGTTATTCACCAAATCAACTTTTAAAATAACAGTCGATAAATTTTCAGTTTCTGCCACATGAGCTTGAGCAAGTCCTTGATGATTCTTGTTATAAGGTTCAAACTTATGAAATCTGTAGTTCCTAGCAAAATGTCGAGGCTTTCCACAAACAAAACAGTCATATTTTGTTTTCTTGAAAGTTGGCTTTTGAAATTTAGTTTTTTCATTTCACTTCTTGCAACAATCAATCATTGACTTGAATCATTTTCAGATCATTGGCTTTGGTATCTATTTCTGCAAAAAGAATTTCCTTTCTAAATTCCTGTTGTTCTCCTCTATTCATAGTCGAACAATGAGATCTACAAGGGTCGTCTCCTTTCTTTTAAATTTTAACGAGTTCTTGAACTCTTTCTAGGATGGTGGTAATTTCTCAATTACAACTGCTACTTAAAAACCTTAACTTATGTTCATGACTTCTTCTAAGATTTCATGTACAATGTTTTGTAGATCATGCACCTGAGAAATTACTGATTTACCATCTACCATTTTATAGTCGAAATACCTTCCAACGACAAATTTGTTCGTTCTCGCATCCTCAGTTATATACTTTTTTCTCTAAATCTCCCATAATTCTCTAGAATTTTTTACCTTACAATACACATCATATATTGAAAGAATTAAACCATTTAGAATATAATTCCTACAAATATAATAAGAATGTTCCTATCTTTCTATGAGAAGAGATCTAGTAGGTTCAAGCTCTGTCTCATATGTCCCAAATCCAGTCAATACATGAGCGACACTCAAAGTTTTTAAGTAGTTTAGCATGTTGCATTGCCATCTCTTAAAATTGGTTCCATCGAATGACACAGGTTTCTTGGAGTTGCTCAACATATTATATATTGTATCTAGATAATTTCTAGTGAAATAAAAGAAGACTCTTTTTCACATATATATATATATATATATATATATATATATATATATATATATATATATATATATATATATATATATGATGCAGCATGAGAATTCAATCTAGATAACAATAGTAGACAATTCTGTAAAAAGATAAATCCAGAAGTAGAACTTAGCCGAAAGGTTTATCAAGGCACGTGTTGAATACGTTGTCCTTACGGTGAAATACGCCCCTGGTGGTCCTCAATGATTATGATGCTCTCAGGTTCTACAGTGGTCACCTCCAAGATTCAACGATCTCCACCAAGGAAGATGGAGCACTCGCTTCCCCTTGGCCTGCAATGAACTCGACGACTTAGAAAACCGTAGTAAAAAAATCAAAAGAATAATCGTCTTTTGCAAACTTAGAAATTTCGTGTAAACCTATAGAAAACACAGAGAATGTGTTTTTCTCTGTGACTGTTTATAGATACAAAAATCCCTTATATAGAAATTTGGTAATCAAAGGAAACCTTCCAAATCTAAAAGTAAGAAAATAAATTTTCTTAATACCCGAATTAAAGAGTCTTAACGGTAATAGAATCAGTAACAACAAATCCTTTGAGAAAACGCAAGAGTTAAAGAAGAAGGAAAGAATGAAAATATCCAAGGACTCACACACCCGACCAGGCACGGTCTGTCATGCATGTGTCTTTGATATATCACACAGGATGCAAACCGCAACGTGTGCACATGAAGGGTTTTCAACCTAGCTCACCAAATTCCCACTGGGAGCCTTTGGGTCACCCCTTGGGCCCTCACATGCGTGTGGGCTAACCCCTTCTCATTTAAACACGTCACATTAGGAGAGAGAACATATACACGCTCACCCAAATTTTTCTATTTTTTCACTATGGGACTAAAGAGTTCCCACAAACTAAACAAAGGCTCACTTTCAAGTTGTTTTACAACATAAGTTGATTTCACATCAAAAACAACAAAATTTCAAGGTTTATGATTTAGGGTTTCTCTTCTTTGATAAAAAAAAAAACTGGTTAGGTGAATGATTTTTACTATGAGAGTAGAGAAAAACATCGTTTGTTTGGTATAATTTATGGTTTTTGTGTCAAAGAGGAACTTTGTGATGAAGAAAGGTCGCAAAACTCTTGTAAATGGGTGAGTGTAGCCATAATGGAGTAAAAAAAATACAAACAACTCAACAAAATTAAAATATGTACTTAACATTCATATATATTTGTTGGCGCAAAAATTTCTCAATGCGTATCGAATTTCCTCTATTGTTGTATGAAGTTTATTGTTTTGTATGAGGGACTATCCTTCCAATCTGAGTAAACTCAGATTGTTAATTACCTTCCCGATTTAAGGAAGTACCTCTAATTAAGATACCTCATAGAGATTTTAACATCAAAAGAAAGGATGAGAAAGAGAGGTGGCCATATTGGGGTTCACCTGGTATTCTCCATTTGGGGGAGATCTTTCTTCTTCATCCTTGGGTTGCTGTAGCTTTTCTGCTTTTCTTCTTGTATGTATTTGTGTGTGTTTTTGCCTTGCTTCTTCTTGTTATTTGTGGTAGTGGTCGTTCCTTGTGAGAAACTCTCTCTTTTATGTCTTTTGGAGAGTTCTCTTTGGACTCCCCTTTGACTTCCTCTTTTTTAAGACAAACTCTCCTTAGAGAGGTTCATCTGTCCAAGATAGTTGGTTTCTCTTATCTTAGAGAAACCATATGGATGAGAGTCCTTTTTGAAGGACTCCAAATTGGTTTCCTTTTTTGGGAAACCTGAGGATCAGACTTTTCCCCCTAAAGGGAAATATTCTTATCTTTCTAGAAAAAGGGTGTCATATGGTACTCTCTTATTAGAAAATGAGAGTGGATATCTATCTTGGGATCCCCCAAAGCTGGCAGAGAGTCCTTTTTGTTAAGGATTCTCTATCACATGGCGATCAGATACTGGCTGTCATCTAAGAAATGATTGACCTTGGTCAGTCTGCAAATGAAATAGGTGAACTATGGGTCTCACCCGCGGTCTAAGTTATGTCCAAAGCCTATTTGGGCTGCGAACTAGGGTCTGACCTTAGTCAGTCCACAGACCAATACAGGGTGGGACCATGGGTCCAACCCTTGGTCTGGGTAGGGTCTATGGCCTTTTATGGTCACGGACTGGACTAGTCATTGACTAGCCCGCAGATGGACTTATAGAGTCTGTCCACAAGCTTGAATGAGGGTCTGTCTGCGAGGGCAAACTCTATCCACATGTCAGTCCCCTAAGGACTGACACCAAGGGTTATCCGCGGGGCATTATTGCCCTACTGCCAACATTTAATGATAGGCGGGCTAGCAGTGAGCCAGCCCTTGGCCAGCTGGTGCACATGCCTTTGGCATGCATGAAGCTTAACCGCTCATTCAATGGGTGGTGACCCTATGTAGGCAGGTGCACTATGCACTCGCCTTGCGGGCGGTGAGATTTCACTGCCCACAATATTTTCATTTATTAGGCTCTAATAATCTAATGCTCCTTGATTATTATTATTTTTTTTGTTGAGAAATGCTCCTTGATTACAATGTATATATTTTGTGTTAGACTGGTGAGAGGGTTTGGAGAGAATGACAGATTGTGGGGGCTAGGGCTTTCAATGGGTTGGGCCTGGATCGGGATCTATCCAAGCCTAGCTCTCACTTGTAAGGGTTTGGCCCAAGCCCTCGCAGAGCCTAAACTGGTTAAGCCCAAGCCCTACCCTCTGGACTAGGGCTGCCCTGGCCTTAAAAAAGAAGATACAATAATTTTTCCTTTATCTTGATGTTAATCTGAACTTTTTTTCTAAACCACCATCAACTGTGAACCTAACATCAACCCTCCTCCTTTATCTGGGCTTGGGACCGACAATGCAACCCAGAGAACAACATGATGAAGTTTTTTTTTAAAAATGTCGATGGTAAAGTAGAAATGATTCTAAAGTAAAAATATAATAATATTTGTATTATTGAAATTATCAGCTTTTTAAAATGTCATCTTTTATCCCTGTAATAAACTCTTAAAAATGTTTTACCGAACATGCATTACTATTAAATTGGATGAAATTTTTAGAATTTTATCAAACGGTCAAACTCCAGATAATTATTGTAGCTTAGTTTATTCAAGTAGAGTTTCTGAATGGGCCAAAATGTGTGTGTATATATATACACACTTATTATTAAAAAAAAAAAAAAAAAGACTTACACATGTTTTGTGCAAGATTGTTTTCTAAAATTACCATTACCAATGTTAAGAATCTTCTCATACTACACTTATTTTTTCAAGTTCTTATACCTCTTATTATTTATATATCTACATAATATATTTACCGACATAAACACATAATATATTATATATATTGGTAATACTGGTTGACTCAAAGCGAAAGAAAAGGTCGAGTTGAATATATATATCCCTAAATTTGTTTACTTGCATAATTGTCCGAATAGATATCCAACGTAATGAATACAAATAATACTTTTACTGTCCGTTTATAGTCGGATACTACTCCATATATTGATGTCTAATTTGATAAATATTTGACCAATTTTATAATATGATTTTATATATATGCATAATCTTCTTTACTGGAGTAAAGAGAATGGAGAATGGTTGGGTTCAAAATGTTGAATATTTTCGCTTAATTCTAAAATTGTCCTTTAGTTATATATAAATACAATGATACTTCAGAAGGTGATTGAATTTTAGCTTGATTTGAAAATTGTCCTATACTAATAATATATAAAGAGAATGTTATTTCAAAACATTGATTGAATTTTAACTTAATTTCAAAAAATGTCATTTTACTAATATATAAAGAGACTATCACCGAAAAAGGTTTATATAATTTTAGCTTTATTCCAAAACTACCATTAATTAATATATTTATCTTTACTAATATAAAGAGAATGATCCGGGTACAAAACGTTGATTGAATTTAGGTTAATTTCAAAAACTATCATTTACTAATATACAAAGCAAAATTATCACAACTGGATCGGCCGTCGAACTGAATGGGTAACCAGTTCCCAGTTCGACCAGTTGAACCGGTTGGATCATGTTCTTTAATTATTAAGAAAATATATATTTTATTTTTTGATAGTTCTTTCGATTTTTTTCCGGTTATATCATTGGTTCTCCAGTTGAATTGGTCAATTCTCGGTTTTAAGGTTGGTTTTGTAATTAGTCTGATTATGGTAGTTTTGGGGATCAGTTGACTGGTCGGTTCCCAATTTTACTGATTCAACCGACCGCTCCAGTCCGGTTTTTTTTAATGAAATTGTTATCATGTAACTAACACACATGCTAAACTCACACACACGGCAAGATCTAAGGTACCTGCTAAGGTGCCGTAAGGGTAAGTCTAAGCAACCACCCCCCAAAAAGGCATGTCTTAAGGAGAATTGATGGTCCCTTATATAGTCCGATTTCCAAAACACTGATATAAATAAAACGAGGAACTTAAAAGGGTGGTGCTACGCCCACCCCAACTTTTGATGAATATACAGCATAAGTGAATTTTTATATAGAAAGATGATAATACCCTTCATAATGTCTTCTTCCTATTTCTTGTTTTCTACCAATCAGGCAACCCCCTCTCATCATCTGGAAAACCGCCTGAGAGATGATTATAGTATACATAATCTCGTTTTCTCATGAAATTAAGAGAGACTTTTGAAAGAATATAGTATACATAATCTCGCTTTCCCGTTTTCTCTTTGGGTAGCTTCCATTTCATGAGCCTAGAGAGCCTCAAGCATAAAGGAGGCGTAAATGCGTAGAGGAGAAGAATTTTGATTACAAAACCCCACTCATGTTCCTGAACTGAAAATGGAGTTACCAGTGATAGGTGCTAGACCAGAAGAATTTTGTATGGACAACGACAATAGTAATTAGAGTTTCGGGTGTGGAGATAGAACTCAAGTTTACAATTGCATATTGGAAGCGTGACTGCCATGGAAGCTTTGATTACAAAACTAGATGCTCTCGATTATTTTCTGTCTTGCAAGATTCTGAAGCAATTCATCCAATTGAAGTATTCTGTTGAACCCCATTTGGGACCCTCTTGTACTCTTCTCTATGAAACCCTTCACCTTCAATCTTTCTCGACCATTAGCCAGGGTTTGGCCAATACAATCATGAGACGGGGGGTTTGCCAAGGCAGGAGAACAATAAGGAAGAAGATGGCTAAACTGTATAATTGTCTTATTGTTCCCTAAATTGTGTTTTTTTCAGTTATGGTATATATTCATCAACTATTGACAGTGCAGGTAACACCACCCAACTTAAAAAACATTGATTGAAATTTATCTTAATTTCAAAAATACCCTTAATCAGAGAATGAGACTTAAAAACATTATTGAAATTTACCATATTCTAAAAATACTCCAATTTTATTACTAAAAAAAATACCTGGAGGTTCAATCGCACCCATAGGTCAACACGTGTCTCTTTTAATATTTAATTGAATATGGTTAAGACCCTTAGGTTTAGCAACCTAACCTTACGTTTTTAGAAAAAAATAACCTTAATAGGAGATAAAAATTCTTAACCAGGATTAAAAGTGACAATGTGAGTGCGCAATCATAGAGGATCCAGACTTTCCTAATTCCTGACCACTTTTATGCAGCCTCAAGTCTTCTTGCGCGTTGACTAAGAAGACGCAAGGCGACTTGCTGAGAATATAGACAGGAGACTTGCAGAGACTGAGGAAGACCGTTAGAGAGAGAGAGGGAGAGAGCAGAAATGGCTGAAGCTGTTGTTACGTTTCTCTTACAGAAACTGTCTGACCTGATCGAAGGAGAAGCTAATCTACTACTTGGAGTGGACGAGCAGATCAATTCGCTCCGCGATGAGCTCGAATGGATACATTCCTTCCTAAGAGACGCCGATGGTAAACGCAAAGAAAACGAGAGAGCAAGGGTCTGGGTAAATCAAGTACGAGACGTAGCTTACCATGCCGAGGATGTCATCGACGAATTCATCCTCACAGTAGAGCTTCGACGTCGAAGAAGCACCACCACAGTCATGGGGTCCTTGAGAAGCTGCGTTTCCAGCACCAACCAGTTGAAGGCCCTCCATAACCTAGGAAACCAGATTGAGAAGATCAAGAAAAGGGTCGAAGAGATTTCCGCAAACAAATCAAAGTACGGGATTGAAGCCATACAATTAGGAGAACCCTCATCGACAATTTTGAAAAATCAAGGTTCGTCGTCATCAAATCAGAAAAGCGTACCCTTTGTGGAGGAAGCAGACGCGGTGGGAATCGAAGATGACGCGAAGATGATGGTGAGGAAGCTGGTTGAAGGAGAGACACGACTGTCCGTAATTTCAATTGTGGGGATGGGTGGTTTAGGAAAGACTACACTTGCTAAGAAAGTTTATAATAACACTGATGTTCGTCAGTATTTCAAATGTAGTGCTTGGATTTGCTTGTCACAAGAATATAGCGTTAGAGAGGTTTTGGAGGGAATTCTAAAACAAATTAGGGTTCCTGGAGAAGGGGAGAAAGAGAAATTGGGGGAAATGAATGAGCAGGAGCTGGGGATGGAGGTTTTTGGGTGCTTGAATGAGAGAAGGTATTTGGTTGTAGTTGATGATATATGGAGCAGAGAAGCTTGGGATAATCTTGAAAGCGTCTTTCCGGAAGGAATGAAGGGAAGCAGAGTAATGCTTACGACTCGCAACAAAGAAATAGCTCTGTATGCGGATATTGAGAGCGCTCCATATGAATTACAGTTCTTAAATGAAGGGAACTGCTGGGAGTTGTTTTGTAGGAAAGCATTCCCAAAGAGTGCTAGGAGTAGTTGTTTGTTGTCTCCTGATTTGAAGCAAATTGGAAGAGAAATTGTGGCAAAATGTGGGGGTTTACCTCTGGCGGTTGTTGTACTAGGTGGGCTCTTATCCCGGAAAGAGAAGCTCGCAAGTGAGTGGGCGAAAGTACTGAAGCAGATGAACCGGCAATCATATGAAGGGCAGAGTCAAATCTCTAGAATATTGGCTTTAAGCTATAACGATTTGCCCTATTACTTGAAATCGTGTTTTCTCTATCTGGGTGTGTTTCCTGAGGACTTTGAGATCCCCTCGAGGAAATTGATTCAGCTATGGGTTGCAGAGGGACTTGTAGAACAGAGAAGGGATGAGACTATGGAGGAGGTTGCAGAAGAATATTTAGAGGAGCTGATCCTTCGAAGTATGGTGCAAACGTCAAAAAGGAGATCCAATGGGAAGATTAAATCATGTCGCATTCACGATCTTCTGCGAGATCTTTCCATAACTGAAGGCAAGGAGGACAAGTTTCTTGATGTTCAAAGGAGTGTAGATTTTGCATCCCCAGCTCGAGCGCATCGACTAACTATCCATGGCAGCATTGATCGGTACATCTCTCTTAATCGCCCCACTCCACACCTCCGTTCTTTACTGCGATCTATCACTGAATTGAATGGGGAACAATTGGGCAAAGAACACTGGAGATTTCTCTTTGGAGGCTTCAAATTGCTTAGGGTGTTGGACCTCCCACGCATAGCTATCCTTAAATTACCCAAGGAAGTAGGAGAAATGATTCATTTAAGGTACTTGGGATTGAGGAAGAGTTCTATAAATAGGCTTCCATCTACTATAAGCAATCTTGCAAATCTACAAACTCTGGATATCAAATCTCTTGTTTCGCATATTCAAAGGATTCCCAGTTCTATTAGTAAGATGAATCAATTGAGACATCTATACGTGGATCGGGGTCGAATGTGTGGACGACCCAAAATTAATGGTTTGAGAAACCTCCAGACTTTGTTAATGATAGAGGCTGGTAGTTGAATAGAAGACGGCTTGGGGGAGTTGACGAATCTCCGAAAATTGGGAATACGGGATGCTTTAGATTCACACAAAAAGGCATTGTTTGAATCAATTTTCAAATTAGACCACATTAAATTATTGCGTTTGCATGCTAAGGATGATAACACATTGCCGACTTTGATGCTATCGAATCATGTGCATCTTTATAAGTTGCAATTGTATGGAAGACTAAAGAAGCTACCAGACCTTCATGAGCTCCCACCCAATCTCACCTACTTATCCTTGGGGGGCTCCCTTTTGATGCATGACCCTATAGCCACACTAGAGAAGTTGCCACACTTGAGATATCTTGCATTATTCAATAAAACATACATGGGGAGAAGAATGGTCTGCACAACAAGTGGGTTCCCTCGACTAGAAGAATTGCGGGTATCGGATTTGACTGAGTTAGAGGAGTGGCAAATAGAGAAAGAAGCGATGCTGAGGCTTAGATGTTTGATTATTCGTAGTTGCTACAATCTCAAGACACTTCCGGAAGAATTAGGGAACATGCCTGAACTCACGGAACTGAAGTTACAAAATATGCCTAGCAAATTCAATGACAGGATTCTTCGAGATAATGGTGAAGAATTCCGGTGAGTTTATATATATATATCATCTCTTTCCTTGTCTAATTGTCTTCCATGGGTGATTTCTCTCTCTTGAATTTCCGCCAATAGATGGTTTTGTTCATAGATGGATGAGCTTATAGTAGTTTTAAAAAACAAAAAAAAAATCGTTGATGAGTATTTCCAATGATAATGATTCTCAATTAGTAGTCGACGTGTTGAAGAAAGACGACGATCCCATGTGTATGATTAGCTGCACTCGTTTCCTCTCCCTTATAGTGTTGAGCTAGATCCTAGTTTCTTTCCCCTCTTTCAACCTTCAAACGGCTTCTCGCCACATTATATCTACTATGATAACTCGAAAGCATCCCCTTCATATGATCACACTATGGATATCTACATACATATAGATACGTTGATTTCCATTTCAGAGACATCTGCTGATCTATTTTAAAATAGCTATAATGCATTTATCAGAAAGTCGGAGTTCGACAATTATTGTGTATGGAAAAGTTAATTTTTTTTTGAAAATTTTGAAAAGGAAAATTGGGAAAACATTTGACAAGATATGAAAAAATAATAAATAATATTCATAATTATGAAAAATCATAAACAAATATATTTCATATATCATATATTTATTCGGGTATTTTTAAAAATTTTCGTGAAGAATTCGCGTTTAATTTGTGACTTTTTAACAAAGTCGCGCTTAATTTAAAAACCATGAATACTTTATGAATTAACGAAATTGCATGAATTATTCGAGACTTTTTGAAAATATCGGAGAACTTTGTTACTATGCTTACGGGGGAATCTTGACATTTTCTAGGCTTTAGGCAATACTATATCTCATACACTCCAAGAAAATATTCAGGTTGAACATGGGATGCAAATTTAGCGAAAATGTTTTTGATAGATGAGAAGTCTCCTATCCAAAAGGAGAGCTACTACATCTCAGGACAAGATTAGTCTATGTAGCCTTAGGCTCTATTTATTTAAATAGAAAACAGACACACGGAAAGGTTTTACCACTTTTGGCACAGTTGAGAACTTTTTTTTCTATTGGAAACTTTTTTTTGGTAATAGAGGGTGTCCCAAACTCTTCGAGGCAAGGACTAGTCCCTTCTAGTTACTTTTTTTATGTTATTCTAATGGAATTATTTTCTTAAATCTTGACGTCTCTCTCTCTCTCTCTTTCACACACACACACACACTCACATACACATACACACTTTTTCCCCGTTGTTGTACAACAATTTCCATCTCACCAGCCGATCGACTATTAAAACACAAATAAAAATTTCTCTCTCTCTTTCTCCCAAACTTGATTCCTTTCTTAATCTCTCTCATAATTTCCTTCAATGAACTTTAATCGCTCCCAAGCTCCCTTAATCTATTTGAATATTTGTCTTAATCTCACGCAATCTCTCTGTCTCTCATAATTTCCTTCAATGAACTTTAATCGCTCCCAAGCTCAATCTCTCTGTCTCTCTTAATCTCTGAAATTTGGATTTTGAATCTCTTATTATTGGGTTCCAAATCTCTAATTTTCTTAATTCTCTCTCTGAAGCTCTTAATCTGTTCATTTATTGATGGCTAAGATCATATGATTGGGTTTGTTTTCAGAAATTGATTGCGACTGCTGAGCTGCACGAAGACTCATTTATGGGTTGCTAATATTTAGTTGTGTTAACCAACCAAGCAACTCATCTCTTTTGCCTACAGCCATGCAGATGCTGTTAAAACCATGACTTCAAATGTTGAAGGCTTTTTGGTTTATTGTGAATTTTCTACTACTACTTGGATCGATATATAAATTTATATTTGAATTTGGTATCTGAATGAAGACATGGTATAGATTTAGAAGGTGTGTTTTATGGTTCTATTTTTAGTTATGTTCTTTCTACTCTATTTCTCTCTATTCTTCTTTTGGGGATGTCCTTAATTAAGTGTAAATTGTGATGAGTTTCAGCTTTAGTGGATTGGAAAATATACTGGTATAAAATTATACGAATAGTTTTCAGCCATGTTTTGAAAACCGGACCAGCGGGTTGAACCGGTAAAACTGGGAATCGGGCCAACCGTCCAATCAATCGTGTTGGGGAAATAATAGAGTAACACCCGACGAAAAAAAATAAAGCGCACACACCAAAAGGAAAAGACAAGAGATATACGTGGTTCGGCAATAACTTGCATACATCCACGGGTTAAGATCCGATTGCTTCTTCTTATACAGAGAAACCTTGAGAAACCAGTACAACATACACACTCTTCTCTCAAATTAAATCTCAACCCAAGCCCAAAGCCCCCTGTACATCGCATTCAAGTCACCTTCTCAATGAACCCTAAGAACAATCCTTATTTATCTTCCCTTCAACCTTTTCCCAAACCCTATTATGCTTAAACCCTCTCTATTATCTCCCACTCCCCATGAGAACAACTAGGGCTCTCCCCGGGAGCCCTAATATTCACCCTCTCATGCTTCCATGATCTTTCGAAACAAACCCTAGACCCATAATCCAAACCTAAACCTGGAGTCCTGGACAGATAGAAACTCTCCCCACAAATAGGGGTTTCCCAAAGCACAAATACGGGCTAAAACGCATGACACCGATTGATCGGTGCCTAGCGCCGATCAATCGGTCTGCCCAAAGCAGTTTTCAGATTTTATCATCACGTCGCTGATTGATCGACGCCTTGCTGCTGATCGATCGGCCCCCTCGAAACTTACCAATTCGAGTCAATCCTTCACAAATCTCCACCTTGGCGAGAATTCCGCACACCACCGCAAACAAGGGGGCCGTTTGGCATCATTCCAGATCAAAAACAATTCTATTCCCTGGAACAGTCTGATTTTTTTGGAACGTTTCTGTTCTTAGAACTCGTTTGAATGCAATAAACCAAACTCTGTTCCGAGGAACAGAAACAGTAGAATCGCATTTGGATGACAAAAAAAAAACATAATCACTTATATGTACTATAAATTGATCAAATAATAGGCAAATAATCATCATACTCTCACAATTTCTACTTCCACCCTTTTTAGATAACATATCAATTAATAGAGCTACTTATTCATGCCAAGTGAAGGAAGGTCTTTGCAATCCACTCTAATAGAGCATCAGATGTAAGCTGCCAGCTTTGCTAATTGCCATGGCAGAAAACTCAAACCCCCAATATATCTTTGTAGATCTTTGCCCACATAACTTTAACAAATAACTGAAAACTAGCCGTCTATCAGATGGCTAGGATCAATGAATAGATGTGGGTAATCAATGACCTTCATAAAGCATCATGTATAGAATATGTCTATAGGTACTCCTTGTAGTCATTCATATTAAACAAAATCACAGAATATGGGGATAACTCTTCAGAACATTAACAAAGTTACAACAAAATTCTTTATCCAAGCATCCCAACAAAGTGTAAAATTATGGTGGGTATGATCCTTATAGCTTCAATCAACTCAATTATTGTAGCTATCTATCAAATCTCATCGATGACCTCAAGAAGATCATCAACCTCTTGCCTCAAGGCTGTAAAAGTTTCTGCTGGTGTGAAGCACCTCGGTTCTCAATTTCCCGTCCCCCAGATTTCTTCTCATAACAGTCCACCACTGTTGAGTGGTTCAACATCAACTTCTCTTGCATCTCTCTCTCCTTGGCAATCAGTTCCTCCACCTGTGTATATATAGAGCAAAAAATGTTTTAAAGCTCAAGAGGAAAAGCATTTACAAGTATGCACTTATAATACCAGTGGAGGAAAATTCATGACACAAAGCGCCACCAGAAACAATATTACCTTCCTACTTGGTCAATGATCCAACCTGGATTTTAGTAAAAACTAGTTGGTAAGGCACGTCCGGCGATGTTTCTTTGTTTTAATAACCAATGATTCAAAAGAAAGAAGGATGAACAAGATGATGAGGATGAACATCCAAATCATAAATGAAGACACATGGTCTATGGTTAGAACCGGATCGTATGTGATTTAAATATGTCAAGAGAGCCTCTGTTGCTAAATATTGAGCTTTTTCTTTTGCTTTCCTGTTGCTCACCGATATTCTTACATGGTTGAAGAGACTCCAATCCTTTTTAACATCTTCTAAGATGGTCCATAAATCTCAATGTGATGAGCCATCTTTCCAGTCCATGAACTCTAGCAGAGATTTTGCATCTCCCTCTAGAATGTAGTGAGACCAGCTTCTATGCTTTGCAATCAGAATACTCATAAGGATTGCTTTTGCTTCTACAATCCTAGAGTTAGCTAGAAGAATAGGAAAGGAGAGCTTGAGAAGTATAAATAATTTCTCCAACGCTAGTTGTTCACCCTCTCATTGTGAGCCATCCACATCAATTTTTTAACCACCATTCTAATGGTGGATTCCAGTGGATGATAGAAGGGATGATTGGAGTAATTTCAGAAGAAAATAGTCTGTTGTTTCACGCATTTTCTAGTGTGTTTATTTCCTCTGCATTTGCTGCTGCCCAAGCCGACCAGTGTTCTTTTAAGATTGCCTCATTCCTACCCTTCCATATTAGCAATCGAAATGATACTACTAAGATCGAATAGTGTGTTGATTCTCTTCAAATAATCAAATATTATGCCGATTTCTTCTGCCATTTTCTAAAAGCAAACTTGATTATCAGTGGTAATTATATTTTTAAAATCGATTTAAATCAAACATAGCTTACAAATTGGCAATCAAGAAGTAGGTGAGGGATAATTTGTTTGAATCCTTATTGCACATACAGCAGACAGGGTATGTGGTGCTCATTAACATCAATAATAATAAAAATTCAAAACCTCAGCATATTTTCACTGTCATCCAAACCCTTGAGTGTTGGTGCTGCCCTTTCAACTTTGGTTAAGAGGTCGATTGTTTCCCTCCCCTCTGATTCTCAACTGGGTCTTCTCAGGTTGATTTTTTCCCTCCCCTGGCGGAGGCTGAATCTGGGAAAATCTCAGGCGGTCTGTGTGAGTAGACAGGTTTGATGGAGCTTTCCAATGAGTTACAAAAGTTATCTCTTGAGGCAAATAATAAGATAGTGCATCTGGGGGAAGAGCTTCTGGAAGAGGCCCATGCTCGATGTTAAAAGACATGAAGATAAAAGTTTTCGAAGCATTATTTTTAATTCAAACTTGATTTTGATCTGATCAAAATCTTCCCAAGGGTCATCTTATGATCATATTAAATCATGGTGTGAAGAAACATATTTACAAAATTTCTCAAGCGTAAAGTTTCCTATCGATTCACACGAACCTTCTTTGAATCTCCAAAGCTTTACTTTAATGGAAACTAATAGCCCTTCCGATCAATACTCTTTAATATTTTCTTCTTTTTTTTTATCCAATAAATTTTCTTGATCAATCTCTTCCATTCAAACTCTATGATCTTTTATTTTTTTTCTTGAATGCAAGATCCTTTCATAAAAATTGGTTATAATATTATTCAAGATCAAAAACAAAAATCAAGAGAAGGAAGAAAAAGGGAATAAATGGTTTGAACAATTCTTGATCATCAAAGATTTGTTCTTGATCTTCTTCAAGATCAAAAACCAACCAAAGAATCACCATGGGAGAGGTTGCTGTACAACCCATAAAGGGATAAACATTAAGGATTTGTCCTTTTTAATTCTAATCCAATTAGAACTCTCTTAATTGATTCCTTAAAGATAAGTCCTAATCCAATTAGGATTTATCATAATTAGAAACTAATCTTATCCATTAGTAAGAAACTAATCTTATCCTTATCTATTAGGATAATTAATTAGTAACAAACTAATCTTATCCTTATCTTATAAGAAAACATTAATTAGTAACCAAGTAATCTTATCCCTAACTATCAGGAGATAAACATTACTAACCAACAATTGGATAAGGTCAACTAACTAATTAGTTAGGGTCAACCCTGAAGTGGGTGTCCCACCCTAGGTGGGCCCCACTACTCACACCCCCTATCTCTACTCTTGTGATGTCACCTTTTGATCTTTATCAAAATCTTATATGAGTCCTACTCATATGGTTAATCACATCTTATGTGACTTCACCTATTAGAGCTTCACTATACTATATAGTGAATTACATGAAGAAATTAATTAATTAAATTCTAAATTAAATTAAAAGTCTTGAGAAGGTCCTAGTGTGTGGGATCTAAAGAGATCTCTTATTTTCGGTTGTGGGACCAAGTGTTTCATCACCTTTAAGGTGTAGACTTGTTGCTAGGAAACATTTTCCTATAATTTCATTAGGATCATAGAATGCTATCTAAGTCCCTAGACTTCCACTAATCACAATAATGTTCATTAATACATCATGATCAACCTCCAAAATTAGAGAATTGCTCGTAAATACTATCTTATAATATATTTACAAATATATCCTTCCATCATCCAATATCACATATAAGCTTCCGAGATTAGACCAAGTCCACTCTCTAGTCAAGTAGCTGATTTATATAGAGTTGATGACCTTAGACAAGTATTGGGAGGGGAGGCAGATCGAGTAAAAATACAACAAGTACTTGATGAATGCAGACCGTCCATTGATTTGTGTAGTTATATTAATATATTGTGTTATTTTATGGGCCTTGTAAAGTTCTTAATATATAGTGCAGACATCCGAAGGGACTAGTCCTTGCCTCGAAGGGGAAGGGTTTGGGACACCCTTTATTACCCGAAAAAGAAATTGTGATTTTTCCAGTGTGTCAAAATCAGATTCTGGATATTTCATGGGACGAGAATATTTTTGGATACTTTTTAATGAGATTCATAGAATGACATTTATAATTTAAAGAATATTTCTTAGGCCTTTTGAAGTTGGATGTATGGACTTTTATCATGTCGGGTTGCATTAAGACTAACAATGATATTGTTTCTTTTTTCCATCAAAAAGTAATTATGTTATTTTTATTCTTCATAATTAGTTCTGATTGAATTAATTTAAAAAAAATCAAAACTGCTGAAAATTAAATTCTTTTTCAAAATGATAGAATTTCGAGAATTGATGCCAAATGGCATGACATTATTGGTGGAAGTTAAATATGAGTGTATTTTCCAGATTATCACTTCCTTTTTTGTGTCCATCATGATGGGAAGGAGAAGTTTAGGGACGGCGAGAAGAAGGGTTTGCAGGGGGGAATGATAGCAAGGATAGAGAGAATTGGAGAGAAAAAAAAGATTTTCAGAAGAAAGGGACTAACTCAGCAGTTCTCTCTAAAACATCCAGCTTTTTCCATTTGGTTTTTCAGTTTCAAACTCAAATTCTAAACAAGTTATCGGATTTCCTATTCTATAATCTGGTTAGTAACTCCAGTTTTCTCAAAACTCAAGAACAAAAGCCTACAGGATCTTTTTTCTTTTTCTTTTTACATTTGAGTCAATAATCTTTTGCAATTTCTTGTATGTTATTTGAAAATCCTTGGTCAAATCTCAGTAAAATGTTGTTTGGGCTGGGTTTGGTGTCGATAGAACGAACTAACTCAGTTGCCTGGCCCAGCCCGGATAGTAAAAAGTCCATTTTTAGCCCTGTATTTATGCCCGTGGGCTAGGGTTCTGGCTCAAAATATAAAGCCCATATTTATTTGGACTGGGCTAGGGCTCAGTTGCTTGATGCCCGAGCCCAGCCCGAAGAAATATTAAGCCCACTACCTAATCCTAGAGCCCTTTCTATATCCACTATTGTAAAGTTCTTATCTCCAACTCTTACAAATTTGGTACCCACGATCTTATCTTAGAGCCCTCTCTATCTCCACTATTGTAGACTCCTATCTTATTGCACTTTGCTAGTTTAATACATATTATTACTTTTTGGAAGGCCTTGAAAAGTAGTGTCCGTATCGACCCACTCGGAATATATATATTATATAATACTAGTGGGTGATACAGAGAGGGGGGAAGGGGAGAGAGATTGGGAAGAGGGACTCTAGTGAGAGAATTTTAAAATTTTTTGTTTTAAAATTTTAAATTAAAAAGATGAAGTAGTGGGTTGAAACTACCTCATAAAACGTCCCTACTTTTTCTCTTGAATAGTAGTGACAACATAGAGAGAGTATACCTCTTCGTTGAGAGACCAAGGAAGGAGCAAGTGATAAGATAAGGATAAGGATTTGAGGGAATCGTGGAGATATTGAGGGATTATTGTTAGTTGCAGTTGATATTACTTCAAAACCCCTACTAAATTTTCTTATGTAAAATAAGATAACATAATATCTTAATTTATTTTTTTTATATGAAGTTATGGACAAAATAGGAGAAATATAAAAAATTCACCCTTACTAATTATAAAATACCATAAATTTGTGACTTATTAGAAATATTTGAAAAAAATGAACCAACTTTTTAACCGCGCTTATCTCATTATAATAGTAGAGATATTATTTAATATATTATGCCACTTAGTAAGAGTTTATATTTACTAGTAGAAGAATCTCTAGAGTCTTTTACATTTTTACGTAAGATAAGAAAATCAGAAAAGTTTGTATTTCGTTTAACAGTGGAATTTCTATGCTCTGAGTCATAAGGAAGTTATATGGGTCTATTTTAAGAGACCACCACGTGATTCAGGTAGGACTCATTTCACATGGTAGGCCCCATCTGAAATCCCGTGCTCTTAGAGCAAGGTCTCGATGGTCTCGGCCCTAAAGCGGTCTCCGTAGCATTTCTCATTTTAAATAGGAAAGAATCTCCCACCTCTCTTTCTAATCCATAAACCCATGTAAATCAGCTTTTTGAACTCAATCAAGATGATTTCCTTATTTATTCACTAGCAAACACCCCGTGCGATGCACGGGCAAAAAGATTGATATGAAATGTAAAACAATAACATTGATAAAATCATTTAAAAAAAGTACAAAAAAATTGATATAAAATGTTAAACAGTAATATTGATAAAATCATTAAACAAACACTTTGTATAGGTAGAAGGTAAATATAATTAATAAAAGTGAAACCACATGCATGTACAAAAAATAACACAATTACAGATATATTGAGAATATACAATAATAATCATGTCAATTAATTATGAATGATATTGTGACAAATAACAGAATGTTGTAAGTATTCTTCATAGTTGTATTAAATCTGAAAAAATAAGATAAGAAAAAAGAAATTGTTACTATTTGTGATGTCGCAATAATTTGAATGTACAAATAAGTAATCAATTGTAGTATCTTAAAATTATTTTAGCTGCTACTGCTTGACCTAATATGTCTTTCTATATTTTGTATATCTATTTTGTGATTGCATAACTGTCTTTGTTTGTAAAATTGTTGGAAATATAGTATAATTATGTTAAATAGTTAATAGGTTAATGTATCAATATTTGAATACATAAATAAATTCATCAATTTGTATTGACCTAAAAGTTAGAAAAATACATATTTCAGTTTTTTTTTTTAAATCCAATTTTGTCATGAAGTTCAATGTGCAAAGATAGTTTGTTAAAAAAAAATAAACATGTCACATTAATAATATATATATATAGATTATAAAATTTCTCTCATCTTCTTCTTAATTGTAAATAATATTATTATATATTTAATAGATTAAATATAATAATACTTTAAATGAAAAGAAACATACTCTCGTCTTCATGTTAATTGAAAATAATATTATTATGTATTTATTTAGACTAAATATAATAGTTACTATTGTGTTATTTTAAAGTTATAAAATATTTAATTTAATTAACTATCATAGAACAATATTATTTATATGAAAAAAAAAATCGAAAAAATAAATAGTGAAGGAAGTGCTTCAAGATGAAAATTGTTTAAATTTTATAATAATCAAATGAGACCTAATCCTCTACGGTGACAAACCCGTTTATCACCGCTGAGGTCGCCACCCATCCTTGGTTTTCAAAAAAAAATATTAATTCTATTTTTAAATATTTAATCATACAAAACCTTAAAAATATTTTTCTTTAATATTATAAAAAGAATTAATATTTATTCTGAAAATCAAAGATAGGTTGGTGAACCTTAGGGGTGGGTGAATCTTAACCACAGTTAAAGAGTGTAAAAAGGGACACGTGACGACCCGGGGTGATAATCAGATCGAGGATTTGGTTTCTAATCAAATAGTAACCACTAAGTGTGGCGACGTTTAAATATGGGACCACAGTTAAAGAGTGTAAAAAGGGAATCGGATCGAGGATTGGTTTCTAATCAAATAGTAACTACTAAGTGTGGTGACGTTTAAATATGGGACAAAGTTTTTCTATATTTTTCACTTCTAGATATTTCATCATCCAGGTCCAACTCAACTTACTAAAGACTCCCGAAAAAATAAACATGGAACATAAATTCATAATTATCCACAAATAGACTCTCATAACATATAACTACTTCACGAATACAGATAAATCCAACTCCCCCTATAAACTCTCAAACGTTTTCCATTAAAACACCTCTATTCAACAACCACCTATTCAGACTCCTTCATTAATAAACTTCTTCGATTAAAACTCCCAACTATGCGTAAGAAGTAAGAACGGCCGTTTTTATTAGACGCCTCTACCCTTCTTACCCAAGATCCAAAATAATGAGATTACCAAATCCCATCCCCAAAGGCCACAAAATAAAGATAATGAACTCGAACTGTTTATGGTCTGTAGGCAGACATTATGGAATCAAATGATCTGAACCTGCATAAGCATATTATAGACCTGACAGTATAGGGCATGACCCAAAAGAGAATCTTGCTACTTTACTACACTGAAGCAACTCCCTTAAATTATTTTCACAATCAAAACATTATCTGAAAAACCAAGCTTCATGAAACGCCAAAACTATCTAAAATTTGATTTAAGAGAACCAGAGGTATTACTATTATGATATTATCAGTTATAAGCCCGATGAAAGTAACCATTTACATTTGTTCGGAAGAAATAAGATGAACAGTTCTTCAAAGTACCCACACCTTTCAATCACGTCCCTATGTGAAGTCTTCTCGCAGAAACCCAACTCTCGCATCTCCCATCATCTAACGTTCCTCCATCCCCTACATTCCTATTTTGTCTCATATATAAGGAAACATCTGTAAATTTTAGATTTCTATTTATTTTTCTTAAAATTAAATTCTCTTAAGAGATTATACTGTAAAAGTAGATGGGAAGAACAATGGGAAGGAAAATTTGAGAATAAGAATTTTTTTGGGTGAAACTATAGTATTACACAAAACAGGTAATTGAGAAGAAGAATAACAGAGAATATATTTTCTCACCTGAGCCAACTGAAGAAAACGATGAAATTGCAGAGAGTATAGACTTCTAACAAAATAATAAATATCCTCATTAATACTAATCTGTACATTAGAGATAACTCTTCATAAGAGTTGTGTTGATTGAGGATAAAGGAAAAAGTCATTAATACTAATCTATACGTTTGAGATAACTCTTCATAAAACGATCAGTGTGACACGTGTCATAAGATAGGAATATTGTAATCCTATGTGGCGAAAGGAGGAGAGGAGGAAACAGTCTGCCTTATATTTAGTTAATAGACGTGCGGGACGTGGATTTAGGGGATTGCGGAAAAGATGGGCTGGCCCAATTAAAAAATTGGTCAGGCTTACGCCTATATATATCCAGATTAAAACAAGGCCTGGCCCCTTGAGTGTCATATATTTAAGCTTACTGGCCTTGGTTGAGTTCAGGCCTGAGGTAGATAGATCGGCATGGGCCCATATTGGCTTCCACACCTGGCCCAATATGCAGCATTAGAAACCATACTTCTTTAAGGAGTGCTAGCCCTAGTCACAAATTTTGAAAATTTTCCAAAGTCTATTGGTGAGTGAGACACCTGTCATTGTTAACCATTCAACAAATTAACAAAATATTTTTTCTTCAAAGTGGAAGTTATGACCTCAACCAGTTCTAAATGTAACGAGTAAAAGTAATGACACGTGTTGCAACCACAGTAAGAATTTGGAAAGTTACCAATGGGGCTAGCATTTCTTTATTTCTTTTCATAGTTATTTAAAAAAAAAAAAACATAAATATAGGGTTTTTTTTTTTTTTTTTTTTTGGGGGGGGGGGGGGGGGGGGGGGGGGGAGTATATGTTAGTGTTTTTTTGGTTGTTAGAGTTGACACTTGACAAGTCCTCCCATATGAGAACACACTTCCTACTACTAAAACAACATGGAGGTGTATAAATGTAGTTTAATTCCGGGACTAGAACCTTTGGGCCCAGCACATCTACATAATATAAAATGGGCCTTAGCACTAGGGGGTTTTCCCAAATTGCCCCTTAAGTTTGGGATTATTCCTCAATACCGAAGTTTTAATTAAACCCTTCCATAAACAAACTTATGAGGATTTTTCATTATTCAACACTTATGAAAAGTCTTAAATGTCACTCTACCACCAACACTTTAAAGAAGAGTTTCTTATAATTTTTTTTTTAAATAGATGTTATGTAAGTGTATGAGATAGGAGAAGCTCCTCACTCACCTCATCTTCCCCTCTCATGAGCCTCCTCATTCCTTCTTCTTTTTTTGTGAAAATACATTTTTGATTGAAAATTATTTACATTACCCTAACCTAAAAAATATATATTTGTTTGATTTTTCTTCACCTCCATTCCTATACATTTTCACAATATAAAACAATAGTTAATGAGTATTTTAGAACAAATTAAATAGAAGTGTTCTTAAAAAGGATGAAAAAAATTGAAAAATCTGAGTTTTAATGAACTTTTTTTGCGCACAAGATCGATACCAATCGGTACTAGTATTGACCAAATCAATATAGGTCAATACTATTGTCCAAAACATGTATCGACATATCATCTTCAACTTTGGAATACAACTAGTATCGATATAAAGTATTAACTTGTATAGACCTGAGTAAATCATTAAAAAAATGAAAAGAAAAGACCTATAAAATCTTATAACATAGAATTTAAGATTTAAAATCATAAATGCAATGATTAAAAACCTTTATTTGGATTAGTCATACAAATAATTTTTAACTAATTCATTTATTAAAAAGCATAAGAAATCTAAGAATTAGGGTTTTTCTTCAATTAATGACATTCTTTCACGATCGTGGTTGTTAGTCGTTACATCGTTTGATTTTATTATCGGAACAAAGTTAGAAATTAGATAAGGATACAAATGTCTTTTTATTAAATGATTTAGATAAAATAGTCCCAAAAAAAAAAATTTAGAGCACGGAGTCATAAAAAAAAGATTTTTAGAACTTTAGTCCGGGGAACAACCCCCACCACTTGAGGGGTAACCAGAAGAAAAAAAAAAACATCCAAGCCGAAAAGGTAAGATTCAAAGCATCAAACTCATCCCTGCCAGCCTGACTGACCCCATAAACTAAAACGATATCAGGCGAGGGTACTTTCGTAATATCCCAATCCCACCAAACGAATATAAAAGAAGAAGAAGAAACACCACAGTGGTACCAACCGAAGCTTTCCTTTTCAGCTGAGGATTCTCTCCAAATAGAGTTAAGAGTTAAGAGGAGCAAGAAAATGTCTCTGAACCTCATTCACACTCTAACATTCCTCCTAACACTAACATCAACGGTCACTGCCCACTCCTCCTCCTCCTCCTATGCCTCTGCATCTGCATCGTCCCCTCTGGGCGAGTGGAAATCCGCGCGTGCCACTTACTACGCTGCCTCCGACCCAAGAGACGCAGTCGGAGGCGCGTGCGGGTACGGGGATCTGGTAAAAAGCGGGTACGGCATGGCCACCGTTGGATTGAGCAGCGTCCTGTTCGAGCGAGGGCAGATCTGCGGCGCGTGTTTCGAGCTCAGGTGCGTCGAAGATCTGCGATGGTGCATCCCCGGCACATCCATCATCGTCACCGCCACCAATTTCTGTGCCCCTAATTACGGTTTGCCCACCGACGGTGGAGGTCACTGTAATCCTCCGAACAAGCACTTCGTCCTGCCCATTGAAGCTTTCGAGAAAATCGCCATCTGGAAGGCTGGAAACATGCCCGTTCAATATCGCAGGTACCCTTAACCTTAACCTTAACCACCCCTCTTGTTGCTATCTTACTCCGGACATGGTGTTCTTTTCTGGGATTTTTTTTGTTTTTTTTTCTACTAACTTACGCTTGGTGGGAGGGTGTAGGGTTGTTATCGTACGCTTTCGTCTTTTTCTTTCTGTTTTTTATCTGGATATTTCACTTTAGGCATGTGTTTTTCCGTTGATTGGTTTTGGGTTGTCGAGTGAGGGGGGGTTGATTATTGGGGTGGTGGGATTGCAATTTACAATGATGGCCCTTGAAACGGAATATTAGTTGCTTTTCGTCTTTTCGTAAAGAGGAAAGCGGCACGCGCTTGAATGCGCGTGCTACTATGTGATTTGAAGAGCAATAGCATGAAAACGATCTAAAGTACTAACACAGTAGCGTTTCCTTAAAGTGCATTGTAGTAATTTAACTATAAATATGCTGTGGTTAAATAAATATTCTGATTTCTGAGCTGGTTCAGCACTTGTGGCCTATAAGTCAAATGAATGACCCAAATGCCTGGAAAAGATATAAATACGGTGGTGTCAAGGGGCTGGTTTGGGTCTTGGTGTGTGTGTGTGTCAATGGGCCGGGCTTGGGGTTTGCATTTTTGTGATTTTTGAATTGGCGCATTTGCAAGAGATTTTTGTGGCCTGAATTTAAGCCGAGACCCTTAATTTGGGGGCTTGGTGGAAAATTATCAATCAATCGCTTGCAAATGGGAAAAAAGGCTAACAAAACTGAAAACCCCACCCATTAAGGAACCTCCCAACTTTAAACAGCCCAACTAATCCGTCTAAATAAATAATATGGTTATATCTTAAACTATAATTCTTTTTTACTTAAAATTAATAAATAATATTAGGAGTGATGATGTGATCGGTTCAGTTTGAACAGAGAATTTGCATACCTTCAACTCGAACCCAACCTGTGTTTATTGTTTATTTAAAGGCAAACTCAAACAGACCTAGTGGAAGGAATCACTCAACACTAACCCATTGTAGAATAAGTAACTTAGTTGTATTTTAGCTTATAATAAAATTTAAACCAAAAACCAATAGCTAATATCTATATTAAATTTCTGTATAATATTAATAAAAAACTAGGTGTCATGACCAGTTCGTTGTGGTTTGAGTAAATCTGACCCACATAGACCTCAACCCTAAGCGGTGAAAGTCGGATCGGTTGATGGGTTGGGTTAAAAATTGCCAACTTGACCCGCGAAACCGAGCAGGTTGAACAAACCTAATGCACGGAGACCTCAACCCGAAATATGTAATTTTGAATAAAAATAACTATGGTTTATGACCCGTCAGGCCTGGGAAGCCCAAATTGAAACCAACCCACGGATCAAAAACCTCAACCCTAACCCATAAATGGCTCAGTATGTTCTAAATCATTGCCACTCTTTTTTGGCCTCAGTCAGTGGTCCTTAGATCATTCCTAACACTTTACCTGTTCTTATTTAGTAGTTAGCAGTCTGCCACTGAAATTGAAACTTCAGCAACAACATTCAATTTCTTAATGGTTCTAAAATTGAGGGGGGGACCCACCCATCATCAATGGCAAATTTTGAGATCTACTTTGCCAAAAGTCAACATGACTTCTTCTTTACTGTTTTTTGTCTCTCACTTTCTCAAATTAGAAGTGAAGTTATGTGATGGACTTTTGGTTGTCTATGAATCCTCAATGGCTCCTAGTTTATCGGGAGATTTTCAAATTTGAATATTTTCCAGGTATTTCTCCCCTAAATCTTGGCAATGATTAAAAAAATATATTAAAATTATAAAAAAATAATAATAATAATAAGTATCACTAAGTTAAAAATTCATAAAACCAATAACATTATGTAGTTCTCACGATATTTTTAAAATCTCGGCTAAATCTCACTGTATTTACAGGATAAAAAGAGAATTATATTTCTCGTGAGATTTTAAAACATCGTAATAAAAACGAAGTTTTAAACTTTGATGTTTTTCTTGGTTTTAAATTTGGTATTTCTTGGGAGATTTGTGACAATACTTTCTTTTAACCTCCCTCCCTAGTTTCCCTTCCTCTTGCTTTACCAATGGTAAAGATATTCCATCTACAATGGCGGTAAGTTCACTCCATCTTGACACAATGTTAATATGTTGTTTCTTTTATTTCAAGGTCCTCTCCGAATTTAGTACGTCTCTCCCTAAACAGGGATTTCTAGAGATGATTGATGAGGGTTTGATTTTCTCCAATTGCAGAGGGTCTGGATGGAGGAGATTAAGGCTCAAAAAGATATTCTAAAATAGATTATAAAACAAGTTGTATGCCCCAAATAATTCTTCATAATTGCTTATCATTTAATTAAGGCTCAAAAAGATATTCTAAAATAGATTATAAAACAAGTTGTTTGCCCTAAATAATTTTTCATAATTGCTTATCATTTAAGCGCTTCTCAGGTGATTTTTCATTTACAGATAAGTTGGCTAGATATTCTAAACCAGTTTATAAGACCAAGGACCTTGGACATTCCTTATGAGCTTGTGTGATATAAGATAATATTGATGTCTCTTAAAGAGTGTGTGTTCCTTGTGGAATGGTTTCCTACGTTGATCGATGAATAGCACCCATAGTCGACCTTATATCGGTCAGCACCCCATAATTAGACCAATATTCATTGGACCAACTCATCAATGGTGTCCACATGGGCCAATAACTAACAAATTCTCAAAAGTTATAATTTTTGAGTTGTTTCAAGAGATCGTTCCCCATATTACTTTATCAAGTATCATTTATCATTCCATTAAAGGGGGTGTTTTGTTTGGTTTGCTTATCCTTGACATCTTTGGACTTTCCTTTTCTTAGTTCTAATGAGATCTGGTTTGTGACAGGATCAAGTGTAGAAAGGAAGGAGGGGTTCGATTTACAGTTGACGGCTCAGGAATTTTCTTTTCAGTGCTCATCAGCAATGTTGCTGGTGCTGGGGACATTGTGGCCGTGAAGATTAAGGGATCAAGAACAGGATGGCTTTCAATGGGTAAGAACTGGGGACAAAACTGGCACATAAATGCTGGTCTAAAGAATCAACCTCTCTCATTTGAGGTCACTTCTAGTGATGGGGTCACACTTACATCTTACAATGTTGCCCCCAAAGATTGGAATCTTGGGCAGACCTTTGTAGGAAAGCAATTCCAAACATAAATATGAAAAATATATATATACATAATCTGAGAAACTGTTGTCAATTTACTTTTTTGCTCTGATGGGGTGGGGACGATGAAAGAAAATAGTGTCTTTTTTCTTTTTTTTTTGAGTGGGAAATAGATATTAGAGGGCAAAAGAAATGGATCTTTGTTGAAGAGCATTATGAAGATGTTAGAAGATCAAGTGTGCTACTTCAAATCGGTCGTCAGATGTTATAATCTGTTTTGTGTCACAGTTTGTCAAGGTATGAGTTTCACACTTCAAATGAAGAATCAGGCACACAGTAATGGGTGTATATTGCAATGCTGGGGTAAAGAACTTCGGTGATGCTGATAGATGTGAGTTTCAGAAGATTTGTAAACTGATTTTGAGATACCATGAACTTAGATAAGTTTGATGGCTATTCATCGATGAGACGATAAGCTAGTAAGCAGAATCTTATATGATTTACAGAAATATTGGGAAGGAGGAGAATGTGTTTTGTTTTCGTTCTTCCAAGTTTTGTGAATGTTCTTACTAATCCTTTTGCTGGTATGCCAAAGAAATTTATTTATATCACGGATACGTTTATAATCTTAGAGAAATCAAAAAAGGTGGTGGCGAAAGGGTTCCTTCTTTTGTTGCAACTTATGAAGTCCGGCACTTTACAAAATTTGTCACTTGACATTATGCAATTTCTTTTGAGAACTGATTGCAATTCTTGTTAGAGCATTCCTAACAGCCTCATCAAAATATGGTTATTTTGGTGAGCCAAAGTATTAAAAATTGCTTCAAAAGAGTCTCCACTAGTCTCTTCAAAATAACCATTTCGGTTTGGTGAGTGTACAGTACTCACCAAGTTTGGTGAGTATTTTACAATCACCAAAGCTAAATATTTCACTCCCTTCCTTTATTGTGGTCCCACACGAATGATAAAATAAAAGTTTCTCTCTTCATTCTTACTATTGTGGTCTCACACAAATAATAAAATAAAGATTTCTCTCTCCATTTGTACTATTGTTTGTTGAAGCTGCGGAGAGTGTTTTAAAAAAGTAGATAACCAAAATAGGAAAAATGTGAGTTTTGACTATTTTGGTGAGCAAAATTTGGTTAAGCTGTTGGGAATGCTCTTAGACATTTCTTTGTTAGATAATAAGACTTCTTGCTCTTAGACATTTCTTTGTTAGATAATAAGACTTTAAATGCAGCAAAATGAATGATTTCAAATCTCACATAAATGACATAAAATTTCATAATGGTAAGAATTAATTTTGTTAGAAACCTTGACAAAGTGACTCAGATTTTCAACAAGAAAATGAGATTTTAGATTATTTTTTCACTTTTTTGTGTTCGTTTCACAGGACTAGTAGGCATTTTCCGAAAGAATAAATTTTGTATCCATACTTTCCTTCCAAATTTTTTGGAAACCAGACATAAACAAGAAAATCCTTTTTTATTTTATTTTCTTTCCTTTTCTTTTAACTTATTTTCCAAATTTTCTCGCTACCAAACACAGCATAAGTGATAAAACAGAAGAAACACCCCCTGACTTGTAAAGTTTGAGTTAATTCCAAGGGATGGCAACAACTGGACTCATCATATCACCTGGCTTCCGTGGCCCTTGACATAAACATTATTACATTACCTTTTAAGTTTCTACTCACTGCTACAACCAATCTTTTTGATACCTCATATTTTTGTACCTTGTACGTCACTCAGTCCATTTTCTAATCCAGAGCTGGCAATAGAAGCTTGCTACTCCTCCAAAGCTCCTGTGTTGTCCTTGATGTCTACAAGGCTTGATCGGGTCGGAGCCACCTCATCCGTCCGGTCCTTTAGCTTGGTGACTTTGATATCACATGCCTAACACGGGGTCGGAATTGATTGGCTCTCGCCAAACCAAAATCATCCGGCCTCCACAAAACATACGGCATGTGGCAAGAAAGGGTGAGAAATCATTTTATTTTCTCCCCTGTTTTTTGACTTCTCCCCACTTGATATTTCTCCCCTTTTTATCACCACATGTCACCCAAATTGTGGAGGCCGGATATTTTTGGGCCAGCGAGAGCAAGATCAAACCCACCCATCTAACACATAATGTATCCTAACAGCTAGTTCTTTGTTTTGTTTTTTTCCCCTTTAAGTCAATTGCTGCAGAACTTCTTCTGGTAAGGGATAATCTAAACTCACATGATCAGACCTAGGGTAACCACTCAAGTTCCAAAAGAGTAAACTCATACACTCACTCCAAAGGCTTGACTTTAGGACTTATGGACCCTTATACACCCTTACAAAGTCAAGTCATCAGCCAATGTCGGACTATAAGGGAAGAGTAACACCCAGCCTCAAGTGGATTGATGATAATCTAAACACACACGTGATCAGACCTAGGGTAACCGCTGAGGTGTCATAAGAGTAAACCCATACACTTACTCAGAAAGGGCTTGACTTTATGAGGAGCTATGGACCCTTATTCACCATTGTGAAGTCAAGTCACCCGTCGATGTGGGACTATAAGGGGAGAGTAACACCCAGTCATAAGTAGGTTGATTTTTCTTGGGTGGTGCTACGTGCACTCCAACTTTTACTGGTATACACCAAATTAAAGAAAATTTTAATTAAACATAAAATAGCAATAAAAAGACAAAATTGTCTCTTCTCCTTCTTCCTCCTTTATCTATCGTTTTCAATTAAAAACCCTAAGCACGGCCTCTCCTGATCCAGGTGTCTGCTTGGGAAGCATGGGAACTGTTGTGGTTTATGTATTCACGTGATTCAAAACCAAAAGGAAAAGCTTTGTCATTTGGGTTTTGGATGCTTTTTGTTTAATCTCATATTGGAAAACTATGAAATGTTTTACCTCTTTATATAATGGAGTGTTGGAAGAAGGCTTGGGCCTTCAAGGGCATTAGAATTTGTTGTCTATCCACCCGTTGCTTCTTGTGAAAATGTTATGCTCCAACTCACACACACACGCACGCCGAGCCGAGTCAAGTCGGTCGGCGGGCCAGGTTGGGTTGGGTTGGGTCTTTGATTAAATAAAAATATTATTTTTATTCAAAGCTCATTAGTATTTTAACTACCCAAAATAAAATAGGTTACCGTTTGACATACCTCTAATTACTAATTAGAGTTTTATTCATGTTAGTAGTAATTAAGTGAAATTAAATTTGGTATTAACTTGACAGTTTTAGAAACCAAAGATTTCTTTCTCTACTCTATATAATAGATGTTTATATTCTGATTTTAGACACAGAAAACCATAAGAAATTGCTCTCTTCTTTTGGGTTTATATTCAGCTCATTATTTTCGGGTTTTCCTCTCTATTTTTCGAGTTTTCTTGCTGGATAAAGAATGGAGTAAGGTATACGATTATAAGTAGTGCATGCTTATAATCAGGAATAGATTTTGTGGGGCTGTTGTATCTTGGAGACATTGTGACCAGCAAACTCAGTGCATCTATGGGGGCACGAATTGTCTTAAAGAAAGCGAAGTATCCGCACCTCATTCCACAAAAGCTACCAACGATTCTAATCAATATTCAAGTGCAAGAATTTTTGAATCAAAGTTGTAGTTTTGTTCGTGAGACCGCAGTTTTTCCCGAGGATAAGCGTTTACAGGTATTTTTGGAACAACAATTTTAAGACAATTCGTGATGTCTACTGCAAACTTTAGAACAAACGAATCTGTGATTAGGACTGAAATTTTTTATGGATCTAATTTCAAGCGTTGGCAACAGAAAATGTTTTTTCTACTCACATCGCTTAAATTAGCATATGTTTTAACTGATGTTCCTAATGAAGAAGAACCGGGTAAATCTCATTATAAGGAAATGTGAATCTGCAGATTTTCTATGCAAATGGCATAACAAATGTTATGTATGATTTATATTGTACTGAAAAATCTGTAAAAAGCTTATAAGTAGTTTTAGAGAAAAAATATCAAACTGGGGAAGCTGGATCTAAAATATATGCAATGAACAGATTTTTAATGTTTAGTATGGTTAATGAAAAATCAGTAGTAAATCAAACCCAGGATTTTCAAATAATAATCCATGAGATTATTGTTAAGGGAATGCAAATTTCGGAACAATTCCAAGTGGCTGCTATAATAGAGAAACTGTCTCCTTCATGAAAGGATTTAGAAATTCTCTTCACCATAAATCGAATGAATTTTCAATTGAAAATTTAGTAATGAGAATTCGGATTGAAGAAGAATCTACAACTCAAGACAAAAAAGAAGAGAATTCTGAGATGACTTCAAAGTTAAATTTTGTTGATTCTTCGGGGAAAAAAAAAACAGAAATTCTTGAAAACCAACAAGAAGCCTATGAAGAATAAGAAGTCATTTCAATCTTTTCAGAAGACGGGAGAAAGCTCAAAATCAAGTGGATGTTTCATCTGCGGGAAATCTAGATATTTTGCTAAGAATTGCCAATTCCGTAAAATGAATTATTCTCAAGCAAATATGATAGAAGAACCCCTAATTGCTATGATCACTGAAATTAACATGATGAATTTCAGTGAGGGTTGGTGGGCAGACACGAGTGCGACGAGGCACATCTCCTATGACAGAAATTGGTTTAAAAACTATGAGACTGTAAAAAGCAACCATGATGTCCAGATGAATAACTCCTCAACCTCTAAGGTTGTTGGAGTTGGAGATATAATTCTCAATTTCACTTCAGGGTAGTCTGTGACTCTGAAGGACGTTCTTCACTTTCTAGATTCACGAAAAAATTTGGTGTCGGGCTATCTTCTAAACAAGGCTGGATTTAAGCAAGTAATAAAATCTGATAACTATGTAATTTCTAAATCCGGAAAATTTGTAGGAAAAGACTATGCTACCAATAGCATGTTTAAACTAAATGTTGAATTGATCAATAAAATTTCTGTTTCTGCTTATATTGTGTGTTCTGTGAATATTTGGCATAGTCAATTAGGACATGTTAATAAAAATTATGTGAAAAATATGAGTAATTTAGGAATTATACCTAAATTAAATAATAATAATTTTGACAAATGCATACATTGTAGTCAATCAAAATTAATTAGAAAACCTTTCCATAATTGTACAAAACCTCAGAAGTTTTAGGTCTTATTCATACTGATATTTGTGATTTAAAAGAAACAATAACTAGAGGTGGTAAAAAATATTTTATTACATTTATAAATGACAAATCCAAATATTTGTATGTGTATTTAATTAGATCTAAGGATGAAGCTTTGAATATGTTTAAAATCTATAAAGTAGAAGTTGAAAATCAATTAAATTTAAAAATTAAAATTTTAAGGAGTGATAGAGAAGGTGAATACACATCTAATGAATTTGATTCATTTTGTAAATCAAATGGAATAATACATCAAGTAACAGCTCCTTATACCCCTCAACAAAATGGAGTTGCTGAGAGAAAAAATAGGACATTAATAGAAATGGTTAATGCAATACTTAATAGCTCAGGCATACCTTTAAATTTATGGGGAGAAGCCATTCTTACTGCTAGTTATATTCAAAATAGAATACCTAATAAGAAAACTAAAATAACTCCATATGAGTTTTGGAAAGGGAAAAAATCAAATGTAAATTATTTTAGAACATGGAGATGTCTAGCTATGGTCAGATTTAATGATTCTAAAATAACTAAATTAGGACATAAATCTAGGAGAAGTGTTTTTATTGGTTATGCAATAAAATAGTAAAGCATATAGATTTTTAGACATTGAAAATAATGTTATTATAGAATCAAGGAAGTTGATTTCTTTGAAAAAAAATTTCTTTTTAATTCTTAAAATAGTGGGGGTTTAATAAACAAAAATCCAAATGAATCTAGTGATCCTAACTCTAAAAATCTTAAATCAATTAATTCAGATGAGGCTGAAATTGAGCCTAGAAAGAGTAAAAGAGTTTTTAAAAAAAGTAAAGATTATAGGTCTGATTTTTATACCTTGATGGTTGAAAATGATCATATTTCTTTAAATGAGGCGTTTGAGTCACATGACTCTTCTTTTTGGAAAGAAGTTGTAGAAAATGAAATGGATTCAATAATGTCCAATCACACTTGGATATTAGTTGATCCTCCTCCTGGAACTAGAACTATAGGCTGTAAGTGAATATTTAAAAAGAAACTTAAAGCTGATGGATCAATAGAAAAATATAAGGTTAGGTTGGTAATCAAGGGGTTTAAGCAAAAGGAAGAAATAGATTATTTTGATACATATTCACATGTATCAAGAATTACTTCTATTCGAGTATTATTTGCTATAGCATCCATATATAATTTAATTATTCACCAAATAGATGTAAAAAGTGCATTCTTAAATGGTGATTTAAATGAAGAAATTTATATGGATCAATCAGAGAGATTTATTACCCCTGGACAAACAAATAAAGTGTGTAAACTTGTAAAATTATTATATGATTTAAAACAAGCTCCTAAACAATGGCATGAGAAATTTGATAATTTATTAATAACTCATGGATATAGTACGAATGAAAGTTATAAATGTATATATTATAAATTTAATGGTGATTGTGGAATAATCATTTGTCTATATGTAGATGATTTATTGATTTTTGGAACAAATCAAAAAATTATAAATGAGACAAAAGAATTTTTGTCATCTCAATTTGATATGAAGGATCTTGGAGAACCAAATTTAATTCTTGGAATTAAAATTATTAGAAATGATGATGAGATAATTTTATCTCGGTATCATTATATTAAAAAATTATTATTAAAATACAATCATTACGATTGTAGTCATGTTTATATTCTATATGATCCTAGTGTTCATCTAACACCTAATGAAGGAGATAGTATAAACCAAAACGAATATACTAGTGTCATTGGAAGCTTGAAGTATGCTATGAATTGCACTTGTCCGGACATTGCATATGCAGTCGGGAAATTAAGTAGATACACTAATAACCTAGTATGGAGCATTGGGATGCAATTAGCAAAATCCTTAGGTATTTAAAAGGATCAGATCATGGATTACACTATGGTAGATATCATGTTGTGCTAGAAAGATATAGTGATACTAATTGGAATTCTATCTATGATGAATATAAAGTACAAGTGGGTATATATTCATCATTGGTGGTGGTGCAGTCTCTTGGAAATCCAAGAAACAAACAATTTTGTCAAACTCTACTTTGGAATCAGAATTGATAGCTCTATCTTCAGCGGGAGAAGAAGCAGAGTGGCTTCGAAACTTGTTGTTCGATATTCTTTTATGGAATAAGCCTTTCCCGACTATTAAAATTAACTGTGATTGCAATGCTACAATAGGTAGAGCTAATAATATACAGTATAATGAGAAATCTCGACAAATATGTCGAAAACATGTATGTTTGAGAGAACTTCTACGAGATAGAGTTATATCTGTTAATGAAATCATATCATCAAAAAATCTGGCAGATCCCTTAACTAAAGTCCTAGCAAGGGAAAAAGTATGGAACACATCAAAGGGGATGGGACTTAAGCTAATTGAAAATAACCAACTGTAATGGCAACCCAACCTGAAGACTGGAAATCCCAGGAACGAGTTTAATGGGAAGAACAAGTTATTGAGTGGTTTGAGATGATGTACTATAATAGGATAATAACGTTATTATTCTCCAAGACTTTTCCTATGGTGTAAATAGTGCATAAAGTATGTGACGATTACAGGTTGAGAGTTTTCTCTTAATGAGATCTATAGCTCTATTGAGTGGGATGTAGAGTCACATAGGCATCCTTGATAGACTCACCTATATAAGTATGGAAGTGAGACCGCTTCCTATGAGAAATTGGCATTTTCTCTAGAGCACTTATTAAACCGGGATACAAGCACATGGTCGAAAAGTGCTGGCTTAGACACCTATAAACTCTATAAAAGTTAGTGTGTTTAAGCTATAAGACTCATCACTACAAGAGCTCAGTTTTGCAAGATCAAGATCTATGATCAATGGACACTGAGTATCTGGTGAGAATTATACTTTAAATTATGCAAAGGTTAAGTCTACGTGACACCTTTGTTTATGCATTAAATCAAATTTTACCCAGTAATTTTATTCTCTTTGATATTTTATCGTTTTTGAATCAAGTAGGTGATTGTTGTGGTTTATGTATTCATGTGATTCAAAACCAAAAGGAAAAGCTTTGTCATTTGGGTTTTGGGTGCTTTTTGTTTAGTCCCGCATTGGAAAACTATGAAATGTTTTACCTCTTTATATAATGGAGTGTTGGAAGATGGCTTGGGTCTTCAAAGGCATTAGAATTTATTGTCTACCCACTCATTGCTTCTTGTGAAAATGTTATGCTCCAACTCACACACACACGCGTGCGCGCCGAGCCGAGTCGAGTCGATCGAGTTGGGTTGGGTCTTTGATTAAATAAAAATATTATTTTTATTCAAAGCCCATTAGTATTTTAACTACCCAAAATAAAAGAGGTTACCGTTTGACATACCTCTAATTACTAATTACCATTTTATTCCCGTTAGTAGTAATTAAGTGAGATTAAATTTGGTATTAACTTGACATATTTGGAAACCAAAGATTTCTTTTTCTACTCTATATAATAGATGTTTATATTTTGGTTTTAGACACAAAAAACCATACAAAATTGCTCTCTTCTTCTGGGTTTATATTCAGCTCATTATTTTTGGGTTTTCCTCTCTATTTTTCGAGTTTTCTTACTGGGTAAAGAACGGAGTAAGGTGTACGATTATAAGTAGTGCACACTTATAATCTGTGATAGATTTTGTGGGGCTGTTGTATCTTGGAGACATCGTGACCAGCAAACCCAATGCATCTGTGGGAGCACGAATTGTCTTAAAGAAAGCAAAGTATCAATGTCTCATTCCACAAAAGCTACCAACGATTCTAATCAATATTCAAGTGCAGGAATTTCTGAATCAAAGTTGTGTTTTTGTTCGTGAGACTCCAGTTTTCCTAGGGATAAACGTTTACAGGTATTTTTGGAACAACAGGAACTACCCCGCCAGTGGCTTCTACAACTACGATGGTTTCATAGTCGCTGCAAAATTCTTTGGTGGCTTTGCCACGACCGGTGATACCACCAAGCGAGAGAGATCACAGCTTTCTTGGCACAAACGACACTTCATGGGTGGGCTAGTGCCCCAAATGGCCCATACTCTGATATGTACCTAGACGCAACCACTGATCCCAAAAGCCTGGACTGATGGGAACGGCGCAGTCTATAGGTATTTTTCACTTGGATCATAACATACCACCACTCTTCTTAAGTCGATGTCCACGGTGACCCAGAAGGCACACGGCCCACTCTATTGCCCACATGGGATGGTCCACATGGGAATGGCCCACACGGGGTACCTTAGGTTGCCCCCTCCATAGGTCACCCCTTCCGAGACTCGAACCCGATACCTGGTGTTAGGCTCTGATACCTATTGATAGGTACCCAGACGCAACCACTAATCCAAAAAGCCCGAACTGATGGGAAGGACGCAATCTAAGTATTTATCACTTGGATAGTAACATACTCAAATATTGTTATCCCAAAGAACAAGGCAGCTTTAGTGTTCACTGTGTTGCGGGTGTTCACTGTGTTGCGGGTGTCCAATGGCCTTACACTTCTGATTACAAATCACCATTTTTTTTTCTTTTGATTAATTGACAGATTAGGGTAGTAAATAGAGAGAGGATAATAGCTTTGATATTCATCTATACCCTCACATTGATATCTCAATAACTACATCTATGGGCAAGCTAGAAGAACCAATGGAGTGGACATCTTAAATATCCAGATCTCGTGGCCACTGACCCAATTATTTTGTTTAAGACGGAATTCTGGTTTTGGATGACCCCACAATCGCCGAGGCCTTCATGTCACCGGACGAAATCGCCCAGTGCCAACAGGTCGGGTCCCGAACTTATGGAGGTCTCGAATCAATAAATGTGCTAACCCACATACTGTATGTCGAATATGTTGGCTTTTATTGATATGATTGAGAGAAGAGGGTAGTTTTGTCTTCTCATTTTTTTATTTATGTTTAATTAATTTATTTAAAAGTTTGTTGTATATCAATAAAAAGTGAGGTGCATGTAGCCTTTTTTTATTTTTTATAGTTGGTGAGGGATAATCTAAACACACACATGATCATACCTAAGGTAACTATGAGGTGTCATAAGAGTAAACCCATGCACTCACTCCAAAAGGCAGGGAACTAACAAAGAGGTTTAGACGAGACTGCAACCCCGCACCCGTGTCCC
Source organism: Tetracentron sinense (assembly GCA_015143295.1). Lineage (NCBI taxonomy): Eukaryota > Viridiplantae > Streptophyta > Magnoliopsida > Trochodendrales > Trochodendraceae > Tetracentron > Tetracentron sinense. The sequence goes on along the minus strand of CM026560.1, from coordinate 16,031,601 downwards.
TTTTAACCCTCGTCGTTAAGATTCATTAATAATAATCCATACTGTTAAATAATTTAACCTTGGTTTTTTGAAGAAAAAAATATTAAATCTAAGGATTTAAACTTCTTAGCTAAAATTTAACTAGAATTAAAAGGATAGTTAAAAGAGGCTTTGTGAGTGCACTTAATCCTAAAACACTCATAAATTAAAAATTAACCCTCAACCCGAATATGGATCTCGGACTGGATGATAGGTAATGGGCTGCGTCGCGGGTTTTAGAAATCGGGGCGGACTGAATTCATCCGGACTGCCACTTAGAAGAGTGACCAGTCAGGTTGTCGTTGGCTGAAATCTTTCAAATAGGAAAGTTATGACTACATGTAACAAAGTTGAGATGGCCGAGTTGGTCTAAGGCGCCAGATTAAGGTTCTGGTCCGAAAGGGCGTGGGTTCAAATCCCACTCTCAACATAAACTTTAAATGTTTTTCGGTTGGGTTCTTTTTCCAGCCATCCTCGCATACTAGTTCAAACCAGTGTTTTCAAAAACCAGATCGGCCCTCAAACAGGTAGTTTTAACCATGTCATTTTATTAATAAAAAATTGTTTTTTCCCATTTTACCTCTTTCCTGACCGGTTCTATCGGTTTTAACTTCGGTTGAACCGGTCAGACCTGGCCAATTCTACCAGTTTTTAATACAATCCGGTTTTGGGAGTTTTCGGAACTAATGACCTGGCCAGTTCCCGATTTCACCGGTTCAACCAGCAGGTCCGGTTTTAACAACACTGGTTCAAACCAGAATAGTCCAATACACAATGCACGGCCTTTCTTTGATTACCCAAACTAACCACCATTACCATTTCTGAGGTCTGGAGCCATTCATGAAGCCTTTGTTGGTTCTCGACTGTTACAAGATAGCTAAAAACATAGTTACGAAGAAGGTTACTGAGTAGTAAACTCGAAGAAGTAAAAAGTAAAACCTATAAATCAACCACATTACTATCCAGTACAAGATATCCTCTAATGAAACAAATAGGGTGCTTAGATTATCAAAGCAACTCTCCAAGGTCCGAGTCCATATTGCGAATTGACAATCATTCCAAGATTTAATATTGTCTAATCCACGCACATTAGGATTTAATATTGTCTAATCCACGCACATTAACGAGGCAAGATGGAGGGACCTTTGTAATGGACAATTGAGGCTACTCTTTTTGACATACTTTTCAGAGGGGGTGCCGATGCTTGGATTTGTCAGTAAATCTGGGTCTTCTCTTCACTCTCGGTACGCTGCACACTTTTGGCAACTCTCCTTTGGAGTCGAAACTCTATACGCAGATGCAGTAGGCCATTATAACCCTTGACATTGCCCTATGAGCTCCAGTTAATAAGATCTTCATTTTAGAGTGAGAAAACAGAACGTGCATTTTTCATGTGATGCACATTTTATTGCTGCATAAAGAAAAAACAGAACCATATTGAAAAAAAGAATGAACTGAGATTCTTAGGGTTCTGTTTTGGTCTATGGTTCCCATGTATGAGAAACCAAAAATTAGTGAAATCCTGGACGAGCAACAGAACCTACTCAAGCGCCCCCCCTCCCCACAAAAAAAAAAGAAAAACTAGCTAACTAACGAACAAACGAAGAATAAACAAATACATGTGAAGATACTCTGTTCAACTTGAATCTCAATTTGACATATGATATGAAAGGAATACAAGTAAACTTTACAAACAACTCATTTTATGATTTTACGACGCAAATTAAAACATTCATGTTAAGGAGCAACAAGTGTAGAAATGTTTTAAGAGTTTAAACAGAACAGGTAATCCACAATCCAGTAAGAAGCTCTAAGACGAATAAAAATTATTACAGTCATGTCTCATAAGAGCACCTCGCACGGAGTTATCATTGCAATTAAACAGACCCTTATATTCATTTTAATACACAAAATACTTGAGAAAATGACTCCCACTTTTGGGGCACATGATTTTTTTTAACCTAAAAAAAAACATAATATCCTCCACAAAACACTAAAACAGTGATTTTTCTATTAGTTTGGGCACCTGAGGTGGACGACGAGGTAGCCCCATCAACTTTCTATGGGACTCCTTTCTTTTCTCTTTCATCAACAAATTATCTCCTACCCAATTCTAACCAGGTCTAGACCAGAAGAAGGGTTGAAAAAATTAGCTACTATAGAACATAATTTAAATTAAAGTTATAAGAATGACTCACATAGCATCATGTCAAGCTCAATTTAAATTTTTTTAAAAAAAAAAACCTGAAATAAGAAATAGAGAACTATCAATTTATTGTTTCAACTGAGGCACGATACTCAAATCGTTGTCCTTAAAACCGATTTCGACCCCTTGGAATATCTTCCACGATGCATACGGGTTATGACAGCCGATCCAAGATTCAACAATTGTGGTCTAATAGCATGTACTCGCAAATTAAACAGACTAATGAATTTCTGATAAGGTAACCAACTCAAGATAGAAAAGGTAGAAGATGAAGAGACTATACACTTCCTCTTCATTCTACCTTAGAGGTGAGACCCCTTTTCTAGTGGGCTTCTCCTAAATACCATAACAATGCACACTAATGAAAATATGTTACAAAACATAAAACTCGTTTAAAGGAGAAAACGACCGGTTACAAAATAAAAGGACGCAAAATACAAGTGCTTAAAAAATAAAGAATAAAATTTGAATCAATATTAGTAAAATAAATCTAATAGAAGGTCCATTTCAAGTTACAAACAAATATTTCCACCACCAAACAAGGTAGAATAAGGGATCTAGTTGATGTCAGTCACTCTAGATGAAGATCATTTTTACCATACAAATCAGTTGTGATGAGGTCAATGTCCGTGCAGTCTCTAGGGAAAGAAGTTGGAGTGCAAGTTGATACTATGAGACCTAGATTATACATCGGTATATTTGCAAAGAGAATTGAGTTCGCTGAGATGATTCCCACGAATGGAAAACCAGATGAATCCCTCAAATCAGTTAGAACAAAAAACAATATGATAGAAGAAAAGACAAATATGTCAAGACCATCAAAACTACAAGAATGAGAAATGCAGGAAGGGAAGCCTGGGCCAAAAATTTCATCCCTCTTTGGTTCACAAATGATTGAAGCTTTTGTATGGCTCTCTTTATAGAGGAAAGTACAGGTGGAACAGCTGTCTCTACGATCAATTATCAAAAGAAAAGATGGTTGTAATTCTCACTATGAGATTCAGCTTAACTACTTTTCTGAACTTAGGTGAGTGAGTTCTGTACTTAAATAATTTGTGAATTAATCGTTCAATACATAAGTCAAGACTTATTTGGGACTTTTAAAAAAAACGGAGAATTTTGTTACTATGCTCCAAAGGAGTCAAGAGTGAATCCTAAACATTTAAATAGGCCAATCTCAAAAGGCTGGAGTAGAAGACATGTCAGGTTTATTCTTCGAAAGGAATGTAGACCTAAGATGGTTACCACTGCCAAAATTAAAGCCACATGTTTCACAAGTTAAATTCCATCAGTGTGGCTTAATCGAGTATTGGTTGGCAAACCTTTTCTCCTGGACTGCCATGAGATGGCTTGCAGCGAATAGTATTTCCGGTACCTCACCTACCCAGCCATCCAAATTGAAGTTACAGGAAAAAATGGATTTTTCAGTATCTGAGGAGTCCCTAATAAATGAAAATTGTTCACACCATCCTTAAGAAAAGAAACAAGGTAAACCTGTCGAGTACCTTTAAATTTCCATGTCCCACATGAACCCAGAAGCCTCATGTAGAGGAAACCTTCTCCTATTTACTTCTCTCAAACCTACACATCTTTCTGGCAATTTTAATGTCCCGATTTTTCAAGTTGCTAATGAATTGACAATTCATTCAAGAGGAGGTTTCTTGGTGTATGTACATATGAAGTGGTATTGATTATTGACTTGAGTCAATAGCGAGAATGGTTAATGCAAAACCAGAATTCTGGAAAGATACCTTGAAATTTAAGGGTTTTAACATTAACCGGCCCCAAAAAATGTGAGGAATGCAACTTTTATGAGATTGATGACCAGGAGACACCCAAAAGAGATGAATTCTGATATTTTGGCTTAATTATTCATCAGGATGGAAAAATATAAGAAAATGTTGCTCATAGAATTAGAATCAAGTGCTAAAGTGGAGATGTGTTTCCAAAGTGCTATGATATCGACGCATTTCAATCAAACTAAAAGAAAACATTTATAAGACGTAAACCAAGACAAGTTATCCTTTAAGTAGCAAAATATTGGGCACCAAAAAGCAACATTTTCATAAATCACCGACATGAGGATATTAAGATGAATGAGGACTAGGAAAGATAAGATCATAAATGAGCGCGCACAAGAGAGAGTCATCTTAATAGGTGACAAAATAAAGAAGAGTCAATTAAAATGGTTTGGGCACGTTCAGTGATACCAATGCAACACCTATGAGAAGTAGTGAATTTGTGCAATTTTTATTTTTATTTTTGTTAAGGTATAAATTTCATATCATGAAAAATTTTGTACATCAGACAAAGCCAGACCAGAATCCGATCTAGAATCTGCATATAGATCAAGGGACATGTTTAAACTAATATTCAAAGCTTTCTGGACTTCCAAGTGTGCTTCTCTGCTGATATACTTGAAAAAAACTTCCTCGCACAAATGTTCCAGCACTCTAATATCTTCAAGGACATATCGAATCTCCCAATGGATTTGGTTTGAAAATCCAGCAAGAACATCGGTAATTTCTTTAGAAACCGACTCACTAAAAGTGTGAAGATTCTGTGTTAAAACTCCCACAATAACAGTAAATAGGTGACTATTAAATTTGATACTGAGTTCTGGGTGAACTACCACAGTTACCATTAACTCATTTTGTAAAATAATTCCTATAAATAAATAAAAAGATGCATTAAAATTGCATAATTAGTGTACAAAAACAACTGAATAAATAAAGCCACATTACAAAGCTTTATCCTCTTAATTGGTCGAGATTCTTTTTAAATAGTAATACCTCATAGAACTAATAAGCAGGCATTGTAAAAGTTGATAGAGATCATGGTTGAAGATTTTGTGTATCTTAACACAAATCAATCAGAAGTAGTAAATGCACACTCTTAAAAATCCTAATAAGGACTATCATCCATTAACCAAAGGAAGTGAGGTGTGCTAGTACACATTATTGTATCTAATAAGCAACTATTAGCTTCCTTTTACATTCTAAAAATAATTTTGCTTTTCTCATCAAAGAAAAAAATCCAGAATACAATGTCAAAAATAGCAGGGATGAAACAAATCAACTTACAGGCACCAACAATGCTTCAGAATAGTGATACATAACCAAAAACAACCCCAAAAGCTGCACCTAGGCAAACAAGAGTGAATCAACAAGTTCTCAACAGCTGTCCTTCAATAGCAAAACATGTATCATATACTTCACGGATTTTATAAGTGTCCAAATCAGAATTGAATGTGTTGGTCATACCCAGTTATCTATACAATGCAGGTGATATTATTCATACATATTATCAGAGGAAGGTGCAGAGGATCACAATGGAAAACCAAAATTTTCCCCCAAAAAAAATCCTGCTGAGATTCACTAAGTAATGTGTTTAGTATAATATGAGTGGCAGCTTCATAAACAGATTTTTCATAATGAAAATAATCGCCGACCGAGGCAGCTTCATAAACAGCTTTTTCATAAGGAAAATAATCACCTCCTCAGTCGGTGACACGAGGAGAGGCATCTCAACTCCCAATTTTTTTGCCATGTGTTTCCCTTCTAACCTCATTTAACTATGGTTAAGATTCATCCACCCTTAGGGTTCACTCATCTAATTCTACCATTGGTTTTTAGAAAAATAAAATTAAAAAAATTAACTAAAGAGTCAAAAATACTAACCCAAGTTAATGAAACTTGAAGGGTCAGCTACATGACAGTGAGGAGGAATAGTCCCCTCCTTGGCCAACAAGAGGGCTATTGCTCTTTTCATAATGCATCACTTCCACTGTACACCGAGCCCCCACATGTATGACTCAATGACGGGATATCCAGTAACAGAAGAGAGCCTCCAGATTGGCACAAGAGCTTACTCTGATAGAGCTCTATGACATAAGCACTACTCATCTTGTTTCCCATCTCCTCTGTATTCAAAATCAAGCTTAGTAATGCCACCAATGCCAAGCCAAAACATTTGGTGTGGTTGAATGGAAATGGAACCAGTGACATGCCTGTTACTCTCAAACTCTGGAGAAATATGCCACAGTGATACCACTGGTCAACATTAATAAACCCCATATTCTGATGCACTTGTGACATGCAGCATGACATAGTCCTGACCCCATTATCAAAATATCAGGACACCTCTGCTTGGAATTGAATTCCATCAGCAAGTTGGTAAAATTACTTTTATAAGGTGCCCAACTAAATCTAATTTCACCCCAATTTCATCAATAATGATCCAATGATCACTGGCATTTAAACAAACATCACTGATTGCCATCTCCACTGAATCAAATATCAAATTCAACAAGACAGGCTTGGAATCCCCAGCTACAACAATCCATAACCCCAATGAGATTTCAGCAGATCAGAACAACCAAATTTTTAGAACCCATAAGCAATTACAGGAATAGATTTCACCCAACTCCATTATTTCTTGTAATTTAAAGAGTTCCTCAAATGTCCACTAACCCTTACTGGGTTGACATATCACACAATTTCATGGAGGGATTAAAGGAAACAGGCTAGCGTTTTCAATGTTAAAGACGGTGAGCTCACACTAGCATTAGGGTTTATGCTAATGTGCGCCACCTGTAAAGCCTCAATTAGGCAAACTTCGTAAGGATTTAATGGTAAAACGATGAACCAAAAAATGAATAATAAGAAGACAAAGAACGGGTTAGGGTTAATCACAAATACATAACGTGCACATATTAGCAAAACGATACTTCCATTGAAATTGAAGATTAGGGTTACCATCAACATCACAGAATTCTTCAAAACAAGATCAGAGAAACAGCAAAATATACAAAAAAAAAAAAAAAAAAAAACTAACTAACTATATCATCATAAGAAGCTATCTTGCGCTGAAACTTGACAAACATGTCTGAACCTCAACCTCCGAAACCATAGAGAGTCCTGCCCTGGCGCTTGAGGGCATAAACAACGTCCATGGCAGTAACAGTCTTGCGGCGAGCATGCTCAGTATAGGTGACTGCATCACGAATGACATTCTCCAAGAAGATCTTCAGAACCCCACGAGTCTCCTCATAGATCAAACCGCTAATACGCTTCACTCCTCCACGCCTAGCCAGACGCCTGATTGCAGGCTTCGTGATGCCCTGGATGTTGTCTCTCAGGACCTTTCGATGCCTCTTGGCTCCTCCTTTGCCCAACCCCTTTCCTCCCTTTCCACGGCCCGACATTTTGTTGCAGAAGAGAGGTTTTTGATTCAAGGAAGATTGTGGAGTTGTGGATGAGAGAGATGCAGATAGGGTTTGTTTATATAGACGTTTGAAAATATTTCTTTCACTCGGATTTCAAATTTTGGGTTGGCGGGATTTTTTTAACTCGATCCGTGTGACGGGAAATTATAGCCGTGTGATTTGAAATTGACGGACAAATGCTCCTGTTAGGTACCGCAACGGATTGCTGACGTGGATTATTGGAGTAGGTGTTTTTTTCGACCTTCTGGGGGCCATTCCGTATTTCCGTTTACGAGATGGCAAAAAAATAAAAATAGGAAATGGTTAGCACATCTTGCATGACAATAGCTAATCTAAGAAAATTAAAATAAATATTTTTGTTTTTTTTTATTTTTAAAATTCAAGCTTAGATTGCTTAATTATAAGAGTAAGTGAATTTTTAATTACAGTTGATGTATGGTAAAAAGTGAACATTGACCAATAAAGACTGTTCATTAGAATAAATAATCTACTGGGATTGTAAGTTATGTATTTCCCTATATATATCATTTTATTAATAAAAATATAAGGAGTATACAAAACTTTACTTGGACATAAATATCTTTTAATTTATTTTATTTAATACATAACTTAAAGCATAACCAAAGTTTAATAGCTCTTTTAATATTAATTGAACTTTCGTCTAAGTGATTAAGTATTCTTTATTGGTAAGGACTCTCTAACAAATATTTGAAAGGACTCTATTAAAAAAAAAAAATTTAATGTCCTACTCTTCTAGGGAAAGGATACGTTCCTCTCCCCTAGCTTGTTTTCTTCTCATGTTTTTTTTTTTTTTTTTTGTCGCGAATCAAATATAAGGAATTAACCTAAGAGTTGGACATAAACAGCTAGAGGAAGCTACCAATCATAATGGAATCGCTAATCGGACTCATTAATGGCCGTCTGGATTATAGTGGTGGTATTTACTTTCTATGTGATTATTCATGATCTATACACGGGGTCGGTTTTTGTTTACCTATTTTTTTTGGGTTATAATTTTTTTATTTGCCTTGACAAGGATGATATAAACACAAAGTCCCAAACCATGAAAGTATGAATTATTCATGTAGTTGCCTATACCGAAATTGGGCTAAAAAGCGGCAATCAAAACTATGAGAACAGGGATTGAATGATTTATTGCCTTTAATTGGTGGTGGGGGGGGGGGGGGGTGGTAAAAGGTCCAAATTGGAGACGATTTTTTAAGTTGTTTTTGTGCTCTAAATAGCATTCCAATATAAAATCAATTTTTAAAAAACTAATTTTAAATAATTTTCACACTAATAATATAATCAAATATTACAGTTCCAACTTCTTTTAAAAACCAAATAACATTTTTACATTTAATAATTTTTTTATATTATATAAATTTATGGGTGGGTAGCGGTGGTGCATGGGGGCAAGGGTAAATGTGGGGGTGGTAGTGGTGGTGGAGGTGGCAGTGGCGAGCGAGGGGGGTGGTTGTTATAGAGGTGGTGGGGCTTTTGGTGGAGGGGTGGTGGCAATGGGGTTGGTTGCGATGAGAGTGGGGGTGGCAATGAGGGTGGTAGTAGTGGCAGGGCGATGGAGGTGACAATGCGGGTGGTAGTGATGGGAGATGGTAGTTGCAGGACAATAGAGGTTATTTATTTTATTTTTGTTTGCTTAACTTAAGTTCTCAATCTTTTGTGTTGATTAGCATTAGTTGTTTTGTTTAATACTCTTATTTAATTTATTTTTTTTAGTTAAATATCCCTCAAATAATTGCAATGACCTTGATATTCATTTTATTCATAGAATTTAAATTTTAAGTGAAATTGAAGCACCTAAAAAAATATATGATCGGTGTTATATATTACACATATATGCACCTCAAACTTAGCGTGTTAACCCTTTAGGGTAATCTTTTATACCATTTTAAGCTACTTGGGTATTTTCAATGATTTCAGGTTCATACGAGGAAAAGAAGATTAAAAGTTTCCAAAAGGTTCAAACAAGGTTCACCCAGCTAGAAAAAGAAGAAAGAATAATTCTAGACAAATCTATAACCTGCGATCGATCGCAGGTCAGCTGCGATAGATGAAAGAAGCATGCGATGGATCGCACAAATGGCAAAGAAGTTTAGTGATTTTTCCCTGTATGTGATCGATTGCAGGTGTTGTGTGATCGATCGCACTTGGCGTTTTTTGGCCAGTAATCTCATCCGGATTTGATAAATTAGAGTCTTAATGGGTTTCTAAGAACCCTAATCTAACAATAACCTTTCTCCATATAAATAGAAGACCTTGTGGACTAAAAAGACATCAGAGATTTTGAATCAAAAATAAGAGAAGGAGCTCTGGAGATCAAGGAAGTCATGAAGAAGAGTTCATCAAATTTGTCTATGAAAATGATGTGCTCCTCCCTTGCGATAAACTAACTTTTCATTATAGTATTTCGATGAAACCCTATCTAAGTAACTGTGTCTTTTATTTTGATTTCTTATTTGTAGAATATTGATTGCATAATGAGAGGGTTGTTTCAACAACCAGATTTATTTGAATTATAATTGATTTCAATGAAATTTTTATCTTTGTCTTAGGTATTATGAAATTGAAATTGAACCTACTTGTGCTAATTTTCGTTAGAATTTCAACATAAGTTTTATACAATGGTTTTAATATATTAAGAGACTAAATCTTAAGATATCCTATGCTAAGGGAAGACGAGTGATCACAACCGTAGATTAGTTTGTATTATTTGTACTAACCGAATATACGATATGCTTAGGGTTTGATCCCTTGAACTTTTCTTGATCAGTTGAGAGGGGACATGCTGTCGCTCTAACTGGAATGTTTGCAAATCAAGAGGTTAGAATAAATTCAAAATATGATTTTTTATGAGGTTAGTGGTGGATTCGAACACCCTAAATCTTCTCTCTTAAGGATTTTGTCACGACCCAAAATACCCCCTAGGAGTTAGGGATACTTTACCTCATGACCACCGTATCATACATCTCATATGATACATAAGGCACACGTAACAACCTGTCAAAGTACACAAACATACATAGCGGAAACGATTTAAAACACATAGCGGAAGCAACTTACCCTAATTTCTCCTATTTATTAGTTCAAGTTTGAACCAACAAAATACACATGTGTATAAATCCAAAGTGTGGAGTGGACAAGTCCCACTCTAACTTAACAAAATCAAGTATCATCTCTGTCTAACATGGTCAATAGAAGTCAAAGTCATGACACCTATCTAATGAGTCGTTATCCTGGTAGTGGTCCATAGAAGGCTCTGGGTCATAATATTCTTCCTCTACCCAAGAATCTGAACCACACAAGTCAAAAGGAACTCGAGCACCTGCCGATGATAACAAATATTGGCTGAGCGGGGAATATTCAGCATATGCACACTATTAACAATAATATCATAGAGGCATGCAAGACATGAAGACTGAAATCCTTAAAACATATCGAAGCGTAGAAACCGTGATGTAGTACGTATGATGAAAACCAAAAACCAAAACCGTGTGAGTCATGCAATAATCATAGCCTTGTGAGTTCATTGAGTTAAGTCCATAGAGTTCCTTATAGTCATTTATGATCCATAGAGACGTAGAGCAAAACCATAGAGATCTTAGAGCATTTACATTTGTGATCCTTAGAGCTTGTGAACTGATCTTAGACATTATCATAGAGTTCTTGTGAGTTATGATCCTTAGAGCTTGTGCACCGATCTTAGACATTATCATAGAGTTTCTTAAAATCATCATGTGAGTCATTTATTCCAAAAATCTTCTTTATAGCTTTGAGAAAATCCATTAAAAACCCCGGTTCATGCGAGACATGCGAACGTATGAGAGTGACAACATATTTAAACATAAAAAACCCTTAGAAGCATTAAACCAAACACATAGAGTGCATAATAGTGGTAGTTTACATCTAAGTATAAAAACAATATCACACACCATATCAAATCAAGATTTATCGTATAGAATAAGAAAAATATCATGTGGTAACTAGTATTATCACAAAATTTGTAGTTGAATGTATCTACCTTGGTGAAATCAATGACTTTGATTCCTAAGGCTTGGAGCACATGAGAACTTCGAGTTCTTTGTTTAGAAACCCCCAAGAAGGGAAGATTTGATATTCTCTTCAAGCTTGAGCAACTCCCTTAGCTTCCTCCTTCTTCTCCCCTCAAACCTCTCTCAAAATTATGCCTCAAGGGTTTCAGAAACCCTAAGGCACGAGCTGAGCCTTTTATAGGCAAAGGGGTGATAGCTAAAGACTTAAAAACCCTTAATGAATAAAATCTGCGTATAACCGATCGATCGGTGGTCAAGACCGAGCGATTGGTGGCTTACCGGTCGATTGGTGTTTTCGACCGAGAGATCGGTTGAAAACACCCTCTCTGAAATTTTTCTCCATGCAAAATATTTGACCAGTCGACAGCTACCGAGCGATCGGTAGATGACCGATCAATCGGTGTTTATCACCGAGTGATCGATGCTCTCCTGTTTTGCTGCAAAACCCTTTTTCCACTACTTGGACCTTCTCCAATCCAATTCCAATACCTTATACACCCAAAACACACTACTCTAGACTATATATATCCATCAACACGTGTACACTGTGAACACCCCATTTTACAACCCTAAAACCCCACTTATCTTTTATATTTTATTAATTTAATTTTATGTTTGTTTTGAGAGTAAAAGAGTTGGATTTGAGAGAGAAAGATCCCCATTACCTGTAATCCCAAATCCAAAGCCTGTACCCCACCCCATGTTTAAAACCCATCATTTAAACATAATTTTTGCAAAGCTAAGCCTGGTCCATTCTTCAGTGTCCAAGGCCCAAGCCTAATTTCCAAAACCCTTTTGCCTATAAAAGCCAAGTGAATAGGGATAAAACTCTAATTCACTCGGCTAGCTGAGAACCCGATCTCATCTCCCTATCATTTCTCTTCTTCTTCCATTGGCTTATAGCAGCATGAGAGAAACTTCTCGTCTCATTCTCACACTCACTAGAGGTCCTCACCTATCACCACGGCTCAGCCCATTGCCGCACCTCGCCGTCGGTGAGATTTCCATTGAAGATCACTTCCGTTAGCAACTCCACCACAACAGTAGCTCTCTCCGATCTGCAACTTCTTCACCATGGATTTTCGGTCAGTGCCTCTTCTCCTATCCCTTGATTTCCCTCAGCTTAACCTTCTCCGGTGAGATCGCACCGTGTAACAGCAGCCCATCGCCTCCATCACCATCTTCTCCGGCAGCTAGGACCTCCCTATGTTCACGCCATTTCAGCAGCTCCAAATCTCTACCATCGTGCCTCCGATCAAGTTCCAGGATCTTCCATCTCTGATCTAGCTCCGATTGCTTCCTCCATCCCAGATCCTTCCATCTCCAGCGATACTCTCCTTTGGGTGAGTTGCAGGTCCGCATCTCTCTTCCTCTCTCTATCTTGATCTGATTTCCCTCTCTCTAGATCTGGATCTAGATCTAATTCTGAATTATATTCTCTTTTTTGTTTTATTTTATTTTATTTTATTTTTTGTTCTCTGTTTTCACTTGTGCAGAACCATGGAGATCTAGATCTCTGGTCATCCTCTCACTTCGACCAGCATCATCTTCTTCGGTTAGGTGTTCAGACCACCTCCGACCAGCAGCTACTTCCGGTGAACTATATTAGCATCAAATCTCCTCCGATCAACTGTTCTCAGTAGCAGTATTCCAGCCACTAATGAATTTTGGTCAGACCATCGCCCAAGTTCACTTCTCTTATCTCTAATCTAGATCTTGCTCCGATCCTTTTTGTTTGGTATATTTTGTGTGCTATAATTTGTAAATCCTTTGTTGGATCTGAGAGATGTGAGAGAGAGTTTCACTATTTCTTCTACATCAGACCGACGGCTTCATCATCCTCATTCCTCTTCCTTCACAACCAGTTGCAGGCAAGTATACGTTCTCCTTTTCTTCTATTTTTTATTGTAGTTTATTCTATATTTTGCTTGATTAAAACATGAGAGTGTTTTTGGTTTTTGGCCAAACTGAGACCTATGATGGTCTGATTGCTTCATTTAGTCTAGTGGCCGAGGTCAGTGAAGTTTGGTTAGAAACCAAATTTTTAGTTTGTGATCTGTCAATTTAAAAAAAAAAACTGGATAACAATAGGTTAAGGGGTTTCTAGATCTATTCCCAAATCAGTCACTAATCTAAAGTGGGCCGGCCAACAGGGAAGGCTAGCCTTGGCCCGTAACTGATTTTGTTTTAGATCCCTGGATGTTGTATGTTTAATTTTCAACTCTGATTTGCCCCTGTTGTAATTAATATTTAGCTGTAATGGAGTTCTTTAATTATTTTGCAATCACGGGCATTATATTGTGTTTTTGAGCCCAAAGTCTATTGACCATTAGTGGTCAATGGGCCTTGGCCCATTAGCTTTGTTTTGGGCCCTAGGGAGTTTTGGCCTCAAAGAGCTATTGTGCTAAGGTCAATTGACCATTAGTGGTCAAGGGGCTTTAGCCCATTAGATTTATTTTGGTCCATGCTTTGTTGATTTATTTGGGTTCTAATTAATTTGTTGTGAGTTATCCACGTGTGTATGTGCAATAGGTTTAGGCCGCAAATTTCTTTTCCTATTTTGCCTACATTGGGCACTTAGGTAGATTTGTTAACCCTAAATAATTGGCCTACCCCGTTAGTTAATCTTAGAAAAAAAAAATCAAAAAATATAAAAAAGATCAAAATAAATTAAAGGCACTGGTCTATCTCCCTTGGGACCTAGAGCAGGGTCTGTATTTAAACCATATTCTTTTTTGGTTTAAGGCCGTTTGATCCACCTCGCTCTTTGCCTTTAAATTAATTAATCACTTAGGTCTTATTTTCTTTTTTTGCCTACCTTGGGCACCTAGGTTAGTTCTTGACTAGTTAAACTTGCCAAAATTATAAAGTACAAAAAAATCGAAAAATACAAAATAACAAAAACATTCTAAAAAATCTAAAATGAAAAAAAAGAAATCTACCCTAATAAATGAACGCTCCCTAGAGCTCCCCCATGAGCACCTAGCTACGCAACCATCTCCCAGAATTAGACTCAAAAATCTCAATTCCGCATCCTCCAATTCAAACACGTGTTGGAAGTGACCACACTCCGAAATGAGTATAAAAACAGTCACCTCCCCGAATTACTATGAGGGTCTGATTTCGACTAACCGGATAAGAAGGCAGCCCGAGCTAAGGTTCGACCCCAACTTAGGATAAAAACTTTACACCCCATTTATGATTGTTTGTGTTTGATTAGCAAAATTAATAATTGTTTTAGAAAATTTTAAGTGTTTTTAAATGTTTGGCTTAGACCTAATGAGTAGGTAACCGTCATTAGATGGGGGTCCTGGGGTGCCTAATCCCTTCCCCAGGACTTAAATAGATCTCTTACCTAGTTTACTCTGAACCGTAGGCCCCTTATTTTGGATTATCTCGGGATCCTACTTTTCCTAAGTAGGTGACAACTCTTAAAATGAATTTAGCGTTATTCCTCTACTCTCGGACCTCACTTGGGCATTTAGAGTTGAGAGGAGGGGAAATGTGGTAAATTTATATGCTTACATACACCATATATCTAAACATTTTCATAAATCATAAACCCACAAGTGTACAAGACCACACTTGAACACTATTCATTACTTAGTGAAATGAAGATTCGGGGTTCTACATATTTAAAACTCAGTAGTTGATAATTAATTTAGAAATCTTAATTAGGTTAATTCATTGTTTTAGTATAATCAAGTGGAAATCAATTGTCCAAATTATTAGTTTAAAATTAATCTGGATAAAAAGCAACGAAACCAGAGCAATCCTCAGATGTACGATACCCTTATTAGTACTATTCTACAAAATTAATACTATAAGGAATAATTTAAATTGCATAACGATCAATATGCTTGTTATGTATTTGTAAAAAATTAATAATTTTTCATTTTATTTCATGTTCAACTACTAACTAATAAAATTTATTCATTCAAAATACTATTGGTAAATATACTTTCTTCATTAAATATATATATATAAATTCAAAAGATAAATTATTTAAAAACATTACGTGCAACACATGTGTATTTTTACTAGTATATATATATATATATATATATATTAACTTTAATTTTCTTAAGTTTAACTATAGTTAAAGGAGTGTTAAAAGAGACATGTGGCCATAGCATTAAGATTGTATAGTCTAATGCATGGTGTGCTAATCAGTGGCCAAAAAATAAATAATAAATAAAAGGCGTGCTACCCACAAGTCAACTTGAGGCTTGGGTCAATTCAATCATAGTCAACTTGAGTTGAAGCCAATTTTTTTGGCTTCATCAAATCAAATTGAGCTTTTTTTTAGCTTGAATTGACAATCAAGCTGAGCTCAAATCTTAATTTAGCTTGATTGAGGCACAATTTGGCTTCACATATTTATAATATATTTAAAATTTTAAAAAAGTTTGTTATGCTTTAAGTGAGCTTGGTTCAAACTTGAATCCATTCAAGCTCGAGCCAAGCTAATACTTTCAAGTAGAGCTTGGAGCTTGGAGCTTGAAATTTCAAGCCAGATCAAGCTCAAACTTGTCCCAGCTTGGCTCAGCTCCGCTCCGCTCGAATACACTAATACTTTCTCTCAACCAAAAACTAACACCTTATAAAGCAACAAGTGTTTATTTTTTTGTTAGAAGCAATGACAAGTGTTATTTTTTGGTTGAGGGTACGGACTACATGAATAAGGCTAGCATGACTCGATAGAAAAATAAAGATATTGCTACATCAGATAAATATAACGAAGAAACTTAAGGTACCCGTGGTTTCCATTATGTAACAAAATCGCTGGTCCTCATTGGTCCATGCCCCACTTTTAAATACTCAACAACTATGGTTAAGATTCACTCACCCCTAGGGTTAAGCAATCCAACCTTGATTTTTTGAAAAAATAAATCCTAACTTTATTTTAGTTAAGTTTAACCAGAATTAAAGAGGCGTTAAAAGGAACACGAGGACACCGGGTGAGATAAGAAGCGGACCCCGGGTCCACTAATCACTGCTCTAAATATAAATATAATATATATAATGCATTCATGCTTATTTATCATAGGGCCATTCTAGCACAGTGGAGAGCCCTGGTGGCTCATTGATGTTCCGAGCTGGTGGAGGTATGACTTTGAGATCACATGTTTAAATCTCTTTGACACTTAGTACAGACCTCATATTAATATTTGATGTCCTTATCAAATTGTAGGCTATGAGTAAATGGAACAGGGAGAACATAGAGCATCTTCGTACCTCCCATGCAGCAGGCACGCGGAGTTTCACTCAGTACAAGGCGGATGCGGTATGCTTAATTAAATAGTAATTGTGACATATCAGTGACTCTATCTTTTTGTCCCTTTCATCTATTATTTATAATGCATTCATGCTTATTTATAATGCATTCTAACATTAAAAAAATTGTTGTTTTGTTCACAATGATAACAAGCACGAGATCCAAACGAATAGGAACTAGACTGGATAAAAATGTACCATATTACGCATATTCGCCAAGATGGAACATTTGTCTACCAGGCATCAGCTGATCTTTATGTATGCCCTTATCATCACATGAAATGATTGTTAAGAGATATCAGTGTCCGTTTTTTTTTCCTAAATTGCAATCAATGGTATTTTGTGTATGCATACACAGATGGATGAGCTAGTTAGCCAGCATCCAGAGGGCACTACTAGTTGCATTGCCCGGAACGAGGTGTTCACCTAGGTTATGGGTCCTGAGACGCATGGTGGGTTCGTACTTATGGACTTGGTGTTAAACCCTCCTAGTTTCGCACTCCAGATACTGACCATTGGAGGAGGAGGGTCGAAGAATTAGCTGACCATTGGAGGGGGAGGGCCGAAGAATTAGCTTGTCTGAACCAGAATTTGGTGGCTAGTGCAGATGAGATGTGGGTTGAGGTGAGTGTCATGAAGACCCAGATGAATGTATTTGAGGATTGGATGTCCCATATGCACACTGACTCACATATTCTCAGAGGATCGACACCTGCTACGGACCTCGATGCTACACAGGCTTCCGATGATACACAGACTGTTGATGCTCTCCCATGACTGGGTTTTTTATAGTATCGTTGTTGTGACTATTAGTTTGACATGATACTCATACAATGTCTTATTTATACTATATGTTTATTATTACTATATGTTTGACCTTGCTATATGATCATGTTTGTTTTATGATAGTAATTTTATTAAATACTTTTATAACTTAATTAGCATTGACTAATTGGAATAAAGACCTTTAATAGGTCATTTCTCTTGATAAAAATTTTAGTTAGAGATTATTTTAAATTGTCTAAAACTTATTCATTAAAACCCTACTACCTTCTTTAGTTAACACTACAGTTAATTCCTAAGTTTCAAGAAAATTTAGGAATATCATTTATGTTCTGCATCAATAGCTCTATATACTTACGTTATTTAGTTGAAGTAGAACGAATGTTTCTTAAGAGTCCACTGCTTACCAGAGTCTCCTAACAGCTTAAGGAATGTTACTCTCTCTCTTTCTCTCTCTCTCTCTATCTATATATATATATATATATATTGCAAATGTTAGGAAATTTTCATAACTTAATAGAGATTCTTGAAGAACTATATGGTAGGTCATATGATGTCTTAAGCCCATGAAAATCAATTATCTGGCTCAATCCCTCCAAATTCAAATGTTAGAATGTCTTCCAATAACTATTTTACATAAACAATCTTACTTATTTCTGGTTCTTTAAATAACTTGAGTAATCTAATTGTTCTATATATCAGTATAGTCAACTTTCTGGTTCTATCCCTTCTACTAAAGGAAACTTGGACAAGTTCACCTTTTTGGACTTGTATGAAAACTATTTTTCTGGTTCCATCCCTAATGTTACAAGAAACTTGGTCAAGTTTGCCCTTTTGACTTGTATGAAGATCAACAATTTTGTTCCATCTCTTTTATTATAGGAAACTTGGTCAAGCTCATCCTTTGGACTTCTATTCAACCCTTCCATTGTAGGAAACACGATCAAGCTCCTTACTTAGGCTCTCTAAAAACACGACCAAGCTCATCTCTTTTATCTATCTTTTTTTTCCTTTTGGGTAGAATACTCTCTCTTCACATGTGATGATGTAAAGTGTTGTCATTTATTTCTTGTCCATACATGTTCCAGTTTATTTCTTATTTACTTTATTAATTTTCAGTGTATCATTGAATGAATGAATGGATGTACACGTTTTGTGAATAAAAATGTCAAATTAGAATGGATGTACAGGTTTTGTAGATGCAAATGTGAATGCATGGATGTACAAGTTTTGTGGATGAAAATGTGAATATGAATGAATGAGATAAAAATGTGAATGAATTAATGGATGTACAGGTTTTGTGAATGAAAATGTGAAATTGGAATTGATGTATAGGTGTTGTGGATGAAAATGTGAATGAATAAATGTACAGGTTTTGTATATGAAAATATGAATGAATGAATTGATTACGAATGGATATACAGGTTTATTGGAATGTATGTTTATATAGGTGCAGGTTTATTGGAAAAAGGTTTATAGGTGCAATATTTTGCTAAAAAATAGGGGGATTAGTGATGGAATAATGTCATCACTAATGATGGATGCTTACTAGTGATGGAAATATTTCCGTCACTAGTAACCATATCAGTGACGAAAATATTTCTGTCACTAGTAAGCATCCATCATTAGTGACGGCATTATTTTCGTCACTAGTAACCATATTAGTTATGGAACAATTTCCGTAATATTTTCATCACTAATAGTGACAAATATATTTTCGTCACTAAACTCGAAGTTAAAATTTCCGACATTAGTGATGGAAATATATTTCCTTTGCTAAAGACCTTTAGCAACAAACCCAATAGTAATAAATTAGCAATAGACGTTTTTCCATCACTAATAGTAATAGTGACGGAAAATCGAGTATTAGCGACAGAAAATTTCTATCAATGTCTGGTAGATTTCTCATAGTGCTAAGACAAAGATAAGATCATATTGAAACCAATTATAAACTCGAATATACTGGTTAAAAAACAATCCTCTCATTATGCAATCATTATTTATACAAAAATAAATAAAATACAAGAGACATAATTACTTGGCTAGGGTTTCATCTAAACCCTAGAAAAAGAAATTAGTTCATGTTGAGGGCAAGGAACACCGCTTTTGATGAAGAATGCGAAGAGTCCATCCTCCAACCTTCACAGATCTCTCGAGCCTTCTTCTTTTCAAATCTCCAAAATTCAGAATTCTTTTCATGTCAAGTGACTTTCCTTTCTATATAGAGAAAATATTTGTGAAGTATGACTTTAGAAACACCCAAAACAGGTTCAAAAATCGGATTTTCGCACAGCTTAAATGTAGGGAATCAGCGTCGCTCGACCAATCGGCCAAGGGATGGCCGATCGATCGCTCGCTGGGTCCGATCGATCGGACCCACTTGGCTGATCGATCGGCCCGATGGTGAGTTGGGCTTTTTCTTCTCTTCTTCTCCTTGACTTTGATCTTTGCTCGATTGAGGTTCATTTTGAGCTTTTATTCTTCAATTTAAGTCTCTTTTCCTTGCATGAACCTCAAAATACTAAACATACCAAAGTGAAGTAATGAAATAGATAAAAGGGTTCAACGAGATTATCAAATATAGTTTAAAGTGCATAAATGTGTAACAATTAGCATCAATCAGTATATTTACCTTGTTTGATTGCTTCCTTGCGATCACAAGCTTGCTAATGGCCTTAGTTAAAAGTCTGATAGGTAAGAAAATGAGCCGACTTAGTCAAATGGTCCACCACTACCCAAATAGCATTAGATTTCCTGGATGTCCTTGGCAAACCCACCACAAAAATCCATTGATATGTTTTTCCACTTCCATTTGGGAATGGAAAGAGGTCATAGAAGTCCGACTGGTCTTTTGTGTTCGGCCTTTACGTGTTAACCAAACATTTTGACACGTGTGTAGCCACTTCTCTTTTCATGTTCCTCCACTAGAAATGTTTTTTGAGATTATGGTACATCTTGGTACCTCCATGACGAATTGTATATTTAGATTTGTGTGCTTCATCCGAAATCTCGTGCCTTAAGGCTTCATGCTGGAACACATTGTCTACCCTTGAAAGTGATAGCTCAATTCCCATTCGTCGAGAAATCCTCATGTCCAATTTTCAAGAATTTTGCTCCATAAGCTAATAGTTCTTCATCTGACCCCTGTAACTCTTTGATTCTGTCCAGAAGAATTGACTTGATTGCAATGTTAGTCAATAATGCTCCAAATGTGCTAACACTAAAGAATGTTTTTTTAACACTAAAGCATTTTTCCTTGTTAGACATGTCTTTCAAAAACTTTCATTCTTGGACCATTAAGTGTACCAATAGACCGGAGGGCCTCCTGCTAAGTGCATCTACCACTACATTAGCTTTCCACGGATGGTACTGAATCAAACAGTCATAATCTTTTAAAAATTCCACCCAACGGTGTTGTCTCAAGTTAAGCTCCTTCTGTGAGAATATATATTTGAGACTCTTATGATATGTGAACACCTAGAATTGTTTCTCATACAGATAGTCCCTCCAAATCTTAAGGGCGAAAATTACTGTTACCAGTTCCAAATCGTAAGTAGGATAGTTCTTCTCGTGATCTTTCAATTATCAGAAAATATAGACAATGACTTTTTCATACTGTATCAGAACACATCCTAAACCCACATGAGAAGCATCACTATATACTACAAATCCTTCGTTGTCTCGATGAAACTATAAGGATGGGCGTTGTGGTGAGGCGCTTCTTCACCTCTAGGAATCTTTCTTTACAATTTTCATTCCATGCAAACTTAATATTTTTTCTAGTCAAGTGAGTGAGCGGTGCTGCCAAGCTTGAAATCTCTCTACAAACCTTTTGTAATTTCCAGCAAGGCCTAGGAAACTTCTTATCTCTGTCACACTCTTCGGCTTTTTACAATTTGTCACCGCTTCGATCTTTGCAGAGTCCACTGAAATTCCATCCCCAGAAACCACATGGCGTAGGAATGCTACTTTCTCTAGCCAAAATTCGCACTTACTAAGCTTAGCATACAATTTATGCTCCCTTAGTGTCTCTAGTGCGATCCGGAGGTAGTTTTCATGTTCTTCACGAGTTTTGAAGTATATCAAAATGTCATTTACTGATACTATAACATAATAGTCCAAAATTGGTCTGATACCCTGTTCATCAAAACCATGAATGCTGCTGGTGCATTTGTTAGATCAAATGACATAACCAGGAAGTCATAGCATCCATATCTAGTCCTGAATGTTGACTTAGGGATATCTTCTCATCTAATCTTCAATTGATGATAACCTGACCTTAAATCAATCTTGAAGAAATATTTTACTCCTTGCATGTAGTCAAATAAATCATCTATCACTGGTAAATGATACTTATTCTTGATAGTGACCTTGTTTAGTTGCCTATAATTGATGCACATCCTCATCGATCCATCATTCTTCTTCTTCATGAAATGCACTGGAGCTCTCTATGGTGATACACTTAGTTGAATGAAACCATTGTCGAGTAGTTATTGGATATGCTCCTTTAATTCTTTCAACTCCGTTGGGGCCATCCTATATGATGTTCTCAATATCAGTGCTGTGCTCGGAGCTAAGTCTATCACAAACTCCACTTCCCGATCTAGTGGTAACCCTGGTAGGTCATCGAGAAACACGTCCATGAGCTCACTAGCCACCTGAATGCTTATGAACTCTAGTGCTTCTGAAGCAAAAATGCTCAAGGCTGCAAACTGAGCAAGACCTTTCTTCCTGAATTCCCAAAAGGGAAAATGACTCCCAGTAATTGGCTCAAAGTCGACTCTCTTCTCTAAACAATTGACATACCCATGGTAAGATGAAATCCAATCCATGCCTAGAATGACATTGAAGTCCTGGTAGTCGAGAATTATCAGATCTGCTGATAACTCATGTTGTCTCATACGGATGACACAAGCACGATACACCTTGTCTATTGAGCTATCGAGGGGAGTGACAATGGATATAGCTCACTGTCTAGTTGACTCGCATCTGATGAAAAACCTTGGGCAAACCTAAGCGTGACAAATGAGTGAGTTGATCCAGTGTTAATCAACACATGTGCTAGACAGTTGTTTATCAATGAGCCTGAGTTCATGAGTAATTAGGTGTCAATTAAGATTCTTCCATCCTTAGTGTTCATTCATATATCTTGTATTAAAAAAATTATTAACCTTAAATTGATTATGCTTGACTACAGTCAAAGGGGGCTTGGGCTCTACAAGCAATCACATATCCATTTCAACACCCAGTAATTATGGTTAAGATTCGCACTCCTTGGTTCATCCATCCAACATTAGTTTTTGAGAAAAAAATAGTAATCTTAATTTAATTAAAGCGTAATAAACCTTTCAAAAGGAGAGGGAAAAAAAAGAGAAAATATTGATCTCAACGTAATAACCCATTAAAAGAAGAGAGATAAAGGACATCGGTGGCCTGGGGAAGCGTCCGCGTTCCGTAAAGAATCACTGCCCAAAACAAAACAAAAACACATGAAAATTGAAATTCGAAATTTTGCTTAACGGACCTTGACTGTTTGTTAGGACATTTCGATCGTTTAGGCATGAAAGCTGTGAAGAAAGCAGCAGTACTGTACCACTATCCTTGCCCGGACGGCGCGTTCGCGGCCCTGGCGGCTCACCTTTACTTCTCTGCCACTTCCATTCCCGTCGTCTTCTTCCCTAACACTGTCTTCAACCCCATAAGGTTACTCTCTCTCAATCTGTAGGAGATTGTAGTTCAATTACTCGAAATTATTTGTTTTTTGTTTTTTTCCTTCTTATGCTCTTTGATGCTGTGGAAATTATTTTAGTTTATCCATTTTGGCAAATTGATTTTAAATTAATCGAACCATCTCTCTTATCGGTGGACTCTGCCCCTTTTTGGGTGGGCTATCTCGACAATTAGGGTTTCAGATAAACTGGTTGATTAATATTACGACCCCCAATAGCTTATGAGCCTAATTTTCCACTACTTACTCACCCTATGGCCTTTTGGAGTATTCGTTAGATTCGTAACATTTGGTATCAGAGCTGGCACCACGTTTCGAGTTCAAGTCTCGTAGGGGTAACTTGGGAAAGGGCTACCTGGACGTCATGAGTTAGAGTGAGAGCGACCTTAGGGAAAAGGGCTACCTGAATGCCATTGATTATTAAAAAAGGAATAAAAGAAAAAAGAGAGGCCAGAGTGAAAGCCAGCACAGAGTAGGCTGCCGAGGACGTTGGCTGCGGAGCGTGGTGGTATGTTACAATCCCCAATAGCTTATGAGCCTAACTTTTCGCTCCTTAATCACCCTAGGGGCCTTTTGGAGTATTGGTTAGGTTCATAACATTTATGCACCTCACTTGGTGCTCCGTGAGACACCCCATTACAACCATGCACGAGATATGCATGCACCATCGGAGATACTACATTCCTCGTCATATAGAAATTCTATTTTCTTTATTTACTAACTATTTTTAGAGTGTTATTTTTACCATGTTGACATATGACAATCATTCCTAATTATTATAGGATGCCATAATATTTAAATAAGCCATGTAAGTTTTAAATACAAATGTTCCAAGGAAATTTAGGAGGTTCGGACTCCCTCGAAACAATCCACTTGTTCTCTTCCATTCTTCTTCTTTGTTTTATTTTTAAGGGTGCTAAATTCGTGTGATCAAGGGATCACACCATTTTGTATCAGAGCTACACTATAAAGGTATTATGGCAAATGATGGTTATGAGACATTGAGACCAGATTCCAAAAGGTGGAGGCAGAGCTCCAACTTCTTAAGGAATATTATTTGGGACTTTTTGAAAAAATCGGAGAACTTTTTTAACTATGGTCACAAGTAAAAAATGTCAACGTTTCAACAACATTTTAGAGAATCAGATGGTTAACTTAGCGTCCCTTCACCTCATAGGAGATGCTATCCATGGTTCCGGTGGTTGGAGAAGATTGTTGGCACAGGTTCATGGTCACAATTTGTACACACATTGCGCACATGCTTCAAACCACCTGAAAATGAGGACCCAAGCAGTGCACTCGCGAAGCTTGTACACACTTCCACCATCAGTGACTATCAAACCTAGTTTGAGAGGTTGGTCAAATGCACTGTCAAATTGTTCGAATCGTTTCTAGGTGGTTGTTTTATTCCAGGGTTGTAGAACCATATATGAGTTGGAATCAAGATGTTCCAACCAGTGACACTAGCCCATGCATTTCATCTAGCATTGCTATGAGGAATCTTTTGCAATGAATTAGAGATATTCACGGTTTGGGCACCAAAACCCATGCCATTAGAAGCAATTGCGGCACTCAAAATTAATACCAAAGAATGTATGAACCTTATCAAACGACCAACCCCAATAGAGAAGAGCTAGAGGCGCAAAAAGGAATTATGTTTCAATTGTGATGAGAAGTTCGACCTCGGCCCTAGATGTAAGGCACAACTTGCGATTCTTGAAGGGTTTGAACTGGATGAAAAGGACGAACTGCATCGGTCGAGTGCCGATGAACCACCACATATATCGGTGCACACTATTATTGGATTAGCAGGTCCTCAAACAACGCAGATACAAGGGTAACTTTAAAAATTGTCCATTTGCATTCTCGTACACTCAAGGGGCACCCATAATTTCATTAAGCTTGGGTTGGCGCGACAAATTGGGTGTTGGGTGTATGAAGATCAACAATTCAATGTGGCTTTAGCTGATGGGGGGTCTTACTACAATATACCTTTAAAATTAGGTGACTTATTTTGTTATGTTGATTGCTAGCGTTACCTTTGGGTACTCATGACATGATTTTGGGAATTCAATGGCTTTTCAATTTGGGGGAGGTCCATTGTAATTTCTCTCAACTACACATGAGCTTTGATTCAATGACATTGATCACAACTTACACGACTTCCACAACAGTGCAATTGGATTAGTGAGCAGCTGTACTATGTTAAGAATGGTTGACATGACCAAACAGGGAATCTTTGTTCAATTGTACAACTTGAAGGCGATGAGCAACAACCTGAACTTCCTACAAATATGGCCGAACTTTTGGAGCAGTTTTTAGGGTTTTTGCTTCTCCATCTGATCTACCTCCAGTCATAACTCATCACCACCGAATTGAGCTACAAAAGGGGAGTGCGCCCACCAATGTGGGCCCTACCACTATTCTTTTTCAGAAGAATAAAATTGAATAGATTGTACGTGAGATGTGGGTTACAGGTCTTGTCTGATCGAGTACGAGCCCCTATTTTATCTCTCGTCTTGTTGGTTTGAAAGAAAGACGACACATGGAGGATGTGCATCGATTATAGGGTTCTAAATGACATAACCATTAAAAATGAATATCCAATTCCACTCATTGATGAGTTGTTTGATGAGCATGGTTCAAAATATAGGTATCGGGTGCTGTATCGATAACCTCAAAACAGGATACGTATCAAACCGTATTTGATGGATATGGCGGAAAAATCAGGATACGTTAAGAAACACTTGGATATACAAGGAAAAACTTGGATATATTGCATAAAACTTCTTTTAATACAAATATAAGTTAAAAACAATCTAAATGAAGGTCTCCAAATATGTTTATTATAACCATACTTATGAGACTTAAGAATTTCATAATTTAAAAGAGGCGTGCGTTCTGATAAACAAGTTTGATAATACAAAACATAGTCACTTAGACAAGTATAGGAAATACAATCTAGATGTTAAAACTTTACATTTAATGAATTAAATAAGAATGTATTAAATTACAACCATAAATTATAAGCATGGATGTAAGTCTTTGTATTCTGAACTGTTACCCTGTTAGTTGACCTTTTAACCCTGTAAATGAAAATATTTTTAAAGATTAAAACACGAGACATTATTTTGCCATGTGGACATTTGAGTTTTGGTAATGTTTTGATATAGTAGAATTTATGAAGTTTTAATATTGGAGAAATACCTTATCATTTTAAAGTTGAAATTTTGACCTAATCCATAAAAGGCGCAAAAAAATAGATTTTGTTCTTGAACTAAAAAGTTGACTTCTTATTCTTCAAGAATTTGGATCCAGGATAATTTTTATTGAATTCAAATGAGGGTATACCTTTATTTACATATAAATATATTAAGTAAATAAAAGTAAAATTAATTTACTTAAATAATTTTGTATAAATAAGTTGTGTGTAACGGTTTGTGTTGTGGATCTTAATGTGAATAAGATAAGAGAAAAATAAATAAACTGAAAAATCCCCTGTATCGGCCCGATACGAGGGAGTTTTTTTTCCAACATGCCAGTATACCGGGTAGCTCCAAACTGGATACGTATCAACTGATACGTACCGGAATTTAAACCATGTTGATGAGTTGCATGTTTCATGCTTCTTCACAAAGCTGGATCTAAGATCAAGATATCTTATTCTTTAAGAATTTGGATCTAGAATAATTTTTTTTGAATTCAAATGGGGGTATACCTTTATTTACATATAAATATATTAAGTAAATAAAAGTAAAATTAATTTACTTAAATAATATTTTGTGTAAATAAGTTGTGCGTATTGGTCTATGTTGTGGATCTTAATGTCAATAAGATGAGATGAAAAAAAATAAATTGAAAAATCCCTTGTATCAGGCCCGTATCGGCTTGATATGAGGGAGTTTTTTCCAACGTGCTAGTGTTCCTGGTAGCTTCAAACAGGATACGTATTGGCCGATACATACTGGAATTTAAACCATGTTTATGAGTTGCATGTTTCTTCACAAAGCTGGATCTAAGATCAAAGTATCATAAAATCCGTGTTCAAGATGAAGACATACTGAAGACAACAATTTTTTTTTGATCGGTAATCACGAGGAATGTATTAAAAGAAAAGAAACAAATGCTACAAGACGAATCCAGAGGTTACTAAGAGGTAACCAAAGGATTCTAAAAGGCTACAAAAGGAAAAACAGGAACTAACTAACAAGAGTAACTACTAAATTTACTACATTGCTAGGAGATGGGTTCCCACACTTGCAGACATGCGGCTTGATGACAACCATTCTGAAATTGAGTTCCTTATGCGCGCACATATTTGAGGAATCAAAGAAGGGGAATTCTCGAAAACTCTAGAATTCATCTCCTTCCAAATGGCCATGCTATAGCCCCGGGTACCACATACCAAATTACTGCAAGATCACCCACCGTACTGACTCGAGTCCAACAAGATAAAGAGTTCCAGAAAAATTGAGGGAAGGTCTAGACTACTCCGACCCAGGTGAGAAAGTAACCCCAAATTTCATGAGTAATGGGACAATGAAGCAACAAGTGATCCATTGACTCATCTGCTAGTAGGCACATGTAACATTGATTAGCCATTCTCCAACCTTTCTTTTTCAAATTGTCATAGGTGAGGATTTTATCCGAAGATGCAGTCCAAAGGAAGATGGCTAATTTTAATGGAATTAGAGGGTTCCATTCTGATTTATGAGGAAAAGAGCCGGAAGAGTTTGACTCAAACGATTGTAGCAATGATCTCACTGTGAACCGCCCATTTTTATCCTTAACCCAAAGACGTGCATCTCTACTAAGTGGCCGAGGTACATGAGGTTGTACTGCTTGAAGAAGGGAGCAATAATCTTCGATTTCCCAATCATTCAGGGATGCCTCAATCTTGGGGTCCAAACAACCTTATCATTACGTATCTCATAGGATTCAACAACTAATGATGATTTGTCTATGGCTATATTGAAGAGATTTTCAAACCGAACCCGGAGACTTCTCTCTCCACACCACACATCCTTCCAGAAACGAATATCCGTCCCGCTACCCACTTTAAAAGAGAGGAATAGGTTTAACAGACTCGTCACTGCCATGATTCCTCTCCACAATCCCACTCCATGAGGGCCCCTAATCGGACTGGGTGCCCAACATGAAGCTTGGCCATATCTTGCAATTATCACGACAAACCTGGTCCCAAGTCATCAAGTGGTACCTAGGTTTTCCTCCTTTGCCATTCCACAAAAACTCCTTCTGAAGGCATTCCAACGAGCGCACAAGACCTCGGGCTATAGATCACAAAAACTCCTTCGGCCCACATGAGGGGTACTATGTGTTTTTGGTGATGCCATTCAGCCTTACTAGTGCGCCGTCTACATTTCAATGCTTAATGAATGGTGTTTTTCACGATTATTCACATAAGTTCCTCGTTTTCTTCAACGTCATTATGATCTATGGCCCCGATTGGGCAAGTCATTTACATCATGTGTTCATTGCCCTTGGTCCCCTCCACAATACCAATTGTTTGCCAATTGGTCAAAGTGTCTTTGGATGCCCAATCGTTTTGGGCCACATCATCATGTATGAAGGAGTAAAGGTTGATCCAAAATAGATCTCATGCATGGTCGAATGGCCTGAACCTCACAATATCAAAAGCCTTCACGGCTTCCTTGGGCTGACTGGTTATTACAAAAAATTCAATCCTCATTATGGTCAATTGAGCAGCCTTTTGACAGCCATCCTTAAGAAGGATGCCTTTAGATGGGATGCAGAATCTTTGGTGGCTTTCAAGACACTTAATGATGCTATGATTCAAATGATAGTGTTGGTCTTACCTGATTTCTCCAAGACGTTTGTGATTGAGTGCAATGTTCTGGGATGAGAATCGGTAGTTTACTCATGCAGGATGGACATCCAATCGCCTTCTTGGGCAAGGCTCTAAGTGGTGCTAGCCTTGGCTACTCAACTTATGAAAAGGAGCTGCTTGCCTTGGTGCATTAATGCATCCAAGGGGTGACTGGTGAGAAACCTGTTGTCTAGTGGCTGCAGTAGGTGCAATCTACACCAACGAGGAAGTTCAAACACTATAATAACATAAAACAGCTAAAATTTGGAGTAGAATAGAGGAACACAAATAGTTGAGAATTCTAGGGCTTAGAAGCCTAGGAATGTCTCTTGAATCTGAAACTCTGTCTTGTTGCACAAGAAAAGTCATTACAAAGACTCATAGAGAGTATTTATACTAAGGCTATAGCAACCCTAAGATCCTAGCCCTTGAATAGCCCTTTAGACTTCTAATCTCTACCCTCAAAAGAAAGTCACATGATTATTAAAAAGACTAGGATCATAACAACAGTCTATAAACTATAATAAAACATACGAAAACAAAAGAAAACACCAAAATAAAGATAAGAGCTGAACTTCAGGCTAGCTACCGACCCAACCCAAACTAATTAGTAGGCCCACTTGGCCTTAGTAGACCTCTTGGATGCTCCTGCATCAATCTCCCTAGGTTGGGAAGAACTTGGCTCCGACGAGAAAGTCTTTATGAATTCAGCATGTATCTCTGGATCAATCCTCTTTTGCTCCTCCTCGGATATCCAAGTACTTTCACTAGCTGGTTTGCCCAACCACTTCACTAAGACTCGCTTATACTGGTTGCCCCTCCTTGACTTCATACCTTTGATTTCGAATACATATTCTATGATTCTATCACATCAGCGGCCTTTGGGGAAGATGATCCACACTAATTTCAGTAGCAGCTTCTTCTCCATCAAATCCTTTAAATGACTATATATCAGGGACATTAAAGACTGGACTAATTTGCAAATCTGGTGGTAGCTCTATCAAGTAAGCATTTGAGCTAATTTTCTTTAGCACTTTGCATGGCCCGAACTTCCTTGACTTAAGCTTGTGATAGGTGCCTTTTGGGAATCTGTCTCGCCTCAAATGCACTAAAACTTGGTCTCCCTCCTCAAAATCCTTAGCTCGCCGATGTTGGTTCGCAGCCATGGCATAGGAATCATTATTGGCTTTAAGTGCTGCCTTCACTTCCTTGTGAACCCGTCAGATGTGCTCTACAAAAGCCTCCCCATCTTCACTCACTCGAGCCTCATGTGGTAGTGGTACTAAATCAAGAACATGTTGAGGTTGTGGTCCATAAGCCGCTTCAAATGGTGTTTTCTTCGATCTAAAATTAACAATTCTATTATTTAAAATTGTTAATTATAGAAAGCATCTTACCTCTCACGGTCGCTTCCCTACAATCACTCGTTTGCAAAAGGTCTTGGGCCGTGATCTCCAAGTTCTCCTTCCTCTCCGATTAGATCTCCTTGCAAACCCAAAGTTTCTCTCTTAGATCTCAAAAACTCTTAGAATGACTCTCCTAACCCTAGGTTCACGAAATAAGAAGTATTTATAGGGTTGGAGATCCAAGGGAGTGCGTTTCCTGAGAAAAATCACACCGGATGATCGATCGGCGGTGGTTTGCCGATCGATCGGCCGATCGCCAATTTTTTTGTACTCTTTTGCTACTTTTTGGATATCTTTTGTTTCATGCAATTTATTCATAAAATGGCTAATAACAAACGAATTATTTGAGTTTTGACTTCGAGGTATTTCACTTTAATTTCAATATAAACTCATGCATTAAATTTGACAAAGTTTTCTAAGAAATTCATATAAATAACATGAATATCGGTGAATAAAAATTCAGGTCACTACACACCTCCTCGACCAACGGGTCGTCACCACAACCCAACAAAAATGGCTAACTAAACTTATGGGATTTGACTATGAGATTGCTCACAAAAAGGGAATTGAAAGTGCTACAGAAAGTGTACTACCTAGACGTTTTTGAGCACAGTACACTAGCAGCTACATGATATACGTTTTGAAATGATCTCCATGCTATCAAGGAATCTTACAACGAATACAAATGGCTCAACGATCTCACCCGCTACTACTTATTCAGTTCATGATGACATTCTCCGTCGAAAAGGACATGTGGTCTTACCATCTACTTCACCAATCTGCACTAAAATTTTGATTGAGTTGCAAGATTCACCAATTGCCGGACATTCGGGTTACAAGAAGACATACAAGCAGGTATCAAGTGGATTCAATTGGCGAGGTATGAAATCTGAAATTAAAGCTAATGTAAGGGAATGTGATGTTTCCCAACGAAACAAATCTGAAAATGTTCATCCTCCCAACTTGCTTCAACCGCTTTCCGTTCCTGATTGCAATTGGAGTGATCTCGATGGACTCCCAAAATTAGAAGGGTACTGATCGTTAATTTATTAAACCTCGTAATAGTTACAATTCCGTAGTATAGCGACTAGTATGGGGTGTCGAACCACAGAGGACTGTGCTGGTTTCGTTGTCTTTTTCTCAAGATTAATTCTAAGTCAATAGGTAGGAAGATTGATTGAATTGATTTTAACCTAATTAACTACCAGAATTTATTAATCTTAATTAAACGAAAAACTTTTGGTTATATATCGGCGAGAAAACTTTTAGGGTGTTTGAATTCACCATTAGCCTCATAATCATATCCACAGATATTCATTCATATTCCTAAAGCATAAACAATAGGGATGAGATTGACTACAAGTCTCAACTCATCAAAAACTAGAATGATTCAAAGAATCAAACCTAGGTATACCCTATCTTTGGTTAGCACGAGTGATACACGCTAAGCTAGGGTTGTGACATCACTCGTCTTCCCTAGGTATAAAATATCCTATAATTCGATTCATTGACAATAAATACCACTACATAAAATTCATATTTTCAATCACAGAAAGAGATATGAACGAATTCAATTTCAACACAATCGAACCTAAGACAAAGATAAAACTATATTGAAACTGATTATAAACTTTAATAGTTGGTTGAAGAACAACCCTCTCATTATGCAATCATTGTTTATACAAGAAGGAATATAAATAAAATACAAAGGACATGATTAATTAGCTAGGGTTTCATCTAAACCCTAGAAAAAGGAGTTAGTTCATAGCGAGAGACAGAAACACCGTTTTTGTCGAAGAACACGAAGAACTCGAATGCTTCATCTTCCAACCTCTACTGATCTCTAGGGCCTTCTCTTCTTCAATCTCCAAAATTCAGAACCCTTTTAGAGTTAGTAGCTTTCCTTTTTATAGAGAACCCTCCTTAAGAGTTGAATTCTACTTTTAAAAACTCCCCAAGGGGCAACTCTCAGACTTTGCGTGCGGATTCCGAGGTTGAAAAATGCCGATGACGATCGATCGTCAGTCGTGGACGATTGATTGTCCATGTCAAGAATTTTCTCTTTGGCTACGGGTTTGTGAACGATCAATCATCTTTCAGTTGACGATCGGTTGGCGATCGATCGTCACTTGCTTTCTTCGTTCTCTCTTTTTTTCTTTCTTTTGCTCTTCTCTTGAATGAGGTTCTTTCTGATGCTCTTCATTTGCTGTTTCTTTGATTTTATCTTGTATTCCTCGCATAGTCTTGTCATGGATAAAAACAACCAAATACCATATCATGTTTCAAAAGAGAACTCTAAGGAACTAACACATGTAATTTGAGGTGCATAAGTGTGTCACAATTAGCACCGATCACAACCTTAAACTTATATATTGCTAGTCTTCGAGCAATAGATACAAAAATAAGAAGCTAACTAGTTTACACTAAATCCCCTTTCGTGGGATCCTCGATTGCATTTAGTATATGCAACAAAACTTTTAAACCCCTTGGTGGCCCTATTGGATGAGTAAAGTCTCGTGAGGGTTTACCAGTGACGATACTCACAAACATCAGTGTTTCCCTGCAACTCTGCATATATGCTCCAATATAACATGAAATGGTTAAAAGATTAATTGATCTTTCTTAAATCCTAAAAATCATGATGCACACAACATAATTCTCCCATATTAACCGGCTTTATTCTTGACTGTTTACATTCTCAATTTCACACAACTTTTCCCAATTCTGAACATTTCTGCTTGTTAAAGGTTGGTCATTGGTCTCCTTTGATGTGTAGTGTGACTATCAATTGACTATGCGATCTCAACATTTTCTCTCAACAGTTGTTTTATCACCCCCATGTTATCAGGTTTCCCTTATTTTAATTACAGACCCAAGACTTTTTCTTGACACTTTTTTTATTTTTATTGAATGAGTGAACTGTGCAGAGTCTGAGTTCATTAAGCTTTCTAGACAACCCGTGTAGCAAGTGTTAGGCTAGTGACTCCCAAACCCGAAGGTCTTCGAGTACTAGGTGTTAAGACACCTCTAGGGCTTATTAACTTGAGCCAAATAGGCTCCGAACTCTGACTAGTCACTCTTATGATAGCTGTTTGTTCCAAACCTCCACTGTTTGATTCGAACACTCTCTGGTTAGTGAGGCAGGAGGCCCAGTTACTAGGTAGGAGTTTGGTTCAACGAATGAATAATAACTAGTGATGATTTAACTTTTTCTGTGATTCTTTATCCCTTCTAAAGTTTACACGGTTTAACGCGAATACTCTCTGCTTGGTAAGGCAGGAGGCCTGATTACTAAGTGCGAACCTAGTTAGGTAATCATGTGTGTCATTAAAGATTTTTCACTTTAGCCAAGGGTGGTGTTCAATTTCTCGGTCACCTGACTTCTCCAGAGGTATCAAAAACATCAATTGATTAATCCAGTTTCAAACCCCACCAGACAATGTTTTAGAGTGCTCGTGCAATTTCTCAAAGTGACTTTTGACTTCCCAAGTTTTTCAGCATGCATAGTTCAGGCAAGGGTATGAATTACATCTATTTGGGATCATGTGTTCTCAAATTAAGCAATCAATAATGAATGGATTATAACACATGTATCACAATTTGATTCAGATTCAAAATAGACCAATTATTTTCAGAGTTTAATTTTCTTTGCATGTTCTACCCTTTTTATATCGTTGCACATATAATGAAATTATCCCCAACCCCAAACTTAATCATTACATTGTCCTCAATGTAAGAGAAGAATAAAACAGAGGGGGAGATGAAACGATGTCACCTGGGGGGAGCAACCAACCATACTCAAAAGCAGAAGGATGAGGGAAACAACTAGCACACAAAAATTATACCTCAAACTTCGTGCAAGACAAAGCACGCATGGTTAGGCTAGTGGAAATGAAAATGAAAGCCGCACACGGCTAAAAGATATCATAAGAGTCAACACAGCCATATATATATAAATCCATCATCAGAAAAGTCAACATCTCCTGAAGCTAGCACATAATGGAATCAATGTAGCACAGTCAGACAAAAAGGGGTTAGAGGGAGACTCTCCCACACAACAAAAAGATATAAGCATCCAAAAGGAAACCTAGGAGCTAGAGGCCTAGAGGAGCAATCTACTGGGGAGGTGGTGGTGGAAACTGGGCATCGTACATAGCTCGCATCATCGCACTCAGATCGAAGGTGCGTTGGGACTGCTGCTCATTGAAGGCATCCGCCTGAGACCAACGCTAACCGGCATGTTCACGGAACTCAAGGAACTCAGTGCGGTGCTGCTTTAGAGAATGCCGGTTCTCGTCCATGAACTGATACGTATTATATTGAAACTCCTGCTGGGAAGTCCAACGTTGGTCCTGGACCGCCTGGTACTCAAAAAACTCCTGCCGAGACATGTGAACAGGAGCCTCGGCTCGCGGGGGTGGAGGTGGTGGAGAGTGAGGGGGACTGTCCTCGGCATAATCCCCGCCGAGCATCTCATCATCAGAAGGGACAACTGTGGGGATCGTCCTCGCGGTGCTCCTGACTAAAGCATTATAACTCTTGTCCCACTGAATTTTTCCAAACTTAACCGCCTTCAATCCCAGCTCACTACCGGCGATGATGTGCCCCTGGTGCTCTAATATTTGTGTAATCAAGTTCCCGAATAGGAGGGGCCATGTGGTGTCCCGACTCCGCTTCACAAAAATTTCCTCATAAATTTAGGCCATGGATTGCCATACATATTCGGTAGCATCCATCCAATAACCATCCCACATCTCATGCAAAGCAGCCATGATGGGCAGTCGGCGCTTGGTCTTGTGGCCTAAGGGGCAAAGGTTGGCCCTAAAAACGGAGTCGACAAACCAAGTAGTGGGGGGAAGGTACGCACACCGGGTACAATTCTTTTGCCGTCATGATATTGACCTTGGCACATGTCAACAATGATTTGGTGAATGGTAAGTTTCTGGGCAGGAGGAGTGAAAGTGAGACTGGTAGGTGGGGAGATGGGGCAGCCAAGGGCGAGGGCAATGGTCTCGGTGGTTACATCATAGGTACAACCATCGATGGTGGAAACCTGGAGGTGTGGGAGGTGGGGAAAAGTAGTGGAAGGAGTGGAGGGGGTTGCAATAGGGGAATAGTGAAGTGCGGTCCGGATTTGGAATATGAGGTGGTTTTAAAGAAATTTGGCGTCGACGATCGATTGTTATACGATGACGATCGATCGTCGAAGAGGAATTTTCAACTCGGAATGGGCGGTAGGGGGGACACATGGTTGACACGTGGCAGAAATAGGGACGATCGATCATCAGGGCTGGGCGATCGATCGTCCAGAAAACAGAATGTATGTCTAGAAAACTGAGCACCGACGATCGATCGTAGGGGTCAGGTGATCGATCGTCCTCAAACTCGAGAGCAAAGAAGAAATCTGGGCACTTGACGATCGATCGTCACTCTAAGACGATCGATCGCATGAAAATCCGAATGACCCTTAGATTTTGGAAAGTGGGCGATCGATCGTCGGGAATTGATGATAGATCGTCAAGGGGTCAGAATGGAGGGGTGTCGTGCAAACCACCCCAAGCTTGGAATCGACAAATGATCAGAAGAATTTCGCACGAGATGATGGGTTGCCTTTTATCGAGCGCTAAGTTTATCGTCTTTAGCTAGACATCCACTCAATTAGATATCGAGATACACAGGATCCATCAAGTCGATGGTCTCAATCAGCTCACTGGTAACAATGCCCTCAACGTAGGGCTTCAATCGTTGACCGTTAACCTTTAACAGACGCCCATCTTTGGGGTGTTGAAGCTCAATAGCTCCATGGGGGGACACGGATGTGACAATGTATGGGCTATCCCATCTAGAGGAAGTTTGTCAGGAAAGAGACGCAATTTAGAATTGAATAACCAAACCTTTTGAGTGAGGACGAAGGATTTCCAGAGGATATGTTTGTCATGAAAGATTTTGGTTTTGGATTTATAGATCTTTGCGCTCTCATACGCATCATTGCGCATTTCCTCTAGCTCAGAAAGTTGGAGCTTCCTGTTTGATCCGGCTGCGACCATGTCGAAGTTAAACTTCTTAATGGCCCACAGGGCTTTATGTTCCAGTTCGACCAGAAGGTGGCAGACCTTGCCAAACACAAGGCGATAGGGAGACATACTCATAGGGGTCTTGTACAAGTACGATTGGCCTAAAGGGCGTCATTGAGCCATATAGACCAATCTTTTCTATATGTCCTCACAGTTTTCATCAAGATGTTCTTTATTTCCTTATTTGAGACTTCGACTTGGCCACTCGTTTGTGGGTGATACGGTGTGGCTACTTTGTGAGTGATGGGGTATTTGAGGACTAAAGTCTCGAAGTATCGATTGAGGAAGTGTTTTCCTCCATCACTAATGATAACCCACGAGGTGCCAAATCGACAAAAGATATGTTCTTATAAGAACTTAACCACAACTTTGTGATCGTTTGTCTTGGTGGCAACCGCTTCCACCCACTTAGAGATAGTCCACCGCCACCAAAATGTATTCAAAACCGAAGGATGGCAGAAAAGGACCCAATGAAGTCAATACCCCAAACATCAAATATTTCGACAACAAGTATTGGGGTAAGAGGCATCATGTCTCTTTGGGACATTGCTCCAAACTGTTGCCACCTTAAGCAAGCCCGACAAAAATCATGGGGCATCCTTGAAGATTGAGGGCCAATAAAAACCGCTTTGTAAGACCTTAGCAGTGGTCTTCTTCACTCCAAAGTAACCTCCGCATGCAAGAGAGTGACAGAAGGTGAGAATACTATGAAATTCACTTTCCAGCACACACTGTCGAATCATTTGGTCTGGAGAGTATTTGAACAATTCTGGATCTTCCTAGAAAAAGAATTTGATTTGGGCAAAGAACCGAGATTTGTCTTGTTTGGACCAATGAGAGGGGACTTGCCCAATTGCGAGGTAATTAACGATGTTTGTGAACCATGGAGGTTGCATTTGGTTTACCTCGAACAATTGTTCGTCCGGAAAAGAGTCTTGGATGGGGCAAGGATCATGGGAAGAGTTGACCAAGAGTTTAGACTTTAGATAGGTGGTGGGCGACCACATTATTGGATCCTTTCCTGTCTTGAATTTCGAGGTCAAACTCTTGAAGGAGGAGGATCCACCGAATCAGCCTAGGCTTGGTGTCCTTTCTTAGAAAGAAGGTACTGTAACGCGGCGTGATCAGTG
This sequence comes from Tetracentron sinense, assembly GCA_015143295.1. Classification (NCBI taxonomy): domain Eukaryota; kingdom Viridiplantae; phylum Streptophyta; class Magnoliopsida; order Trochodendrales; family Trochodendraceae; genus Tetracentron; species Tetracentron sinense. The sequence continues at coordinate 15,993,831 of CM026560.1, read as the reverse complement.
TACACCAAGATTTTGGATCTAAGAAGGTAGGATCGGAATTTATCTAGGGCATAGACTACAACCAAGAACTCTTTCTCGGTGGTAGTGTAATTCAATTGAGCATCTGAGAGAGTTTTACTATCATTGTAGATAGCATGAGGGGTTCGATTCACCCTTTGCCCTAAGATCGCCCCGACTGCATACTCCGAGGCATTACATATCAACTCGAAGGGAAGAGACCAATCAGGGGGCTGCATAATTGGGGCTGTAGAGAGTAGATGTTGGAGTTTGTTAAATGCTTCTAGACATGCGTTATCAAAGGAGAAAAGAATATCCTTAGCAAGAAGATTGCTTAAGGGTATAGAAATTTTGTTGAAATCCTTGATAAATCGACGATAAAACCTCACATGGCCAAGGAAAGAACGAACCTTTCGTACCGTGGTTGGTAGAGGGAGACTCGAAATTAGATCGATCTTGGCTTTATCTACTTCTATATCCCGTCTAGACACAATGTGTTCCAAGACAATGCCCTCTTGAACCATGAAATGACTCTTTTTCCAACTTTGAATAAGATTTGTCTCCTCACATCAATGTAAGACCAAGGGCAAATTGTGGAGACAATCTTCAAAAGAGGTTCCAAATACAGAAAAATTATCGATGAAGACCTCGAGAAATTTTTCTATCATATCGGAGAAAATCGACATCATACACCTTTGAAAAGTCACAGGTGCATTGCATAAACCGAATGATATGCTCCTATAGACAAGGATCGTAATATCGAAAATCTCGGCGATATATCGCCGATATTTTTCGGTATTGGTGAAGACCGACACACCTATACGGGGTTAAGAAAAAATTGCATGATATCGTGGGATATCGACGAAATATCGGCAATAGCGACGATATATCGTCGACAACCCACTGATACCGACCAAATCTCAAGAATCAAATTGAAAATTGAAAAAAAAAAAAAAAACCAGAGTAAGGCAGAGGAGGAATAGCTGAATAGGTTAGGGTACATACCGTCATTGGCAGTAGGCGAGCTTGCCGTCACCAGCCGTTGCCGTCGCCGTCGCTGACCGCAAAAACCAGGTTCTCCCTCTCCCCTCTTCGTTTTGTTTTCTTTGGGTTTGCTGGCCGAGAAATGATCAAATGGTTTGAGTTTTAAACCCTTAAAAGGGATCGCTAAAGTCACTCTTATTACAAACTCTTCAAGGATAATGCTAATGTCACTCAGTTTTAAACCCTTAAAAGGTAATACTAATGCCACTCCAAAAAAGTCTACTAAACATACTTCTATACCCTAAAAAGGGTTAGATTCTTTAACCCCAAAGGTTAGTGAACCCTAAGCACAATTAAAGGGAGTTAAAATATAGGTTTAATTTTTAAAAAACAAACCAAGGTTAGATGCTTTAATCTGAAGGGTTAATTAATCTTGACCATAGTTAAAGCGAGTTAAAAAGGGACACCTTTGGGGTTAGAGCATCTAACCTTGGTTTTTAGATTTTTTTAAATGAACATGTCCCCTTTTAACTCCCTTTAACAGTGGTTAAGATTCACTAACCTTTGAGGTTAAAGCATCTAACTTTGATTTTTTTTAAAATTAAACTTGTCACCTTATAACTCCCTTTAACAGTGGTTAAGATTCATTAACCTTTAGGATTAAAGCATCTGACCTTGGTTTTTATACCTCCCTCTCACAAATCATGCAAATAAAAAAATCTTTTATGAATTTTTAAAAAACTAAAATTATATTTTCTAACTTGTTAAAAAAATATAGATAAAAAAAAAATTTGTATTTTGGCATAGAGGTCTTTTTTGATTACATTAAACTTTTAATCACTTAAACAACACTCAATAGACCTAGAGGTCCTGCTTGTTTACATCAAAAATAAAATTACATCCACTTCACAGTCAAATAAAGTTACAGTCCTCTTCTTTTTACATAATTACATCCAAATCAAAATTAAATTCACATCTTGCTTATTTATATCAAATAGGAGTCCCGCACATTTAAATTAATTACATCCACTTCTTTTTACATAATTGCATCAACTTTATAGTTAACTAAAATTACAGTCCTCCTCTTTTTCTCTTGATGTAGGGTTTCTGATAATTTAACCATCTCTTTGTCTTCCCATATTGATTCAGTCTTGTAAAAACATGAAGCTCATCAATTGTAGATAGAAATAGGTTTAGATACTAAATTAAATTTCAATTATTTGTCAAATTTAATGTGCATTCATAAGATTTTCAAAAGTTTAAAACAATTAACATGGATAATCATTAAAAAAGAGAGAATCAAATAGTCTTACATATTTGTTCAAATGAAGTAAAATTGATTATATTACAATTAACATAGAGGTAAAAGCACATCTTATTGATAAATGAATGAAATATGAATCAATCATACATTATCGTCACTCGTCAACGCACATCTTTGCTCTCTTCTTATTGCATCTCTTATATACATTGTGTTTTTTAAATGTTTTTATTCTAAAAGGTGTATTAACATCTATTTTGACATTTCCTGAAGTTTCACTGCAAAATTCTATGTTTTACCTTTTTTTTTTTTCAATTTTTTCAAAAATCACCGATAAACGATATTTCTTTTTTCCCGCGGCCCGACATGTCGAGCGATGTCGACATTTAGAACCTTGCCTATAGGCAAAAGTTCCAAAAGGGCATGTGAAGATAATTTTCTCTCGGTCTTCGGGGTAAACATGCACTTGATTATAACCAGAATAACCATTTATAAAACAGTAGTAACTCTTGCTTGCTAACCGCTCTAGGATTTGATCAATGAATGAGAGTGGGAAGTGATCTTTCCTAGTCATGGAGTTGAGTTTCCTATAGTCAATGCAAACACGCCACCCAGTAGTGACACGAGTAGGAACCATCTTACCCTTAGGATTTGAAACAAGGTGATACTGGATTTCTTTGGTACCACTGGAGTAGGACTCACCCACTTACTATCCGAGATGGGATATATGATACCTGCATCAAGCAAATTTCACAACTTTTTTCATGACCACCTCTTTCATAGTAGAGTTTAACCTCCGTTGTGCTTCTCTAGAAGGTTTGGGATCCTCTTCGAGATGGATGCGATGCATGCACACGGAAGGGTCGATTCCATTCAAATTAGCAATGGTCCACTCTATGGCCCCTTTGTGCTTTTGAAGCACAACCATCAATTGACTCTCTTGTTCAACCGACAAATCGGATGCAATAATGATCGGGAGAGTGTCTTGAAGCTTCAAGAATGCATATTTGAGTGAATCTGGGAGTGGCTTCAACTCAAGAGTTGGGGGTGCCTCGAGAGATGGGGTGGCTGGAATACTAGAGGTAGGGGGAGAGGCTTAGCCCGGGCTTTCCATGGGGGATAATCCATAAGGGGAGTCGAATTAAGGAGCTGGTTGACTTCTTTAATGGATTCTTCAACATCATAGTCATCTGTGTTAAAATGTGCTAAACATGCCTCGAAATGGTCATTAGATAAGATATAAGGAAGGGTGTTTTCAATCATCTCTTCAATGGAGTCAACCAAGAAGTATTCTTCATTATTCGGAGGCTGTTGAGAGGTGGTGAAGATATTTAACCGGACTTTCATGTTTCCAAACGAGATATCCATCACTTCGGTTCGACAATTGATGCAAGCATTGACGGTAGCCAAAAAGGGTCGATTGAGGATCACCGGAAATTGTTTGTTAGGATTTGGTACCGGTTCCATGTCAAGAAATAAGAAGTCGACTGAGAAATAGAATTTATCGACTTTGATTAAAACATCTTCAATCATTCCTCTCGGCATTTTAACAGATCTATCATCTATCAGCTAATTAGAGGATGATTGATGTGGGGCTGAGCTCTCCTAACCCTAGCTTTTCATACACCGAGTACGGAAGGATGTTAGCACTGACTCCTAAATCTAGGAGTGCCCGATCAATGGAGTGATCTCCAATGGTACATGAGATAGTGGGGGCATTTGGATTCTTGAATTTTGGAGGAGCAGAGTGTTGGAGAATGGAACTCACTTGCTCGGTGAGAATGACTTTCATGGACACATGGGTCCTTGATTTGCGCTTTTGAGTGCACAAGGCCTTGAGAAATTTGGCATAAGTTGACACTTGCTTGATAGCATCAAGTAAAGGCAAGTTAATCTTTACTTGTTTGAAGACTTCAATCATATCATCCAGTTTGGCTCCCTTTTTAGCAAAGGGGGATGTGTCTTTCAAACACGATGGAAAAGGGGCCTTAGGCATGTAGGGTGCCTCGAAGGTAGGGGTTAGTGACAATGAAGAACATTGGTCATTTTTATTGATATCCCCTTCTTCGCCCTTAGACTTGGATTAATCAACTATGTCCACTTTTGTCATGCCTTGGTTTTCCCTAACTGAATTGTCCACTATCTTCCTATTCTTTAGGGTGATGATGGCCTGAACATGTTCTCGATTTGACTTATCTACTTGATTCACACCCCTAGGATTGCTCACGGGTTGACTTGGAAGGGTTCCTTCCACTCTCCTATTTATGGCATTAGCTAACTGTTCCATTTGGGATTCGAGCTTCTGTATCGATTGAAAGTGAGAATGGAGTAATTGAGTGTTGCTTTCCAATCCCTTGAGAGCATTCAACACCTTATCCTCAAATGATGGAGTCCTTTGATTAGGAGGAGGAGGATTAGAGTGTTGAAATTGTGGTGGAGCTTGATAGTTGGATTGATTTTGTAAAGGCCGATTGTTTGGCCTATGAGGTTGGGAAAATTGATTGTCTTGAGCTTGAGAAAAGTGTTCCCTCTAGCTTCGGGCTGCCATGAGAAATTGGGATGATTTCTCCACCCTGGATTATATGTATTCGAGAATGGATCATTACCCGGGCGAGTGTAGGCAGCATTAGCATGCTCTTGGACAAATTCTGGAAATTGAGCAGTTGAAAGACACTCATGGATGTAATGTGCAGGATTGGAACACAGATCACATACCTCACTATGATTTGGAGGAAGATGAGGAGGTCTGTAGGAAGCTGGCCCTGCAGCCATGAGTTGGTCTAACTTGCGAGACAACTCATCCACTTTTGATGAGACATCAATAGAAGTGCCTACTTTATAGATGCCTCTCTTAGGATTGGAGGTGGAGGGTGATCTCTCAAAGCGACTGTTGAAAGCATGGTGTTGAGAATTTTCACTCAGATTTTCAAATAATTCCATGCTTGAATTTCACTCTTCATCATAAATGTCCCTCTACAAGAGACATCAACCATCTGTCGGTTATACTGGGGCAGTCCATCATAGAATGATTGGATGAGTTGCCATTTTGGGATTTGGTGGTGGAGGCATTTACGAAGAAGCTCTTTGAATCTTTCCAATGTCTCATGGAATAGCTCATCATCGATTTGAGAGAAACTCGTGATGGTTCGCCTCGTTTGATTTGTTTTGCCTATGGGAAAGAATTTTTTTAAGAATTCCTGTTGCAGTTGAGTCCAAGAATGGATGGTGTTGGCTTCTAAACTATTAAACCAATGCTTGGTTTTGTCTTTCAAGGAGAATGGGAAGAAGTGTAACAAAGGGCATCATCTGAAAAATTCTACAACCTAAAAGTGGTGCAAATCTCATTGAATTCATCGAGGTGCTTATATGGGTCTTCATTGTTAAGTCCATGGTATGATGACAACATTTGGATTGTACTAGGCTTGATCTCATAGTGAACTGCCGTAGTGTCTGACAGTCGGATGCAAGATGGTGAGGAGTAAGTGGAGGGGATAAAGTATTCCCTCAATGATTTGTTCAGATCTTGTTCTTTTGCCATTGCAGATAAAGAAGTAGTCTCTAGGTTGGAGTAAAATCGAGCCGAAGTCTTGAGAAGCTTAGCGGTACGCTCTAACTTTGAATTGATAGGGATTAACTTTGATTTACAAGATTGTCTACCGTGCATACACCCTAGAGGCAAACTCTATGTTCGACAGACACCAATTTGCAAAATAATTCACTCCAGATGAGAGAATACTTACATTGCTTTCGGTAGTTTGAAATTATGACAACATTTATTTAAGCAAAGTACTGTTTTTTTAAATTCAAGCAATTTGGTACCTACAACACAGAGCAAGGATCAGTAGAGATATTTTTGTGAGTGTTCGAATAAAAATAACTTAGTCTTAATCTCTTGAATTAAACAACTAGACCGTTCCAGCAGTCCCCAACAACGGCGTCAAAAATTGATCGTTAATTTATTAAACCTCGTAGTAATTACAATTCCGTAGAATAGCGACTAGTATGGGGTGTCGAATCATAGAGGATTGTGCTGGTTTCGTTGCCTTTTTCTCAAGATTAATTATAAGTCAATGGGTAACAAGATTGATTGATTTGATTGAATTGATTTCAACCTAATTAACTACCAGAATTTATTAATCTTAATTAAACGAAAAACTTTTGGTTATATATCGGTGAGAAAACTTCTAGGGTGTTTGAATTCACCACTAGCCTCATAATCACATCCACATATATTCATTCATATTCCTCAAGCATAAACAATAGGGATAAGATCGACTACAAGTCAACTCATCAAAAACTAGAATGATTCAAAGGATCAAACCCTAGGTATACCCTATCTTTGGTCAGCACGAGTGATACACATTAAGATAGGGTTGTGACATGACTCGTCTTCCCTAGGCATAGAATATCATATAATTCGATTCATTGACAATAAATACCATTGCATAAAATTCATATTTTCAATCAAAGAAAAAGATATGCACGAATTCAATTTCAACACAATAGAACCTAAGACAAGGATAAAACTATATTGAAACTGATTATAAACTTTAATAGTTGGTTGAAGAACAATTCTCTCATTTTGCAATCATTGTCAAGAAGGAACATAAATAAAATCAAGGGACATGATTACTTGGCTAGGATTTCATCTAAACCCTAGAAAAAGGAGTTAGCTCATAGCGAGAGACAAAAACACCGCTTTTGACGAATAACACGAACTCGAATGCTTCATCGTCCAACCTCTACTGATCTCTAGGGCTTTCTCTTCTTCAATCTCCAAAATTCAGAACCCTTTTAGAGTTAGTAGCTTTCCCTTTTATAGAGAACCCTCCTTGAGAGTTGAATTCCACTTTTAGAAACTCCCCAAAGGGCAACTCTCAGACTTTGTGCGCGGATTCCGAGGCTGAAAAACGTCGATGACGATCGATCGCCAGTCGTGAATGATCGATCGTCATGTCAGGAATTTTCTCTTTGGCTACGGGTTTGTGAACGATCAATTGTCCTTTGGTTGGCGATCGATCGTCACTGTCTTGTCCTGCGATCGATCGTCCTTCAGTTGGCGATCGATTGTCGCTTGCTTTTTTCGTTCTCTTTTTTTCTTTCTTTTGCTCTTCTCTTGAATGAGGTTCTTTCTGATGCTTTTCATCTACTATTTCTTTAATTTTATCTTGTATTCCTCTTATAGTCCTGTCATGGATAAAGACAACCAAATACGGTATCTTGCTTCAAAAGAGAACTCTAAGGAACTAACACATGTAATTCGAGGTGCATAAGTGTGTCACAATTAGCGCTGATCCGGTACGCTGTTATCTTTGTTGTGGTTGACCGTCTTTCCAACTACGCCACTTTCATTGACAGCATTTTCAAGCTGCATGGTTTGCCAACTTCAATAGTAAGAGATTGAGACCCCATCCTTGTTATTGTTTTTTGGAAGGAATTATGGCGCCTCAATGGGGCCCAATTACGCATGAGCACTATGTACCATCTTCAAATTGATGGCCAATCTGAGGTGGTGAATCGCACCCTTGAAACTTACCTATGCTGTTTCACATGGCCAAGCCAAAACAATGGTCCATTGGTTAGCATTGGCTGAGTGGTGGTATAATACCACCTATCATGAGGCAACAAATATGTCTATTTATGAGGCTGTGTAGGGACAGCTCTCGCCAACCATCATTTCCTATGATGGCGCTTCATTACTGCAGCATGTTGACCACGAGTTGCGCACCCGTAATGATATCCTGCGCATTATTAAAAACAACTTACATAATGCTTGCGAACAAATGAAGATGCAGGCCAACAAGAAGTGGACAGAAAGGGAGTTTTAGCCTTTCAGGTGGGTGATTGGGTTTTTCTGTGGCTCCAATCATATAGCAGACTTCCGTGGGTCTAAGGACTAAGGAGCTCACTTAAGCTTTCTCCACGCTTCTTCAGTCCTTACAAAGTTCCAGTGCGCATCGGCCCATCGCATACAAGTTAGATCTCTCCTCAATGGTGCCCGAATCCACCCGTTTTTTCATGTTTTATGGCCAAAAAAACAGTTGGGTTCCAAGGTTATCACCTCCACTGAGCTTCCCACAGTTACTGATGATGGCGTCATCCAACTTGCACCACAAACTATTTTAAATAGATGAATTATCAAACGAAAAAAGTCACGTCATCAATGGGGTATTGGTTCAATGGGTAGGCACTGCAGCCGAGGACGCTACATGGGAGCTGTGGCACACCTTCCAACAGTGGTTTCTGCACTTCAACCCTTGAGGACAAGGGTTGTTTGAGGGGAAGGGGATTTTATGCACCTCATTTGGTGCCCCGTGAGACACCCCATTACAACCATGCACGAGATATGTATGCACCACTGGAGATACTACATTCCTTGTACTATTTAGAAATTATATTTTCTTTATTTACTTATTATTTTTAGAGTGTAATTTTTAGCAAGTTGACATAGGGCAATCATTTCTAATTAGTAGGATGCAAGACTATTTAAATAAGCCACGTAAGTTTTTTAGAGTTAATTTTTGAATACAAACGTTCCAAGGGAACTTAGGAGGTTTGAACTCCCTTTAAACAGTCCACTCTCTCTTCTATTCATCTTCTTTGTTGTATTTTTAAGGGTGCTGAATTCGTGTGATCATTGAGGTTTATGCAAGGAACACGATTCATTTCTTTTCCCTTTATATGTGATTTGTTGTTATGGTTTGTCTGATTGATTGAAATAAAAGTCTGAAATAACTTTATGTAGTTGATTATCTTCTAAGAATTGAAATGTTTCTCCTCTCTTTTCACAGGGCAGAAGATCTTCCTCTTGATGAATTTAGTGATGTCTACCTCCTAGATTTCGTGGGACCTTCTGGTTTTGTTCGGGAAATCTCTTCCAAAGTTGGGAGGTCTAGACCATGTTCTTTTGTGTTGATTTTAATTTTTTTTCTCCTGGTAGTTTAGTAGATTTTGCACTCACCTTTCTCTCTATACATTTTTGGAATATTTGAAATTTGCACGGGCATGGAATCCGACTTGGAACCAAACAAAAATTTCTTCTTGTGGTTGGTTTGTTTTGTTTTAATTTTTCGACGCTGCAATAGTTCCATTCTTGATTATTCCACGTTTCATTCTCTTGTCTCCAGTGTTATCATTTTAGACCATCACAAGACTGCACTTGAGATGTTATATTGGAATACTTCCATTGGTGAGAATGTGATTAGTGTTATAGATATAGAGAGGAGTGGAGCCACCATCGCTTATGATTACTTCAAGGAGAAGCTCTTAGGGGATACTAAGAATTTAGATATCCATTCCGAGGGAGTTGAGGTTGGTGTTGGGAACGAGTTGGTGCCCAAGAGTGAAGTTGAGCGGGTTAATTGGCTGTTCAAATACATTGAAGACGGAGATCTATGGAGGTGGCATCTTCAAAATAGCAAAGCTTTCAGTAGTGGGATGAAAGATTTGAATATTGAATACAACATCAGATCAAACCCGTCTTTGTTTGAGCAGGTAACATTATTTTAGACCCCTTTCATTGTTGCATTGTGTGGAGTATGATTGTTACTGTTGAGTAACATGAAAGTCTTTAATTTCTTTTGATAAAATGATGCACATGTTCATTGTATTGTATTTGTCATACATATCTCACATGATTTTTGAGATTTTTGAAAATTAATAAAAACGTGGATTTCTCTAAGAAATTATTTTTTTTTCCAGGTAATGAATTGTTTAATTATCCTTTTTTGGGGGTAAAATGTATAATCTTGCAAAAAATCATGAAAAATATGGTGAGAATTCACAATATCTAATGCTTATAATTGAATGAGTAAATTATTCAGTTCGTTTTTAGATTGGAATACATGTTTCTTATTCTTATTCTTATTTTTCTTTATATTTTAACTCTCATATGATAAAACCCAAGAAACACAATATAAGGTAATGTCAATTTCTTTTGCAAAAAATTCCTGATAGAGATAGTTGGGAGTATACTCTTTGTTCTAGATTGTTTAACCAATAGACCTTTTCTTGTATCCTACATCCGTGCACGAATAAAAAAAGTGCTGATCATATAATCCTAAGTTTCCAATCAATGGACTTTGAGATGGTTGGATGATAAAGATGATTTCAAAGTCATTACGCCTCCGCATCGTAACTTTTCTCAAAAGATTCTCACCCATTCAATGATTATTCTTCGTAGAATCCCTCTCTTCTACTATTTTTACCTTGAATGTATGACTGTTGCAGGGAGTGACTCCAAAGGTCCATGCGGAACTTTTTGGTGGCTAGAAAGTTGATTGCCGCTCTGCTTTCACTCCAAGCACTGATTGGGAAATGAGAGATCCTATTGACTACATGATTGATCACTTAATTCCTGTTTAAGATTCATTGTCCACACGACTTTTGTTGGGATCCGAGACACCCAAACCTTGAAAAATGGCAAACAATCCATGTCATCCTCCTATATCTTCATAAACTTCACCTCAGGATCTACACGGAGATTCCCATTCCCAAGCCCTTAAATATCCATCTAGTAAGGACTCATAAACCTCCTCTAACCAATTCAATAGCTTGATGCATGCAACAATGTCCTCATCTTTGATATTCCTTCTATAGATCAGGCTGAAGTAACTTCTCTCACAGTTTCGCATATCATTATGGCATGAGATCATTCCTTTAAGCGACAAGTCTAAAAAGAAAAGACAGGAACTCCTCACAAGGCTTAGTCCAACACATCAATTGCTCCCATACCTAACCTTATCGCCTCTTTCCTCCTAGTAGACAATATTCTGTTTTTGGAATATATAGTTTGTCCATAAAATTCAAAGTGGGTGAAGAAGTTATAGCTGTAGAATTTTTTTGCAAAGTTTTTAATGCGTATTTTCATAGATATTTGTGTTTTTATTATGTGCCTGTTGATGCCCCTAGAGGTGGCTTTCCTATAGTTATTTGTTGAAATTCATCTACCTTCGACTGGTCTTCGATTAGGTTGCTCCCATGTGTGTGTTTCATTTTTCTGTAGTCTGAGAAGTTTCTGATTGCTTGAAGCGCTCACATTTCTATTGGTTTTAGACGCTCAATTATAATTACTTCAGAAAATTTTAAATTGACATTGTTGTGAAATTACCTTTAATTCAGGTGGAGTTGTAGGCATTATGGTCTTTCCAACATGTTAGAAGGCCCAGGGGCGGTGCCAGGAATTTTTCCTTGGGGGGGCCAAAGTATGGGTCTTGGGGGTTCGGGGGCATAGGCCCCAAATTTTTTTTTTTTGGGCAATGGGTTCGGGAGAGCTATTATTTTAATAAAATTAATTGTATATTTTTTTTAAATTTTATTTTATATATAAGGAAAATTATTCTTTTCAGCGAAATGCGCAGGCCGGGCGTATACAGTCACCATGTGTCCCTTTTTAACACCCATTAACTTTGGTTAAGATTCACTAACTCCTAAGTTCATCCATTTACCTTAGTTTTTAGAAAAAAAAGTATTAACCTTAAGTTGATTAAGCTTAATCACAGTTAAAAGAGGATCTACTAGCTGCCATGTGTCCCTTTTAAAACCCACTAACTGTGGTTAAGATTCACTCACCCCTAAGGTTAATCTTGGTTTTTAGAAGAAGAAAAAATATTAACCTTAATTTGATTAAACTTAACCACAGTTAAAGGGAGACGGATAGAGTGCGCGTGCAAATTTGGAGAGGCCATTAACTCATAATTTGGGGGCACCTATATATAAAATTTTGATACTATTTATTTTTAAAAATCTAACTAAATAAAAAGGATTTTCCAAAATTTTGGGTGGCCATGACCCCTCCCCGCCACCCCTGGCTCCACCCCTGAGAAGGTCCAAGGTTCATTTTTCTAGTTTGCTCTTATCTCCAGTATCACCATCTCATAGATAGAATGCTATATTATTGGGATGTCAGTTGAAGTGCTTCTATATGTGAGAATGTGACTAAGGTTTCAATATAGAGAGGACTGTGGGAAATTGTGACGCCCCGAACCCACGCCTAAGGAATCAAGTTCCGAGACGCGTGCCCCGTTCGTCATAACCACGCATCGGAAGACTTTACCCGTGAAAATGCGGAAATTTTGAACTTTTCTTATGAGCTTACATAAGCAATAACAACTGGTCATCACAATAACCCATCATAAGTAAATGTGATACCTCACTGGCTACAGTAGTCCTTACTTTGGCGCCGCAACTGCGCCGGAACACTTTCCAGACTCTATCAAGCATAGCTTCTTGCCAATCTACAATCGCTCCAGAATCTGAAGACATAAGATGAAGGAGTGAGCCATAGAGCCCAGCAAAATCTACAGCCCATCTAAACTATTTTCCACATAATAACATCCATCAATAATGATATAGTAGTACAATACAATTCTCATATTATAATAATATGCAGAATAATAATATCGTAATTTGTGACCCGAGGTCACTCAGGGCTATCTCACCCTATTCGAGGTTCCCGAGCTCCAAGTTGTCAAATTTATCTACTTATTGTCCACGACACCAGGTTACCGTTTCAGATAACCGCTCACGCTTTATCCTTGAGTCCATAGACTCGATTGACTGGGCATTCGCCCGTGTACAACCTCTATCCATGAGTCCACAAACTCAATTATCAACCAATCGGGACTTTTCCCGATTATAACCAATCATTGGGTATGTCGACCCAATTAATCCTTAAATCATCATATTCTACACATAACCCGGGTCTTCACTCGATAACTGCCAGGAACAATACTTCTGACACATCACACTCTGTTAGGAACAACACCTCTGACGTATCACACTCTGTCAGGAACAACACCTCTGACATATCACATTCTGTCAGGAACATCTCTGACAATTACTTTATATTTTCCCTCTATGGGAACACCGACACACGCACAACCACATTTGTCAGGAAACACATCTGATCACCAGGATACACATCTGATTGTCAGGATACACATCTGATCAGCCAGGATACACATCTGATAGCCAGGAAACCCAGCCAACCTGTCAGGAAAATGAAACTCATCTGACAAGCCAGGGATGTACCTCTGACTAACAGGAAACACCTGACCACCAGGAAACACCTGACCATCAGGAAACACCTGTCTATCAGGTAGACATCTGACATATCACTCTGTCAGGCATAACACCTCTGACATGACACCCTTGTCAGGAAACACATCTGATTATCAGGAACACATCTGACATGTCAGGAATAACACATCTGACCTGTTAGGAATAACACATCTGACATGCCAGGAATACCCATCTAATAACCAGGAAACATCTCTGACATCAAATCCTGTGAGGCACAACACCTCTGACATCAAATCCTGTCAGGCAAAACACATATGACATTAACCTCTGTCAGGCACAACACCTCTGACATTAACCTCTGCCAGGCACAACACCTCTGACATCAAATCCTGTCAGGCACAACACCTGTGACAGCTACCATCATATATCATCACAGCATTGTTGGGTGCATACCTGCCGACACAGGCTAATGCCCCCTCAAGGTAACATCATTGAGTTCGTAAACTCAATACATCACTGGGTCCATAAACCCCAATCTAACCTTGAGCCCATGACCCAATGCCGTCCTAACTCTCCCGACTATCAGTCACGGAGGAACCCGAGCTCATAATAGATACCGCATCTCCGGACCTAGCCAAAGAGGGAACACAGACAACAGTTCACGTAGGTTAAGTTTTCTAACCATAGGAAATCCCCAATTATTCAGGCCCTGCTTGAATAAGGCCTCATGCCCGTATACCAAGTCCGATGGTATACCGTTCCGATGTGGAACATTACCGGGCCGATGGACCATTCCATCGCCTTACCATGTCCCAACATCACATCATACACAAAGGTTGTCCCGAGGTGGGACTTTTACCAGGCTAATGGACCTACCATTGCCTTAAAACAAACATCACATCACATCACACATATAGAAGCCTAGTTAAGCTCTCATAACTTCCTGCGGTCGATCGCACCTGCGATCGATCGCACTTCCCCTGCGATCTATCGCAAATCACACTAAGCCTAATTCCGAACTAGAAACAGCCCGAAACCGAGGGCTCCGTCCCTCTGCTCCATTTTCACTCTTATCCATCCCATCCATACATCATTCATAAGGTCTTTAACCTTTTTTTCATCCACACATAATATCACCTAATCATTCCACATAATTAGAGTAGCTTAAATAAGAGAAAAGAGAAGAGATGGAGAGGGATTTTACTTCTTTCGCGCTTTTCGAGATGTCTAGGGGCAAAACGGACACTGCCAACACGTTCGGGAAAAAGATCAACGGCCAAGGTGAAACTCCTCGCCTTCAAACCTGATTTTCCACAAATTTAACAACTACTTAACTAAGCAACCTCAGTTAAGGACCCATAAACGTATAATTTTATTCTATTAAAATTCCGGGTCGTTACAGAAATTCTCTACTGTCACCATTCACTTGCAGGGTGATTTGCAGGCCATTAGCAATAGATATGGGTTGGTTCATTTGTAGTCATGGTTCTCAAAGACTTGTAATGATTCAAGCTCTATTTTTATATGGTGAAGACCTACCAAGAAATTTGATCTATTTCTTTTTTTGGCTAAGTTTTGCACCTGCATTAACTTAATTATCCAAAGATAGGAAACTTAGAACCCACTCTATTCCTGATTCTGATCCTACGCCTAACAACCTTCTTAAACTCTTCAAGGAGTTAAGAAATTTCCCTTCCAAACCCCACTCAATAGTTAGACCAGATCTCATCACTTTCGCAATTCATCACTCTAAACCTAAGAGTTGCCTTCAATAACTCGTGCAAAGACTATTTCCTGCAGTTCTAAATCCTTAAAATTGTTTCCTTAAAAGAGCCACATTGATCAACATAATACTTCTAACCCTGTCATTGCTTTGCGAGCTTTTTCCACTCCACAGAGTGATTTTTTCCCCATATGTGAATTTCCTTCCTAGTGGAAGTCACTTTATATTTCATCCAAATGGATAGGAATAGAGGTTGGCATCATGAAAAAGGACATTAAGTACACTAGTAGATAATGGAATGCGGCTGGTAGAAAGGCAACGTGTCTTCCATGAGGTCGATATCCTCTCCACTCTTTCGATAACCGAATATCAAATGGATTTTGAGATCGACCTTCACCCAAAGCAGGCCAAGGGAAGTGGTTGGAAGCTTGCTAATTGTGGACATGAGATTTAGCACTATTCGAAATCGGGAAAACCCTAATGTCACCACCTATTATAGGTGAGGGAGAATAGGAATCCTATATATATGACCAAAGGTCAAGGCAATTGGTCAAGAACAAATATTTAGTTGAACTAAGGGTAGGTGTTAGGCACCCTTAGACACCTGCTAAAAGCGGTTACTTACTCCCTAACCTACCTTAGATTAAATTAGAAACCAAGGTATAATTCCTAAATGAAAACATACTATTATTGATTCATATTTAAAATAAAATCAGCTAATCAAGAGATCAAATCAAAAAATTGGAAATATGCTATTACGCAATTTCTAAGCATATTCATCCGAAATATAAACATGCTAACAAATGTGGAAATATTGCTAAAATCAGAAATACAAATTATCTAAAATTATGATAAATTAAAGTGACAATAATTATAAAAGGAAACTGACCTGAAGTTTATAGTTTATACTAAGGGCAATTGAACCCTATCAGGGTTGCCTACGTAACCAACAAAGTGGAATCAAGCCACACGTATTCCAAAAAATGACTATCTTAATATTTTGGGTTTTATTTATTTATTTATTTATGATTTTCTGATTTATTTTTGGATTTTTTGGATGCCCTGAAGCAAATTAGGCTCGTGTGGGTAGCAAGCTTAGGATCGCTCACCAAAAGTTTGAAGGAGGGAAATGGAATTCTGAAACACAGAACAACTAGCAAAATGCATGACAAAGGGCTTTTGGTCCCGATTTCTAGAACATAGAGAGCATAAACTTTGTGTCGCATTCTGTCGGTAATCTTTGAAACGCTAATGTAAAATTTTGAAGAAATTGCTGTTAGCAGTAGAAAGGTTGTTGCTAGCTTGCAATGTAGACCATTATTGTAACTGACGATAGAGACTTTGCTGTCGGCTATAGTTTCTGGTTAATTGTGTAGGTAGGTATACTATAATAGGTTGCCCCAAAAAAAAAGTTCGGGCTATAACTTGCTTTTTCGAACTCCAAATTAGATTACCTATAATATAAACACCCGAGTCAATTATCCAGGAGGGCCTCGAAAAAGTAGACAAAGCGAGCATAACCAACAATATCTGGAGCAATGGTGGTGGTGGAGGTATCAGATGGGTCATCTAGCTGTGTCATGAAATGTTGAATGTTCTCTATTTCATCCTTAGAGTCTTAGAGACAGAGATCATATTAGTGGGAAAAAATATCCTGTGAGGTTTCCGAAGGTGCCCGAAGAGGTAAAGGTGGGGAGAAAACCGAACCAATAGCATCTCCTATAGAGACATTATGAGCCGTGGAGGAACCTGACCTGTTGAACTTTTGTGGTCGACTAACCAAATCCCAACAGTTTTCCTTCACGTGCCTCTTGCGTCCACAATGATCACACTTTAATTTATCACAGTCTTCATGGCGAACATAGTTCCCCTGCGGGTGTTTGAGCCCATTTCTGTTACTCTATTGTCCCAATGTGAAAGAGGCTAGGACAGACATCTTGTTACTCACAACAGGTGTCATGACAGTTCTCCTGCTTGCTTCACTTTGAACATAAGCATAAACATGATTTAGGGATGGTAACTCATCCTTACCGAGGATTTGTACCCTTGCTAGCTCGAAATCTGGATTCAGTCCAGTAAGAAACTCAACATTTTTGGTTCGCTCGATCTGTTTCTTGTAAAGAGCTCCGTTCCCAGAGCATAAAGGCTGAAAAATCTGGTAGTGATCTAACTCTTCCCACATACTGCGAAGATGGGAAAAACACTCTGCCATGGACTTATCACCTGTAAAAAATGAGCAACTTCCTGACTTAACTGATAGACATGAGTAATATTCCATGTCTGAGCTATAGGATTCCAAATCTCCTTTGCAGCGCGAAAAAAATAGGAACCCCCTACTAATCTGCACCTACATGAAGTGAAGTAACCATGACATGACAGTCAGATTTTTAGACTTCCATTGCTCATATTCTGGAACATCTGTCTTAGGTTCACAAATTCGGCCATTAATATATCCCAATTTTCTCCAGCCTTTGATAGACATTTTTACTGATCAGGACCGTTCGAGATATTTTTGTTCATCCAATTTGACTATAGTAATTTGAAAAATTGGGTTCTCCATAGGAGGATTACTTTGGAGATGACGAAGAAACATCAAGTTTTTCTGAAGGCGGCAATGTATTAGAAAATCACAAAAAAACACCCAACTCTTCAAGTGAATACTTTCCTTGTAAATCAGACCACCTAGGTCAATAACAGAAAATTCCAGCACAAAAACAACAGCAATAAACACTGTCAATGCCTTTTACCGAGATTAAATGGGGTTGTTTTTTCACAAAAACAACTTACAAAACAACTTTAGGGTTCCTGGAATCACACCCTTTCACCAATTAACTATTGTTTTGTTAAAAACAATGAATTCATACATTTATAACTCTAGATCTAATTATTCATAGTAGATTTAGATGTCCATCAACAACCTCAAGAACCTTTTAAACTCAATTGATGTAAATTTGAATTTTTTTTCATAAAATCATTCGAGAGCATGAAACATTAACTTAGATACTCCAAAAAATCAGAATAAAATCAACCCGAACTCCAAAATAAAACATACCAGATCCAGCGGCACTATTCATGCAACACTATTTATGCTTCACTATTCATGTCATTAAAAAAAAGAAAAAAACATGCCTTGATTTCCTGCTTCGATACCAATTAGAAAGAGGAAGAAGAAGAAAAAAAATAGAAAGAGGAAGAAGAGAAAAGAGAGAAAGAGGGATTAGAGAGATTGTGATTCACTTCTCTCTTCTCCTTTATATATTATTACTTGATTGGGGAATTAAATATTTACCCTTATGTGCATTACGCCTAATCCACACGGTATAGTTAATAATATGAAATACGGATACCATAAATACCCCTGTCAACAGGGTATGCATTAGATAGTTAATTTTATTTGATGATTATTAAGTTTTATTTGATATGGATTGTCCATTTTCAGCTTACGTATTGATGTGATTATAATTTTGATCAGTTACAAATAAGTTACATTTCTGCATGCCTGGGTGCTAGGCAGTTTCTTCGCTAGTTCATTACTGAGAGGAATTTAATATATCTTAGCAGTTACTTGCGTTGGATCTACAGCATTGCATCAGTCAAGGCATTGTGAGCTTGTCACACAAGCAAAAGCTAATAGATGAAGTTCTCAAGCAGTCATATAAAATTGCATTGGGGGGTGGAGTATATGGACATTGCCTGGTATATGCACGTGTTTGTTTTTCTTGTTCTCAGCAATCTACAATTCTACATATAGCCATTATGCTCTAAGTAATCAACGTCCTGATTCTTCTTCTTCAAAGAGAGTTTTATTGATACAGATACCTAAAAGTCTGCCCTTTTTATGGAGTTCTAAAAAATGCTTAGTGTTGGCACTTATAACCAGACGGTGTTGCTTCCATTGATTATTAGGTTTAGAAGTTCATAAACTTGCTGAAATGATGTGATTCTCTTGCTTACTTGTTGAAAGGGGAAAAGAGAGAGTTAAGAAGGAAAGATAAATTTATATTAAAAGCAAAACTCTGCAAGGAAGATGGCAGTAGTTTTTGTATTGAAAACAGATCTGCCCAACAAGAGTGAACAACCATGGCATGCAACTCTGCTTAAGGATGTACATAATTAGTGACGAATGTTCCTGAACCTTAGGCACTTCGATTTCATCCATACTACTAATGAGTATCTGATATAACCGATACAAAAAAAGTGTCCGATTAACTTCATGCTTCTGGCATGATTATTTTTACTCTTATAAATATATAGGCCTCCCTCTCTTTCCACACATGCTGCGTTTGGTGCTGGATACATTATCTTTTCCGTTATCTTGCAAACCATGAGAGTCTAAAGGAGCTATGAGAAAAGCTAGAAGTCTCCACAGAAATTATTATTTTAATAATTCTTCTATGAATGGAGAACAAGAAACCAGAAAGCTCTGTTAGTGGTGAGAACTGTCTTGTTCAATTCCATTCTACTCACATGTGAAAGAGACTCTTGATCTAGCATGTGTGAGCTAAGTGGTTGTGTTTTGCTTCTATGATGGTTGAACATCTCATATTTTCCATCAATTTGGCATCAAATATCAAAGCCTCTTTAACCTGCCTGCACCATTGGTATGTGGCTGGAATAATACACAATATTTGAGTAAATAAATGCTACCTGTTTTAAAACATTCCTATTGGTATATGTTGGTGATAAAAGCCAATAAATACCAATGTTTTAAAACGTGAAGGCATGAGGTGAGACGTTAGGACCTCAGGATGCGTCAGGTGTAAGCCTCGAGGTGTAAGCCTGACAAGAAAGCTTCACTCTCTCATAACAACAACTTAATAAAATATAAAAAAATTTGCAAAAAGATTCCATATATATGTATATATACATAAATGTGGAAAGAGAGAGAGAGAGAGAGACACACACACACACACACACACATATATATATTTGTATTCGTGAATTTCGTGTACATTGTGTGTGTTCGTGTGGGTGCACGCGTACACATAGTAAATACTATATAAATTAGTTAAAACAAATAATAAATTAAAAAAATGACATTTAAGTCTCAAAACCTAATTTTAGTTAATGTATGAGACGTACGCCATAGACATTTAAGTCTTAGGCGTGTGCCTCATGGGAGTCTCATGGGGTTTAAGCCTCATGGTTGAGTCTCAAGGCGTTTTCCTTAAGCCTCGTCCCGATGCGAGCCTCGAGGCGTAAGCCTCATATGCTTTTTAAAACACTGATAAATGCATAATGACAACATTTTCTGGTTTATTTTTACGCAAATTAACGCTTATATTTTAATTTTCAGAAATATATCATGTGTATATTTTTTTTCTTGCCAAGGAACAGCTTGCTAAATATATTGAGTTCTGGAATTATATATTCTTTCCTAGTTTTTTTCTTGATGTTTTTCCTATTGCAAAAGATCCTCTTAATCAAATGAGTAAAACTAAATTAACTCACTCGAGCTTTTATTAACCAACATTCCTTTGTTCAAAACATGTGAACATCAATACATATGAAGTGTTAAAAGAATTATGTAGCACAAATACATCATGCATCTATTTTGTTACTAAATTCTTCTTTGTTGAACCATGTTTTTGATGATTAGAATTATACTATGCCAGGGATGTGGTTAGGCCGGATTTGCTACAGTTGCATTGTTGCAGTGTGGTCTAGAAAATCAAACCTTAGACCACATTTTCCAAATAAGTAACATTTGATAAGAGTTTGAACAGTAGGTCTGTTAGGACCTCATGCACCTTTAGAATCTTAGGTACCACACCCAGAAATTGATGTGCTTGAACCATAGTTACTAGAGCGAGAAGCAAACACAAGAAGCGGAAAGCAAGAATAAAAAAGTCCTTAGGAAACGAGAAGCCATGAATAAGATATACGCGCCTCAGTCCCATTATATTAGTATGGATATCCATATCTTAGGTTTTGTCTTACATGAGATATGTGTGGAGAAGTAGCGCTTGGACATGATGGAAGCGAGTTTCCTGGGAAGCGAAGATCCCACCCTATACATAGCTTCCCTGCAACTATGGTCTGAAGACTCTGAACATACATTCTAAGGTGTTGAGTGTTCCTTTAAACCTAGTGTTAGTAGTGAATTCTGTTTGTGCAGAGGTGGAAGTCGGGAATAAAATTATAGATAACCATAGAGATGAGTAGGATAGAGGTGGTCCCATAATCAGCCTAAACTGGGAAATGAGCCGTACTGCTCTTTTGGAGACAGAGCTGAAAAGGGTTGACAATTATGGTGGAGAGATCTTGCACACAAAGAGAAGAATAAACCTTTTGAGAATAGTTAAACTTGGCGTTTGAGTTGGTGGGAAATCTTGAGTGGTGCTGGGTTGTGGGTAGTGGCCAGAAGTTGGAAATGGGGACTCTTGTCTCTTGAAATCTGCCTTCGACAAAGGGGAGGTCCCCCTTTTATATCTTTCTCCCAACAGGAGGTGAGCTGCTCATGTGTGCATGCTTTTATAACTGCCCATGTGAGCTTTATTGAGTACTGCTTATGTGGACCTGATCCAGCAACTGCACATGTGAGAATTTATTATTAAGTAGTAGACACTATCAAACATGTTCCATTTGTTGATAGGCCAAGATCTAGAAACTGTTGCCCACGACTAGTCATCCACAGAGCAGTGTCCTAACACCTGAGGTTGTCCCCAAGACGCCATGGCCATAGCAATCCTTTCCTTGTGTTATCAATTCCGTAAGTGGGGCTGAAGAGGACGGGCCAAAGGACCAATCAGGATGGTGGCCAATGGCCATAGCCTTTATTCACCAGTGGCAATACACTAAAGTTGTGCAAAACATAAGGAACCAATTCTTTCATATGACATCCACCTTGGCCAGCTGGCCTTTTTTGTAACAACCAAAGAAGAAGCTCCATGTTACCCCCTTGTCCTGCTTCCACCCAAAAATACACACACACACACACACACACACACACATATATATATATATGCATGGATGACAATCGTCCTCCAAGTCACTATGACCTCTCGGGGTGTGCTCTTATACATCACTTAAACCAAGCTACCATCCATCTCTGTGGGTGGCTAAATCCTCACCAGTTTTCATTCCCTGGTAAAAACAGGCCCATGGGCCTCAAGGTTATGGACATAGGCCTAAGACGGACCATAACTGCCATGAGACCCATAGAATGGGGCCCATAAATTTGTTTCATCAACAAAGTCCTTAAATGAGACTTTTTAGAAAAACATTTTTTGTATTAGAAGTCATAGCCATTAAGTAAAGTTCAAAAAAAATTCATCAATGAGTCTTAGGAAATTGTTAGTCATCAAAGTTCTTAGATGAATCTTCTTGAAAAACAAAAAGTCTTTTATTGGAAGTCGTAGTCATTAAGTAAGTTTTGGAAAGGTCATTAATGAGTCTTAGAAAGTTGTTAGTCTTTAATAGTTATCTTTTGGGAACTTGTAAGCTTTTGGTTTTCCAAAAGTCTTTATTTGGTTCTCCTTGGAACTAAGAGTGTCTATATTAGAATTCATAAATCCTAGTATTTATGAAGGTCCTATGAGCCTATAAAAAGGGGAACGTATGGCAACTTAAGGCAATTCTGAATTTGGCAATTGAATGAAAAGTCATTTAGTAAGGTGTGATTCCTTACTTTAGTGGTATGACTCCATCCTTGGAAGCCTAGGTTGGTGAGACGTCAACTATAGGGCCTCCATAGATGTGACTCTGCTTCATATCCTCCTTTTTTTCCCCTTCACTTGATTATAAAGTTTATCTTCTCAATATGCTCAATATGAAGCTTTCATCCCTTTAAAAAGTCCAGCATCATTCTTCCTTTCATCCTATATCACTCTCCGTCAAGGGTTGGCCCCTGTCCCTGATGGATGGCAGAAGTCCAGATCTGAAAGAGCTCCAGGTCACCAGTGGACCCCTATGGCACCAATGCTTTCCATGGCACCAATGCATTTCAGGATGACAACGGTCTTCTAGGATGCCAATTTTCCTTGCCTATTTTAGACAAGGTTCATAATTGGAATATCCATTCCAAGCCCATGTGACAACCCACTACAGCCATAGGAGTATCAATGTTGCCACGTTCCATGCCAAGTGGCATCTTCTTGTTGTCCTAATTGGAATCCAATATAACACATGGAACTGACCAATTGGCATCCATGTACCTTGGGGCACTGGCTAATTGTCATCCAACATACCATTTGGCACTGACCAAAATTTGCCATGAAGAACTAGTCCAAGAGTGAGCCCTGCTAAGAAATATGTTGAAAGTTAAATTATGTATCTCCTATGCTTTTGTTTATAATAATTACAAAAAATAAAGGATTATAATTCTATGTATCAAACCTGCTACAACTTTCTATTTGGCGTTCGATAGAATTTCAAGGAAACCTAACTACTAATCCTACTACAACTTTTACAGTTTTAATGCAATAAGAACTCCATTTAACTTCCCAATAATTGAACTTTTTAAAGCTGAAAACAACTTTTTTGGTTGATAACCTAATATCCATCAATCTATCCTAATTATACCCAAAGATTTAGTGGAAGTTGCAGCAAAGACTTTAATCATCAATTAAATATTCAATCTTTTGTCATAAGATTGAGGAAATGCATTAGTATAAAACGTTTCCGGATTGCATAAGATCTGTCTTCTGTCCATTGTTTGTGGGGAAATGTCTTTGTGAACTATTCAATTCTTTCTTCAGATATGTCTTTCCCAAACTAGTCTCAACTTTCAAGTGGGAAATGCATTTTATTGTCTCACATTTAATGCAATCCACTATTACTATTATATGCACTAAACCTGTATTGATTCCATCCTTTTTCAGGCAAACTAATATTTGTCACTTGAAATTGATTCCATAATATGGGCTCCATTTTTTCTTGTTATGTTCTATCTGTGTAGGCTGTCAACGCGGACTCTGTTTCAGATTTGAGAAGTGAGCTTGGACACCAGTTAGCTAATAAGAGCCGGGACCTAAAGTTGAGGTCCGTAGCTATCTATTTACATAGATTTGGATGTGAAGTATTTGAATTTCTGGATTACCATTTAGTTATTCTTTTTCTTTTTTTTATCTTATATATATTTATTTATTTAAACAATGTCTCATTATTCACCAAGATATATATATATATATATATATATATATATATATATATATATATTTATTTATTTATTTAAACAATGTCTCATTATCCCCCTCTTGGTGATTTTCTATTTTGCTTTTTAATACTTTTCTGTACTCATCCCATTAATTTATGGAAGTGAGAAACTCTCTGTAGAGTAGACTATGGCACTCAAGCCAAGCTGGCTCGTCGGCTTGTCCGAGCCAAGCTCAAGAGGCATTTCAGTCTAGAACAAGCCAAGCCAATCTTTTACTTGAGCTCAAATGTTTAAACAAGCCGAGCTTGAGCCAGATTTTGTTAGATTTGGCTCACCTCATTTAGAGCTTGATTTGGCTAAAATATTATATATATATATATATGTACTTGGTTATCTTGTATATATATATCTATATGTAATAATAATACTTTTTAGCTTTCTTTATCATAACTTATAATGCCTTTTAATTTATAATGAATAAATTCAAGAGATAATAATAAAAAATGAAAGCTAAGAAGTTAAAAGCAAAAACCCTAACCCTAACTTTCTACTCTTTGAACTGAAGGACACCCCTCGTAACTTTTTATTTGTGTATGAATGGAGTAGTTTCTAATTAAATAATAAATGTTTTTTTTAAATATTAAAATCAACAAAAATTAACCTTGAAATTTGAATTGAGCTCGAGCCAAACCAAGTTCCGTTCGTCTTGACTTAAGTTTGAGCTCAAGTTGCGCTTGAGCTTTAATCGAGCTTGAGCATGTTCAAGCCGAGCTCAAGCTTGGCCAGCTTGATTTGAATACATGTTTAGTACCAATGCTATAGTAGCATAGGCGATTGTAATGGGCCTGACGTGTGAGCATTGTTCAAAATTAATAATCGGTGAGTCAAAATTAGTTGTGGACATGTATCGAATTGCAGGAAACGTTGTAAAAGAATCAAAAAATATTGGGAACCAAGGTTCAAAACTTCAGTATCAGTCTAAACTTCAGTCACTATTGACACGTTTTGGGGAAGTTTAAAGAAGTCAAACGAAATAATGTAAAAATTAAGGCCCCATTTGGTTGCACTTCCTTTTCTATTTTCTGTTTTTAAAAACAAAAATTTGAATTTTTTTAAAATCAAGGTAACAAATTTTTTTTGTTACCTCTGTTTTTGAAAACAAAAACAAAAATAGAAAACATAGACAGTCACACCATCCACCACCAAAACTACTCAACACTACCGCCACCCAACACCACCACCACGACCACAATTCCATCACCACCACCACCACATCACTACCCACCAACCACCACCACACCACCACCACCACCACCACCCACCATCACAATACTACCACGACCACCACCACCCACCATCACAATACTACCACGACCACCACCCTCCACCCACGACCACCACTACCACCACCACCACCCATCATTACCACACCACCACCACCTACCACCACACAACCACCACCACCACCACACAACCACCCATCATCACCACCACTACAACACCACCACCACCATCCATCCACGACCACCACTACCACTACCACCACCACCACCCATCACTACCACACCACCACCACACAATCACCACCACCATACAATCACCCACCACCACAATACCACCACCACCTCCACTAGCCTCCTTCACTACCACCATGGATTGATATTATTTACTCATTATTAAGTTCTTATTTACCAAACACTTTTTTTTTTGTTTTCCCTTTTTTAAAACAAGTAATAGTTAGTAATGTCAAACGTGTTTCTTGTTTGAAAAATTTGAAAACAGAAAGTCGTTTCCAATTTTTTAAAACAGAAAAACAGTAGTGTATCCAAATGGCCCCTAATGAAACGTAGGAAACATTAGGAAAAAGTTGAAGATCTTTAATAAACCTTTAGGAAATGAACATTATACACATCTAAAACTTGTTACATAACAAAAAAAAAGCATTTAGAGTATCATGTCAAGTGACATACCACAGTTTGAAAATGTAAAGCCAAATGTGCAGATTATTGTACATAATTATTCTTCACTTCTCAAACACTGCAATTAAAAGCGTAGTCCTTTAGTGATAAAATTATTCATTACAAGCGTATCAACAAAGCATCTGGAGGAGTGCAGGTTTTGTGAAAAAAAGGCAATCACTTTGGCCATCTTCTTTGCCCTCTGATGTTTACGACCATTTTCACTATTGCGGATAGGTCACCTTGCACTCCCTCTCCCTAGGGCTGTCAAAGGGCAGGGTCGAGGCAGGGGTCAGCCCTAACCCTACCTTTACTTATAAGGAGAAGACCCAAACCCTGCCCTAGCCCTTCAAGGGCCTGGATTGACTAGGCCCTAACCTTGCCCTCAAGGGCCAAGGCAGGGTCATAGAGCGGGAAATAAAAGCTGAGATTTTTTTCACTCGAGATGACGAGATTTTTTTTTTCTACACCAACTGCCAACCCATCAGATTATTCAATTGAAATTATTTAAAATAAAATAAAATAAATATAAAAGTAAAGTAAAACAAGTATAATAATAAAACTAGATAAAATAAAACCTATCTTAGCGACAAACTAAGGTTGTAATCAAGGTATAAGGGATATCATAGTAGGGTTAGGGTTTCAAGGGATTAGGATTAGGGTTATAAGGGGTTAGAGTTAGGGTAGGGCTGTTAAAGGGCATGGCTGGGGCAGTGCAAGGGTCAGCCCTAACCTTGCCTTTACTTATAAGAGCAAGACACTTACTTTCCCTAGTCCTTCAAGGGCCTGATTGACTAGGCACTAACCCTGCTCTCAAAGGCCGGGCTGGACATGGTACCCTTGTTTCATTTTTTTTGATAGGCCTACCTCACCACCCTCGTACAATCATACTTTGGTGCCGGTGCATGTGATGGTCCTCTAGAGTCTAGACCCAAATTGTCTCACACTAGAATAGGCAAAACCACTATCAGTTTCTTGCTACTGCGAGTCAAGAACATTCTCCTCATGCTCCAAACCAATATCAGTTTCTTTTCTAGCCATGATTTTCTATTGTCCATGATTTAGAAGCCTCACACTCTGCAAGATGTGCAACATATAGTAAAACAACATAATATAAATCAACAAACATCGAAGGTATGCTCTTAAATTGCAAGTGTAGTCCAATAAAAAATAACACAGTTCACAAATACTACAAGCATACTCCAGTAACTCCACTAATAATAACGTAGTTCACTTTAATCATAGCTCTCAGTATTCTTGTATCATTGCAGAACTGTTCCCTGATTGTGTTTCTAACTTTTGGAGTACACAATGGGCAATCACACACATTTGGATATCTACCAACTAAATGTTGTTTCAAGGGAGTTACTCCGTCACCGCTTAAATTGAATCCACAATATATACATCTTATCCCAAATCTATTCCTGTCAACAAGGTCGCCATGTTGCCAGCCAATATCATTTGGTATTCTTTTTCGTATTGAAGTCATGAGTTGTTTATAATGTTGGGTGTGATTAATAAGTCCACAATTTAATATTCTAATTTATTTTATTATTTAATGTAGAATTATCATTATCATCTCATCACTACTTTATGCCAAATATTTGGGGTCGGCAACACGAATCCTATTTTGCCATTTTGTTTGATTGAAAACCGTAACTTGAGTTAAGTTGTGTGTTATCAAATCTTTTCTCACTAACTTTATAAACGTCATTTTTGGCCTTCCCCTTCCCTTTTTTTAACATTCAATTTGCACCAGTTCACTTATTCTTATTGGAGCTGCTATTGATCTTCGTTGAATGTGTCTAAGCTATTGCAATTGAATAGAGCTACTCCCAGTCCAGATTCTCTCAATTTATTTATGATCTTGCCTTTCTCCGTGTTCACAAGCATTGATCTCAACATCCTCATCTCAAAATATGTTGCTTCTTAGTACTTAGTATTACAACATTATGCTCCATAAAGAATAACTGGTCTTATCGTTGTCTTATACTTCTTTTCATTTTATTAGGATGTGTCTATCACATAGCACTCTGGAAACACTTCTCCACTTTAGCTTTCCAACTCATTATATGGGCAACTTCCTCTTCAATCTCTCCATCATTATGAATTGGCTTAGACAAGATACTAGAATTAATCGCTTTGGGTATCTCTTGGTTATTTATATTAGCAATCATCTCTATCCTATTTGTGTTTTTACTATAGTTGCATTTTACATATTCTGTCTTGGTCTTATTTATTTTGAAATCCTTAGATTCCAAGGTGTCCCTCCACAATTCTAGTTTTTCATTTATCCCCTCTGTAGTTTTATCCATTAATACCACATCATCTGTAAGTAATATACTCTAAGAGACCTCTTGAATATGATCTGTCAATTCATCCATAACCACACCACCACCGCTTGCTCTAATGGTAGGGTATGGCCTCTCTTATGAGAGAGGTTGTAGATCTAATTCCAATTGGTGATGTCTTGCAAGAGTTCCACTCCCTGTTACTAACCACTAACTGATGATTAGTTCTAATAGTAGGTAAATGATATCGACACAAAAGAAAATATCCTGTAACAATATATAACTCATTGCTGATCCTTGATGTAAACCCATTGTCACAGGAAACTCGCTTGTCTTGCCATCAATTGTTCTCGCGGTAGTTATCGCTCCCTCATAGATGTCCTTAAATGATATCAATATGTTTTATTGGACTCCATTCTTCCCTAACAGTCTAACACCCAAAACTCTGATCATATGATTTTTCTAAGTCAATAAATACAATATTGAGATTTATCTTCTTTGTCCTGAACTTTTTTATATGTAGAATACAATTGTTTTTATATTCATTTTATTAAATAAATTAAAAAAGATTTGCATAATTCAAAAATCATGATTAGTCAGTGGATGTGGTTCATCATCCATATATTTACTTAATTTATTTAATATTATTATTATAAAATAATTTAAAAATACTTTTAATTAAACATAAATAAGGATTATGCTAACAAGTTGACCAAGTTGTTAACAATTATATCATACCTTAGTGATAGAAAATTCTTTTCTATGCCATGCATTTGAATATAATTATACTAACAATTCAATCTGGAGTTATAAAAAATAATTATTTAAAGTTTTAAAATAGATTGTTAGTTTATTTTTCATAAATGATTACTTTAAAAATATATTATTACTTGTTATTAATCCATTCATATTCATGATTAATTGTAAGACATTTTTCATAACTATTGTATGACGTGTAGTTATTATAATATTTATAAATAATTTTAAATATATAATTAAAACAATATATTATCTAAATTCTATCAAATATCATCACCAGTATTAGGAGGGGTGAAAAATGGAGCCTAAAGCAGTTGCATCTATTTAACCAACAACATTAGTAGTTTTAACTTTTAACCCCCCCGTAGATGCAGTTGATTAAGCTAATTATTCTTGTCTCAACCTTGGACCAACACCCTGAGGTTATGGTATTTCATTCCTTCAACCACTAAGATCGGGGCACGTATTCTTTCACCACTCATAGGTTTGATAAGAAGAGTTTGGGAGTGTCCTGCTTAGTTAAAAAACATTGAGTTTGAAGTTGGGGGAGAATGAATGTGAGACTATTGAAGTGAAAATTATTTATAATATTATGGTTATTGGTTTGGTTGGAGGCTCCTAAGGTCATGATGTGGGCGATGTTACCGGGGGCAGTTGGGTAGTCTATTTGGTTGAACGTAAAAGGAGAGTTTTTGATGGATTGGCTTCCTCACATGACAAAGTCTACTTGAGATCTTGTCAGTTGATTCGAGATTGGTGTTCTATTTGGAAGGATTTTGATGAGTGGCTTTCTGAGTTATGATACTTTGTAGTATTTTGTTAGTCTTGATCTTTTCTTTGACTTCTTATTTTCCTTTTTATGTTATGCTTCTTTTGGTTCATTTTCTTTGTGAACCTTAGTAGCACCTGTAATTTGCTTTTGTCTTACATATATATATATATATATATTGATGCATTACCAATCATTTTTAAAAACTATTTTTAAATAGAATAATATATTTTCTAAAGAAATATAATTTCCATTCATTTTATAACATATAACTATTTTATTTAAAAACATATAAATTACATAGATTACTTGAAAAAATATTTTTAATTATTATTCGTCATTAAAAAATAAATTATTTCAAGAAAAAGGTAAACCTAATTCCTAAGTTGTAGATGCGGTGCTTCTACTTCACATATAAAAGATTGAGGTAGTAACATAGAATTTAGGGAACTTAAGCTTTTCCCCAATTTTCATCCCTACATCCAATTTTATTCCTTAAAATTGTTGTAGATGCTTGACTTCAATGCATCTACCCATGATTTTACCAATTTGAACCAATTTCTACAAAATAATTAACATATTAAAGTAGAGATTGGGGATTTTCCTAAAATCAGGCAAAACTCCTAGATCTTCAAATCATGCACTATAAGGGTCTTTTTAAAAAAAAAAAAAGTTTAGAATCGTCCAATGTGGGATGGGATTCATGGGAATGGGGTTTAGGGTTTAGATGGAGAATAGATGATTTTTCAGACAAAAGAGTAAAAATTAGTTTTGGTCCTTTGGAATAACTTTAGTCGTGTCGACCGAAGTTATGAACTATAATTGAGAAAATAACGGCTCCACCGACACAAAACGACACGGTAGAATTTACCCGACACATTTTCGAAACATTTTGGCAAAAATTTGTACTTTCTATATTACATATAGGTTTCATTTCAGGGGCTGCTGAAAATGATACGTTTTGGCTGAAGTTGACTAAAATGTGTCGATTTTTAACCATGTTAAGAATGCAAGAAAACTCATAGAACTTAGAGCAAAACTTATTTTAATACAAAGATAAGCTAAAAATAGATAAAGTCCAATAACTATCATTTTAACTATCTATACGTGTTACTTCAATGCATTATATACATTGCGAGTATATGTATAAGGCATAGTTAACAGAGCAATAAGTGAAATCGAGAAGGGGAAAGTGATGCTAAAAAAATCATTAGAAAGCGAGAAATGAGATATAGATGCCTCATTCCCATTCATTCCCATTATATTTGTATGGACTACTATCTTAGATTTTATCTTATGTAAAATATTTGTAGAGAAGTAGTTGTCTTAGGTTCCAATCCAACGATATTTGCTTGGGGTGTATACCCTAGGCTTTAAACTCGGGTCTATATCATCACTTCTCACATACGTAGCCCCCTTTGACAACTCAATGAGACATGATGGAAGCTGAGTCTGGGAAACGAGCTTCCTCTGAAGCGAGCAACCCACCTTGTACATTGCTTCCGTGCAACTATGGTATAAAGATACTTTACCTATATGCAGTATAGACAAGGCGTCTAGGTAATAAAAATAATTAAATTATATATAATATTAATATATACACATATTAAATTAATAAGAGATGCAATTAGTTTAAAGTTTTCTAACTTCTATGGTGGTTTTGAATCTTGACTTTACTCTTTAGATGTTGCTTTTAAAGTTTAAAAGTGCTACCTATATCCTAAGACAATGCTTTAAACTTAAAAAAAAGTGCCATTAACAACTTAGACAATGGATGGTTCTAGGCCCAAGGAGTAGTTCAAACTTCAAATATTAGTCCTACTCATAATGAACAACAACGAGAGAGAGTGAGATTGAGAGAGTATAGGAACCACTTAGGTGACCACCCAATGCCCAACGATCAGGTTTCTAGGCATCGTCCAGTGTATTATGCCCATGGAAATAAAAATTGCCGAAACAGATGATACGTATAGGTTTCGGTAGCCCCCTGTACGATATTTATCTTGAGACGAAATGGGCGATACATATCTTTTATTAGTTATTTATGTTTTCATTAATTGTGAAATTGTAATTGTGTTTGTTACTTTGTCTTTGAGTCACTTTCCATGACTTTATATTTGGTAAATTTGGTTCTTATAACTCATTTGATTTTTTTTTAAAGTTCAATTTGATTTTTTATAAGAAAAAGAAAGTATTATATGTAACGTCCGAACCGATATGTGTAGGTTTCGATTGGGATCAATACATCCCTTGAAACTGTATTTTTAATCCTTGATTACACTGCTGTACGACATAAATTTAGACAAATACAAGTGTAATTCATTAATGAAACAAAGCAGTTTTAGGCAAACATAAAAAGACTTAAGATTGCTACAATATTATCTCAAGTGCACACACACGTACATGGGGATATATACATGTGTAAACATGGGATATTTAATCACAAGGCACAATAAAGGCATTCAGTATGTGGGATGTATACATGTGTGAACTTGAAGCTCAATAATGCATTTAATTTTGATGAAAACCAAAAAAATGTAAGATCAATTCTTATTGGTGAAGTTCAGTGATCTATGGATTTGGCCACAAGTCCATAAATCTATGATCTACAAGCATTGTTTCGACACATTTGAAGGGATTTAGCATCTTGAAATTAAAAAATGAAGAGTATCGAACATATCTAGATAGATGTGGAATATCCCCATTTGATTCGATCTCCACGAAAATCAAAGATGTTTTTCAATATTTTTTTAAGATGAACATGTCTTTTAGGGTCAAAACACAAGGTTTGGAAAGGAAGAAGAAAAATTAGGTTTAGAAAGCTCAAGGGGGTTTACTCTTGGTATTGATACATACCGATATGTATTGTAATGTATAGTACGATACCTACCGGTATATTGTATTTTTTGCATTACGTAAGGGTTTCATTTGAAAACCTAAAAAATGAGATGGATCGACGATACGTATTGATACAGTGTGAATTTTAAACTTTTCCAAGGAAATATATACCGAAAAATGACCCAAATGGGTGGCTTGAATCATCTATCCATCATTTTCTTCACTGGACCTTCTGCTTCTGAATTTTGATCCTGTGGAAAGTTTGATATATTGGATTTTTAATACCACCACACATAGTAACATAATTCTCCAAAATTTTAAAAAATTTGCCAATTATTTGTGAATTTTAGGTGTGCCGAATTATTGTATGAATTATTCACGAATTTTAGGTTTGCCGAATTATTCCCGAATTATTCGTGGATTTTGCGAATTATTCCCGAATTTCATGAATAATTCTCAAATTATTTGCGAATTTCGCAATAATTCGTTTTGTTTGACAAAGTCAATAGCTTATTTTGTATTGGGAAATACTTAACTTACTGCCACATTTGACTATGTAGTCAAATTTGTGGTCCTCATTGGTCCATGCCCCCCCTTTTACCACACATCTACTGTGATTAAGATTCACTCACTCCTAGGGTTAAGCAATCTAACCTTGGTTTTTAAAAACAAAAATATTAATCCTTGTTTTTTTAAACCTTAATCATAGTTAAAGGAGTGTTAAAAGGGACACGTGGCCATGACATTTGATTACGTAATCAAATGTGTGGTGTGCTAATCACTGCCCTTTTGTATATTATCTAATCAATTTGTTGATATGTTTTTATAATTATAAATTTTTCCGAAGTTGTCCGACCCTTGCCGAATTATTCCTGAACCTCGACTTTGCCACCAGATTAGATATATTTATGGCTAGATCTCGTAGATGGACCCATTGCATGGTTCCCATATGCGTCATGTTTACTGCTACATGGTTGGCAAGCCATCATTCTTTACTAACCAACAGGTAGCTTAAATTTCCTCCCGGGAAATTTTGTCTAGTATTGTGGGTCATGCCAGATATGAACTCAGATATTTTTGTTTACCAAGAGGACCAATTAGATCATGTTTGGTTGCAGGTGTAGCTCTTTCCTGGTTTAGAATATGAGCTGCTTACTGTTTGGATTGTAAGAAAATAAGGACAATATGCATGGTTTGTGGTCAAGTGCATCCTCACAAAACCAGTTTTTCTGTTTTCAAGTATGGCCATAGAAACTTCCGCAAAACTGATTCCAAAATAGGCTTGTATTGACCAGCTCGAAACCTGGAGAAAACAGGGAAGGTTGACCGGGTTCTTCCTTATCAAACCAGGTTGCTTCGGGTCTAAGTCAGGGGAGCTTCAACCCAGATGACAGGCTTGGCCCAAATTAATGTGAAACCAAACCGGGTTGAGATAAGCCAACCCGAAGCTTGAGAAACTGGACGGTTAATGCAAGCTGAAGGGTAAGGTGAAGGACTGCCATGCCTGCTTGAGTTCCTCATAGAATAGTCCCATCTGTGAGATGTCTTCCTTTAAAGTTTAGTAACAAAACTACACATTTTTGTCTTCAAAAATTTCGTGAATAAATTGTGACTTTTGTGTTCAATATGTTAACGAATTATTTGCAGTTTTTTTTAAAAAATAGGAAAATCACGACTTTGAAAATGCCGCAAACTATTCGCGACTTTTAGAAAGTCTAATATATAAAATATATATACTTAGGGTGAGACTTATAAAGGTTAGCACTTTGCAGTCTATCATAGTAGTTGGTAGGAAATTTGAGTTACTTTGTCGAGGTTTCTAACAAGATTAATTCTTACAATCATGAGATTTCAAGTCTTATTATTTTTTATGAGATTTGATATCATTCATTTGCTGCATTTGAAGTCTTACGGGAATTACAACCCAAGATATGAAAAGCACGATACATCTAGTTCTCAAAAGAAAATGCGTATTGTCAAATAACAAACCTTGCAAAGTGCTGGATCTTATAAGTCTCAGCAAAAGAACGGACCCTTATGGTTTTAATAATTTTTATATTTTCCTACATTTTCCAGTTTTTTCTGAATACTCTGAATTTTGCTGATTTTGTTTCCAAATTTTCCTAGAGCCAAATAGTTCTTAAACTCCAACTTTTTGACCATGCTTTAAATATAGAGGTCTAAGAACGACGGTAACCACTCAATCCATTGCATTATTGTGTGCTGTAAGGAAGGATATGGAAGATGGTGCAGAAAGAGTTTTCAGATGCAATGGCCAAGGTCATCCAACTGTAAAGATATGACAGATAGTACAGTAAGAATTTACAGAATATATGGCAAGGTCCATTTAACTGCGCTGATTTTTCAGCCTCTCTGATTTCATATTAGTGATCTTCAAATGTTGGGTCCCATCCATCTGCATGTGCACCTTGGCAATTTGTGGATTGTAGTTATAGTACCCAAGTCTCAGAAACTGGATAACCTTTTTGGCTTACCTGGACTATCGTTGTGACAATCCATCTCCCTCATTCTCCCTTTTGTCTCATTTATTTATTTTCCTCTTATTTGATCTTCTTAGGGGTATTGGTGCTATCGTATATAGAGTCCCCGAGCTTGAAAATGACCAGTTGTTGAAAATAAGCTTAAGGAGTGTGGACATAGAAGACACAACACCCATCTCACAGGTTATGCCTCCTCTCTATGTGTTGAGATATTGGTTCCTGCCACTAGCAAGAGGATATTTATCAATTAGAGTTGAAAAACTAAACATTGTGATTACTTTGCAGGAATACGGAGGAGGTGGGCATCGAAATGCCAGTTCCTTCATGTTAGGTTCTGCTGCTTTTGAGGGGTGGAAAGTTTGAGGTAAAGCTTTGATATAGGCAAGTCATGGCTCCTCCAGTCAAATATTTGCACTCCTTTGGGAAACAAGCTAGATGCTGATACCCAAACAGATCCAACAAACTCAGTGACACTGGCTCATCTCCAGCAGGATGCTCAAGTTACAGATTTTTTAAAATAAATGTTTATAAGCAAAATTATCTTGAGTTAATTTTTTTGTAAAAATAAAATAAAATAAAATAAAATATTTATTAGTACTACAGGTTCAAGTAATTTGTAGTCTTTTCTATTAAGTAATCCTTAATGCTATGTTTGGTTGCCAAGAAAATAGGTGAAAACATGGAAAAGAAAAGAATTTTTTTGATTTCTAATACAATTTTTAATTGTGTTTTGTCCAATTTTCTTTCTTTTCTATGTTTTTAGTTATTTTCTCGACAACCAAACATGAGGTAATGGTCATAAAAGATTGTTGACATAACCATTAAATTGTGCACATTTTACAAGCTCTAATTTCTCATAGCAATGTCGTTAAAACAATGAGGATTTACAATATCAATTGCGCTGTAATCATTTTAATCTTTGTTTATTGTGGACAGTATAAAGGGTGGTAGAACGTCAAGGGCTTCTTTAGTTCTGCATTCTTTGTATAATGCTTTGTTTGCACGTAAATAGTTTTACGACGTAAATCATTTACGAAAGAATTTACGGTAAAATGTGAATGTTCCACTCAGTTTTTGTTGTTTGGTTGTATTATTGAAAATAAGGCGGATTTTTTTTATAAGAAAACCATAAAATAATAAAATAAAAAAAAATAGAAAAAAAATATGAATAAGGGTATTTTTGTAATTTAAAATATTTTTTAAGAATTTGGTATTTTACGGGAAAATGACTTTTGAATTTTTGAAATGTAAGTCATTTTCCGTAAAAAAATTTACTTATGAAAGATTTTACGTACAAACAAACACAATAATTAACATTTTCCAGGGAAGTGATTTGTTTTCCCCTATTTTAGGTCGAAACAAAAGGAGAATAAATGTCTAGCTACAAAAGAGTAGAATAGAAGGAAGAAAACATGAACAAAATAATAGTAGAGTTGCCAAAAGCCCAGCCTGGCCCATAGGCCAAAATTGTTGCCCAAGCCAGAGAGCTGACAGGTCCTTTCCAAAAGTCCACCAGTTGACCAAGTCAACATATATTCTCACCTTACACATTCTTATGGCCTTGGATTGTCTCTGGCGAAGCCAGAAAGGGCTTGTCTCGGGCTTCCATAGAATAGGTGACAAGTGGTGGAGAAGTCAAAATCATGGGGCCCATGATTTTGACTTCTCCACCCATTATAAGACATGTGGCGAAATGTGTATGAGAATAAGGGGGAGATATATCATATGGGGAGAAGTCAAAATAATGGGGAGATAATGGAATGACTCCTCCCCACTTTTTTTTTGCCAGCTGTCGCACAATGTATGGAACCCCGAGAGGGTTTTCTGGCTTCACCAGAGACAATCCAAAGCCCATTCTTATCTATCATACTTGATTTGTTCCAACCAATGCGTTGGAACTCGATAGGGATTGCAATCAACCTACTTGGTTTTTTCAGCACTAAAGTGTGAGCAACGGATTTTGATAGCCGTTCCAAATAAGAATGTTTACTAATTCGGAAGAAGGTTTAAAATCTCAAGGATTTGAAGTCCTCACCCTAGGAAGCACTGTACGGCCATACAGCAGAAATTATGAAAAACATCTAAGTATTAACTTATAGTGCCATGTACGGCCATACAACAGAAATTATGAAAAACATCTAAGTATTAACTTATAGTGCCATATCTGATAAGTATCCTATACGAGTATGGCGATACGGGTACATTTTCATTTTCAAAGTATCCACGCTTCCTAGTCCTCACCTATTTAATTATAAGGGAAAATATGAACCCTAACTATTCAATTGTAATGTGAATGGTTTGCAAATAAAAAGTCTATATTGGGTATTCAATTATGCTAAGAGAATGTGTCAGGAACATGTAAACACCTATTAAAAGTAGTTACTTATTTTCTGAAATTCAGAATAGACTCATTTGGAAGTCATATTGTAATTCTTTATTAAATGACATGGGTGAGAGTGTTGGAATTTACCACCTCTTCTTCATAGCCGAGCTCTGCAGAGGAGGAACAACGCTAAATGCTTATTTAGGAGTTGTCATCTATTAATTTTAAGGAAATAGAATCCCAGAAAAGAAATAGATAAGGTCTAAGGTTTGCCTTGAGATTCTAAGTAGTGATTCATTTAAGTTTGGAGGAAGGTGTTATGCACCCCCAAACCCTCATCCGGATATGGTTAAAAGCTTGCTGGAGCTTGTTTATTTAATAAACAAGGCAAGCCCGAACTAGATTTTTAAGCTCGTTGAATTAATGAGCAAGCTTGAGCACGTAGGCACTCGGCTCGTTAAAAGCTTAACTCGATTATATATATATACATACCATAATAAATTTTTTAAAATATACTTCATTAAAATATTGAAATTAAATATATTTAATATTTATTATATACTAGTAAAAATGAATAATATATTATATGTTTTACATGATAAGAATACCCTTTACAAGATTATAAATGTTGGCCAGGTAATGACCTTAAAGGGAGGTGAATATGGTCTATGGCAGATTTTAAGAATTATGAACATTAAGTTTAAGATGCGGAATTAATAAAATATGCAGCAAGCAAAAACAATAGGAATATTGTAAGAGAAAGAGAGAAGAGATAAAGAGAGTGCAAACTCAGAATTTATTCACGAGGTTTAGCAAACCAGCCTACTCCTCGCCTCAGCTTTCAGCTAGAGGATTCACCAGGATTTCTTAATCGCACAGGCTCCTCCACAAGTGGAGTCCAAACCTTTACAATCTCTCTTAAAGGTCGAGATATTACCTTTACAGGCTCTTCTTTATGTCGAGCTGAAACCTTTCAAAAGCACAACCCTCTCTTGATAAAACTGAAGCAACAACTTCAGTGCAAGAATCCTAGATTCTTGACTGACCTCAATAAATGAGTTTGGATTGAAAATCCGAAATGAAAGCTCCTTGAAATGACTTGGATAAGAGTGAAATACAAACTCTAATAAAGTCTCTGAAAAGAAATTGGAGTTAAATGAACTCAAAAGAAATTTTGGGGATTTTCTAAGTATGTGAGTTGAGTGAGAATCAAAAGCAATGAATGAGTGATCAATAGAAGTTATTGTTGTGATCAAAAGTTGTTGTTAGTTCATAAATGAACTTCTTTTATAGCATTTGATCCAATAAAGCCGTTAAATGCTTATTAAATACTTTTTGATCTGTTAAAAACTAGCCGTTACAACAATTTTTCAATTTTAGACATAATTTCGTCGACGAAGTGGGGTTCTGTAACGCCCCGAAATACCCCCTAGGAGTTTAGGGATATTTTAGGTGTCACACTGCGTACCTATCAAACCATCCTGCAATGCACAAGATAAAATACAATACTAACAACGATAATCAGAGCGCGGAAGCTATCATATATGCGGAAGCGTAAACAAATTTTTCTTTTTCTTTATAATGATCCAAAATGTAGTATTCCAAGTTGACATAAATACAAAACACATCTAAGTCTAAGGTGGACAGGCCCACCTATCAAAATATCAAAATACATAAGACCCTCTCATACTCTCCCCTCAACAGTAGTCGAGGTATGGCCACGCATCGAGGTCTCGGTCCGCCTGAGACTGTAATGGAATAGCCGGCTCTCTCTCCTCTATATACTCTTCCTCGACCCAAGACTCCGGGTCGAGGGCTCCCTCAGTACCTACCGACATGAAAGTACGGCTGAGCATGGAATACTCAGCGAGTACAAGTTACTAGCAGACTATAACAATAATAAAACACACAATAGTAATATCATACAAGCAGTAATAGAAACATCACAAAGAAATAGTATAGGGCATAGCACAATACAAGCATCCTGACGTGCGTACATGAATGCGAAAACGCCGATAAAACTCATGCTTGAAAACTCATGTCATGTCCCGGTATGCCTCGTAGAAATCATGTATGCGTGCATGCATGATCTCGTAACTTGTGAGCCAGAGGCTAGCACCCGAATATCCCTGGGCTGCCAACCTCCTTGATATGCAATGCACTTGTGAGCCAGAGGTTAGCACCCGAATCTCCCTGGGCTACCAACCTCCTTGTTATGAAATGCAGAGTTTTCTTGTGAGCCAGAGGTTAGTACCCGAATCCTCCCTGGGCTACCAACCTCCTTGACAATAGGTGATTTTTATTACTTGTTTAGTTTTCTTGTGAGCCAGAGGCTAGTACCCGAATGTCCCTGAGCTACCAACCTCCTTGACAATAGGTGTTTTAAGGGTTATCTTGTGAGCCAGAGGTTAGTACCCGAATCCTCCCTGGGCTACCAACCTCCTTGACATGCAATATTTTCTTGTTGTTTATTATATGCACATGCTCTTGAAATCTCGGTTCATGCTATCATGCGTGCTCGTGTACGTGTCCATAGTGACAATCATGATAATGGGAATAACCAAAATATGACATTACAATTCAATTCATGATATGAACATAGGTAACATAAGTAGTTTGCATAACATTTGATCAATTTATCATTTATAAGAACGCATGCATAAGACCCATTTCTATATTCTTCATTGAGATCATTTATTCATAGTTTAGGTATTTTGTCAAACACTTTCATACATTATTCCTTAGTAGTTTATTTCCTTCTTTTAAATGCATATTTTCCATTCAATCACACAATGGTAAGTTTGTTATTTGTACTATGCCCATCCTCCATTTTTCAATCCACAACCCACACATCATACATCACATTCGGCATCCAATCGCCACATCCAATCTCCCATCCACACATTCATTCCATTTCCCTTATCTTGTTTATATTTGTTGAGTTAATACAATGCATAGGGAAGGAAAAGCATAATATATATAATCACCATTTACACTAGAAAACCTAGGTTATTGCTAGGGAAAGTTAGTAGGGTGTACTAACCTTGCTCAAGGCTTGATCCTTGGTGTGAAACTTGATTGAAGCTCCAAAAGGGGTAGGGAACAACCCTTGCTTGAGGAAGACTCGAGTTGGGGAAGAAACCCCTTTCAAAACGTACGTGAGATGGCTGCCCTAGCTTGGAGAGTGGCTCCCACACGAGCTTGAGCCTTGAACTTGAAGCAAATCCAAGTTTGAGGACGACTTAGGATGGTCCACCCCTTTGATTTCTTCCTCAATACCAAACCCTAGGTTAGAGCTTTCTCCTCTTCTCTCTCTATCTCTCAAAATCCCTCAAATGTTGTAAGTGAGGCCTCAAAGGGTCGAGCAAACCCTTATGGGTAAGGGTTTAACACCCAAAAGACGAAAACGCCCTTACTGAAATTTCTGCAAAAACGCGAAGACCGAGCGATCGGTGGTTATGACCGATCGATCGGTTGCCTACCGAGCGATCGGTGTTTATGACCGATCGATCGGTCAAAAACTCACTCTCTGGAAAATTTCCCCATACAAAATTTCTGACCGTGCGATAGCTACCGATTGATCGGTTATGGATCGATCGATCGCTGACTGGACCGAGCGATCGGTGCTCTGTATGTCTGGACTGTTTTGACCATATCTTTTGACTCGCTCGTCGGATTTCGACGATTCAACTTGCGTTGGATCCGTCTTTCGAAAACGAACATTTCTGACATTTCAGAATTTCCGATTTCTCCCTTATTTATTAATTAGACTACAAAAACGGCCAATTAGCTACGAAGGTGCTATTCATTAAGGATGAAAAAGTCTGGGGTGCTACAGGTTCCCACTAGAATTCGTCGCCGAATTCAGAAGTCAGAATTAAATATCGAAAAACATTGTCATGACTTCATCGCCAAATTCAAACTAACCTGAGAATTCGTCGCCGAATTCAGAAGACATAATGAAATTACAAAAATACTGTCATGACTTCGTCGCCGAATTTAGCTTATGTTGAGAATTCGTCGACGAATTTAGAGCAAAAATTTTGAATTCTTTCTAGAATCAAACCAATGAGATGGGATAGATTTCCTAGGTTAGATTTCCAAAAAGTGTCCTAGGCTCCTATGGTCAATCTATGATTCTTGAGCTTTTCAACTTACCATTCTCTTGATGACTTTTTACATAAGTCTTATGAACTCTCAAAATAGAATGTAAGTACATTTAAGTTGTTGAGAGATGATCTTGGCTTGACTTGGGTCTTGTGATTTTGCCTTTTTTCTTCAATGGACCCGACTTGGACTATGGTCTTATTTTGGATCTTCATCTTGTATACAATGAGTTGAACTTCCTATTGGGTAATTTCCATCTTTTTTTCATGATTGGAGTGCTATCAACTTTATCTTCTGAAATGTTCAAACACTTAAACAGGATAATTAATACCAAATACTTCATTTCATCATGTTATTATCAAAATTATTATGGGTACCCATCGTTGTAACCCTGAGGCTAACAATAAACTCATACTAAAATTTTAGTTATCACAATAATTTCCTTACCTAGGATAAAAAAAGTAAAATTTTCACCTAATATAGCTATATCTAATGAACCAAGCTGCTCGTTAACTGTCCATCTCGAGTTCGTTGACTAAAGTTCTAGCTTGTTTATTTAATAAATATTTCAAGCTCAAGCTTGTTTATTTAATAAACAGGTCAAGATCAAGCTTGATTTTCAAGCTTGTTTAATAAACAAACAATTGTGAGTAATGGTAGCTTGTTTATTTAATAAATATTTCAAGCTCAAGCTTGTTTATTTAATAAACATGTCAAACTCAAGCTTGATTTTCAAGCTTGTTTAGTAAACAAACAAGCGTGAACACACCACTACTCAACTCGACTTGATAACACCCCTAACTGTCAATGGATCTGAATTTGATCCGACTCTGATTTGATTAGACCAAATCTTAATTCAATTATAGATATGTTAGATTATATACAAATCTGAAATCTTGTATCTGATTATAATCGGATCAGATTTAGATCTATAGCTAACGATCCAATTTGATTACACCACATCTATATATAATAATATATATATATATATATATATATATAACTTTGTATATATATTATAGTACTATCCACAAAATCTTTTAGTTTAAATATTAACTTTTACAAATATTAATAATAGCGAAATGCTAACGACCACTCAATGTATGAAATTGTTAACGACCACCAAAACATTTTTTCATAGGGGACAGTTCATTAAATAGGAGAGAGAAAAGTCAAACTGTATTTATTATCTCCTGCATTTAATGACTGGTCTCCTATGAAAAGACTAAAATACTCTTACCTGTAGTGGATTTTGATAATTAATGCAGGGGTAAAAATGTCTTGGTGGTCGTTACCAAGTTCACCCACTGAGTGGTTGTTAGCAAGAATTAATTAGATTAAGATCTTGAATAAGTAATTGAATTCGAATTAGGCAATCAAGAATCCAATAGATATTAGATCGAATTCGGATATGTCAGACTTTTAATTGGATCAAATTTGGATTTAACCAGATCCACTCCAAATCTGATCCGTTTACAGCCCTACGTACACCACACTTCATCACACTTTTGGGCACCCTCTTTTAGTGAGTGTGTAGTTAGCATTTCCCTTGCTTTGTATCTCAAGATTTAAGACAAAAGGTAGCATAAGGAATTAGATCATGGGT
Source organism: Tetracentron sinense (assembly GCA_015143295.1). NCBI lineage: Eukaryota > Viridiplantae > Streptophyta > Magnoliopsida > Trochodendrales > Trochodendraceae > Tetracentron > Tetracentron sinense. The sequence goes on along the minus strand of CM026560.1, from coordinate 15,950,595 downwards.
ATAGTTGTTGAAGATTCTGACATGATCAAAACATCTCTAGTACCAAGGCAAGAGAAAAACTATGTAGATTGGGGGTGTAATAGCGCTATTTTCCAATGTAATTGCTCCCATTACTCATTAGGGCGACCTTGCGGTGGTTCAAATAGGGTTTGAGTCAGTTGCAGTAACAAGCGCTCAATAAATTTGAAATAGGCGTCATTTCATCTAGGGGTGTCAATAGGTTGGGCTGGCTCACGATTCGGCCCGTTCTAGGCCTGGTCCGGTCCGGTTACATAGTTGGGTGGGCTTGGGCATAAAGGCTTAGGTGGTGAGTCTAGTGATCCATTAGACTAGTGTCACGGTCCAACCCTTTTTCAAGCGAAGCGACCGTGCGGCACTGGGCTACACCTGCGAGTCAGCCAACTACAAGATACTCACCCGAGAAATGTTTCCCAAGTGGTAAGATGCACACCAAGTCAGTAAGGGACAAAGTAAGCAACTCGTAGCAATACTTAGCAACACGTAACACTGATTAAAAGGAATTTAAAGCTTTATTGATCCTTCTAAGCAACACTTTACAGACTACAATTATTGAGGAGATTGAGTTTACAACAAACTCACAAGGGACATGGGCTAAGGACTCACCTTGCTCACCTCTCCTCAAGGTAGGAAAATAGACATTTCATCCTTTTTCAAAAGGAAACATCCCCCTGCTGGTGGAATCATATTGGGGTATTTACAACTCTGCCATTCAAAATTACATTACTAAACTACCCTTGACTACAAAAGGAATTTACAAGAAAACCTAGGACACTTTACATGACTTATATGTACAAGACTTACAAAACACAGGTCATGGCCATGTGCCGAGCAGTGGACAAAATGACCGTGGCAGGCTCCCCCACTTAAACAGTCGACGCCCTCGTAGACTCTAAAGCTTGAAACTCTGCAATCTTGTCTTCGAACTGGAGTAGGTCTTCGGCTAGCTCCCAACTTGTATCTTCATCTCCTTGCCCGCTCCACTTCACCAGGTACTCTCGGTGGGGATGCTTGAAGGTTGAAGCGGTGCGATTTGCCAAGATGCGCTCCACTTCACGAACACTTGAACCTGTGACATTTGGTGCAGTTCTAACGGAGATGTTGCGAGCTGAATCTTCCATGTCAGGATGGTACGGCTTGATGTTGTTGGCATGGAAGACTGGATGGACCCTCAACCATGACGGAAGTTGAACTTTGTAGGAGGTCTTGCTCACACGAGCAACAACAGGAACTGGACCTTCATACTTTCGAACAAGCTTGTTGTGGACTTTCCGAAAGAATTTCAGTTGTTCCGGAAGAAGCTTCACAAGGACTAGGTCTCCCACTTGAAATTCTCCTGGTCTTCTATCTTGGTCGGCCCATTTCTTCATCCGCTTTGACGCCTTCTCCAAGTATACACGTGCAATTTCGACGTTTCTATTCTACTCTTTAGTGAAATGGTAGGCTTTTGGGCTTGAACCTGTATAGTGTTGGGCCACTGTGTGAGGTAACAGCAGTTGCTGCCCGGTAACAATCTCAAAAGGACTCTTGTTAGTGGATGAGCTCTTTTGAATATTGAAACAAAATTGGGCTATGTCAAGAAGATTAACCCAATTTCTTTGATTAGCAGTTATAAAATGACGTAAATATTCTTCAAGCAAACCATTGAATCTCTCTGTCTGCCTATCAGTTTATGGATGGTAGCTTGAAGAAAAGTCTAACTTTGAGCCCAAAAGTCGAAATATCTCGATCCAGAACCGCCCTGTGAATCGAGTGTCCCGATCACTTTCCAAGTTTTGAAGCACTCCCAATATTTGACAACATGTTTGAAGAACAAATAGGTTACCTCCTCTGTTGAGTAGTACTTTGGTGTTGGGATGAAAGTTGCATACTTGGAAAACCTATCCACAACAACCAAGATAGACCCATACTCCCCCATTTGTGGCAGGTTAGTGATGAAGTCCATTGAGACACTCTCCCATGGTCTCTTTGGCACCAATAGTGGTTGTAGGAGTTCCAATGTCTTCTTTCTCTCAACTTTGTCCTATTGGTAGACGAGGCAAGTCTTTGTGTACTCCATCACGTCATCTTTCATGTTTGGCCAATAATAGTTTTGTTTCAACAAGGCCATGGTGCGTTGCCAGCCCGGATGACCTGCCCACAAAGTATCATGACATTCTTTTAGAAGCAATTTGCCTAGTTCACCTGTTCTAGGCACAAATAGGCACCTTCTCTTGGTTAGAAGGAAGCCATCCTCCAACCAAAATTGACGCATCTTGCCCTCCTGGAAAGTTGTATAATGGTTTTGGTTGTAGGATCTTGGTCGAGCCCCTCTTTAATCCGCTCCCTTATGCTAGCGGTCACCTTACTCCCAGTTAAGTGACCCACCAACTTCAAGGCCACAAACTTGGCCTTCCAGCTCAAGGCATCCGCTATCTGATTAGTGTGTCCTGCCTTGTATTCTAACTCGATGTCAAACTCGGTAAGGAACTCCTGCCATTGAGCTTGCTTGGGAGTGAGTTTCTTTTAGGTCAAGAAGTGGCTTAACGCGGAGTTGTTCGTCTTCATAACGAACTTCGAACCGAGTAGATAATGCTTCCACACCTGGAGGCAATGAATAACAACTAATAATTCTTTTTCTTGGGCGGTGCATCTTCGTTCGACAACCCTATGCTTTCTGCTCTCATAGGCCACTGGATGACCCTCTTGTAGAAGCACACCACCTAATGCATAGTCCGATGCATCAGTTTGGACCTCAAAGGCTTTTCCTAAATTTGGAAGAGTAAGGACATGATTGCTCATTACAGCATTCTTGAGGTCTTTAAAAACATCTTGGCATTCTTGTGACCATGACCAAACTCGATCTTTCTTCAGCAAGTCGGTTAGTGGTGTAGCACATTTGGAGTAACCTAGAATGAATCTCCTATAATAGTTCACTAGTCCAAGGAATGAACGCAGCTCACTTACCTTGGTAAGGGCCCTCCATTCCTAAATAGCCTGCACCTTCTTCATATCCATCCTTATCTGGCCTCCGTCAACTTGGTGTCCAAGGAACATAATGTGCTCTTGAGCAAATGAGCACTTTCTCTCTTCATAATTAAGTTGTTCTTCTATAGTAATTGGAATACAGTGCGTAAATGCTCGACATGCTCCTCCAGCGACGAGCTATATACGACTATATCATCAAGATACATCACCACAAATTTATCTAGATACTCGTGAAAAATTTCATTCATGAGGGTGCAAAACGTGGCCGGGGCATTGGTCGGCCCAAATGGGATGACCAAAAACTCATAAGCACCATATCTTGTTATACATGCAGTCTTCGACTCATCTCCCTCTGCAATGTGGACTTGATAATAGCTTGACCTTAAGTCAAGCTTAGAGAAATATCATGCAGCTCCTAGCTAATCAAACAAATTTGTAATGAGAGGGATAGGATATTTGTTCCGAACAGTTAGCTTGTTTAAGGCATGGTAATCCACACATAGCCTTAAGCTCCCATCATGCTTCTTCTGAAATAGCATTGGTGCTCCAAATGGCGCATTTGAAGGCTGGATAAACCCTGACTCCAACAAAGTATCTAATTGCTTTCTCAACTCGGCTAGCTCGTGCGGAGCCATACGATATGCCCCTCTTACAAGTGATTTAGCTCCAGGATCCAACTCTATTTGATGATAAAAGCCCCTGCTCGGAGACAATGACTTGGGGAGTTCATCGGGCATCACATTGTCGAACTCCTTCAGTACTTGTTGCACGACCTTTGGAATGGGAGCTTCTCTCAACTCCTCTTGCACTTCAACTAGGGAAGCCACATACTTTAGTTCCTCCTTCTTCAGTCCCTTCTTTAGTTGGAGGGCTGATAGAAACTTCTCTTCACTTGATTTATTAGTGGCAGAAACCATGCAAGGGTTATCCCCTAGCAAACAAACTGAGCTCAAAAATGGCATCGGTACCGCCTTGGTCTCTCTTAGGAACTCTATCCCAAGAATGACGTAAAAATCATCCAACGGAACAGCTGTAAGGTTCATTCTCCCTTCCTAGTCGCCCAGTTTTACCGGTACCGATTTGGCCACACCATGGATTGGTTTGGCTTCGGAGTTAACAGCTTTCATTCGGCTAGAATCCTTCTCTAGGTTCAAGCCGAGGCGTTTTGCTTTTGATCCCGCTAAAAAGTTATGTGTGGCCCCGGTGTCAACCATAGCATGGGTTGCTTTGCCATTGATCTTCAATTCAAAATACATAAGACCTTTGGTAGGGGCTGGTTTCTTCTCTACGCTTTGCTTCTTCACAACATTAAGTAAACGTAGAGCTTCCATCCAAGTTGGCTCCTCACCTTTGTCCTCTTCAGGCACTATCTCAGCTTGAGGAGACTATTGTAAGACATTCAAAGCCTGCTTTTGTGGGCACATAACAATCTGATGTGACCCTCTACAAAGGAAACAACTAATGGTCTTCGACCCAGCTGAAGATGATGTTGATCCTTTGAATTGTGAGGATCCTAAAGGTCTCTTATCACCTCCCCCACTCTTGGGCTTGTTAAACTTCCTCGTCTTTGCACCCGAGCTTGAGCTCCCCGAGTAAGCTGTTTTCTTCTTCCCACTATTCTCGGTAGTATAGTCGGTTAGGAGCTCAGCCACAGCTTGCGCTGACGCCAAGTCTTGTACGCTTTGTCTCTGCAGCTTAAGGAAATAAAATAGCTTGTCCTTCTCAGACATATCTCGAATGTCCAGCATCAATGCCGAGAACTGCTTCACTTATTCACAAATAGTGCCGGTCTGTCGAAGGTTTCTTAATTTTCGCCGAGCCATATACTCAATGTTCTCAGGAAAGAATTGTGCCTTCAATTCCCTCTTTAGGTCCTCCCATGAGTCAATGGTGCAAACACCCCTGACTATATCATCATGCTTTGTTTACCACCACAGTTTGGCATCACCCACCAAATACATAGTGGTCATCGTGACTTTAGTCTCTTCTGAGTCAGTCCTAACAGCCCATAAGTATTATTCCATATCGAATAAGAAGTTCTCGAGTTCTTTTGCATCACGAGCACCAGCAAAGTTTCTTGGTTCGGGAATTCGAATCCTAGAAGTTTTGTCCATGTTTGGACTAGTTGTTCCCATTGCCCTAGTGAGAACATTCACCTTTGCTGCAAGGTCACCAATTTGGGCTTATAGGGCTTCCACCGTAGCCCTAAAGTCCTCGCTAAGCATCTCGGTAGTGCTAGCAACATTCCTTTGTTCCATCTCGATCACATCAACACCCTCGGCAAGTTGTGCAAGTCTGTCTGCAAAACCGCCAAGTTGTGAAGCTTGGACTCGAGATTCTCAATCTGCTCTTTGTTCGTCCGTTCCGGTCTCGGTGGCATGATTCCAACTTCTAGAGGATCACAATGACGACTCTGATACCAACTATCACGGTCCAACCCTTTTTCAAGCGAAGTGGCCGTGCGACACTCAGCTACACCTGCGAGTCAGCCTACCACAAGATACTCACTTGAGAAATGTTTCTCAAGTGGTAAGATGCACACCAAGTTAGTAAGGGACAAAATAAGCAACATGTAGCAACACTTAGCAACACGTAACACTGATTAAAAGGAACTTGAAGCTTTATTGATCATTCTAAGCAACACTTTACAGACTACAATTAGTGAGGAGATTGAGCTTACAACAAACTCACAAGGGACATGGGGTAAGGACTCACCTTGCTCACCTCTCCTCAATGTAGGAAAATAGATATTTCACCCTTTTTCAGAAGGAAACATCCCCCCTGCTGGTGGAGTCATACCGGGGTATTTACAACTTTGCCATTCAAAATTACATTACTAAACTATCTTTGACTACAAAAGGAATTTACAATAAAACCCAAGACACTTTACATGACTCATATGTACAAGACTTACAAAACACGGGTCATGGCTATGTGCCGAGCACTTGACCAAATGACCGTGACACTAGGCTTTTAACCTAGGTTTGACTCGACCCAATTACTAAAACCCCGAAATAAGTTATCTTGGCCGGAAAGTAGACTTAGCATTGCTCTACTTTGTAAAGTTCCAATTTGGCTTGAGCTCGAGTAGGCCTAAACATTTCTTGGCCGAACTGTGCCTGTCACGCCCCAAAATCCCCGTTAGGAGAATTGAGAACTTTGACACGTGGCTTACTTGACTTAATTCATTTAATGAGCTTTAAGGGCATACAAAATTCTAAACTTAAAAATTTCTTCAATGGAATAATATTTAATACCTCAACTGAACATCAATTAAAATTTGTAATTAAATTGAATCTACATAATCTGAATCATCCCCGTGATTCTCAACTCTTCAATTAAACACATCAAATCTAAATATCTCAAGTTAAAACTAAACATAATAAACTAATTACAATCTCTCTGGAATTTAAACAATTTCTAATAATAGTAAAACTATTCCTCAAAATCCCATTCCTCTTTGAGATGATCACCTATAAGATCTTCCTTACGTACTCCTCTTCAACTCAAGGCTTCTGGTTACACTCATCAAATCTCGAATCTGCCGACAATAAAAGTTATCGGCTGAGTAACAAGTTACTCCGCGTATATAACAATCTATAGTAAACAATATTATAACGATAATATGCATAAAAGTGACAGTTCAATTACAATTCTCATACATAAATCAAAGTGCGGAGTATATTTTATTTTCAATTCTTTCGTGTGTTCACTTATACATATCTTACTTATCTTGCTTGTCTTATTACTTGATTTTTCTTTCTTATCTTATTTTTCTTAACTTGTCTTACTTTTCTTTGAAATCTTTCTTGAAGCTAGATAACTAGTACCCTTGGAAACTTATCTTGAAGCCAGGCACTAGCATCCTTGTTTTTCTTACTTTTTATTTTATTTTATTTTATTTGATTTTTCTTTGATATATTTCTTAAAGTCAAATAACTAGTACCCTTGAAAACTTATCTTGAAGCCAGACACTAGCATCCTTGTCACTTAGACTTGAAGCCAGATATAACATACCCTTGCATAACTTATACTTGAAGCCGGGCATGATATACCATCGATGAACTTAGACTTGAAGCTGGGTACGATGTACCCTTGGTTACTTACTTTATTGGTATCTATTATTGATGAGAAAATTCGTTCATGCAATCTTATTTTTGTCACTCTTACTTTTTTTTGTATTTATATTCACATCGTGCGTATGTATATAACATTGTTGTGATTGAAATTAGTAATAAACTCTCGGTTAAATTCTACTCTTGATCATAGGTCGAGGGCATCGGGAATCCATCATAACAATTCACATCACCATGATAAAATCCTAAAACCACTAAAACCCTAACCAAAGCTTATTTACTCGAATGTACATTACCCATGCAACAATTCATATCTTACATCCATTATCGATCATCGTGCATAAAAATTCTATAGATTATAATTTAAACATCAATAAATCAAGGTTCTTACAATAACAATAATAACAAAGTTCATGAATCTTACTTCAATAGATCATACATCATCATGATTCTTTGGTCGTTAAAACTCATAATGGGTCATTCATCATACATTGGTTTCAAGTAATTCATGGATAAAGTAGTAATCATGAAATCCTCACTTACACAAAAATATAAAAATCATCTTTTCTACATACCATCATTCAACCCAATCTCCGGCATACATCTCTTCTACTACATACATTCACATATTTCCATTATTTTCTTTCCCTTTATTTTTGCATAAAATATAATATCAATAGGGTTATTCACATCCTACTTTAACAATTCTTAAGAAAACATACATAAGGAATGATAGAAGTTCATAGATCCCATTTGTATTCAAGTCCTTACTTAGATCTACCTTTTCAAATCTTACTTTACATTAACATTCAGGAAACTAAGAATTAGGGATTATTATTTACATTATTCACATTTTAATCATGTTCTTTACATAGATCTTATCATTAGATTCATACTTTAAATAAATAGTTATAAAATTGAGAACTAGGAAAAGTTATTTACCTCACTTGATCGCATCCCTAAGATCTTACACTTGCGAATAGGGCTCGATCTAAATCTTCACGTCTCCCTCTTTCTTCTTTAGTTGAATCCTTGAAATCTTTAGGTTTTTCCCTCTTTGGATTTCTCAAAATACTCTATTCTCTCTCTTTTTGATGTTTATGAGGCTCTAGGAAACCTAATTCACGAGTTAAGGAGGAATTTATAGAGTTGGGAACCCTAGGGAAGGTAAAAAATGTCAAAAATCACGTTTTTCTGGAAAAATTCCCGTTCTGGGCAATCGATTGCCGGTGGTGGGCGATCGGTCGCCCTCCCTTTTTTTTTTCGAAACCCTTCTTCAGTATTTTGGCCTTAACTTTTGACTCGGTTATTGAAATTAGACGATTCAACTTGCGCTGGACTCGCCATTCGAAGGGGAACAACTTTGATGTTTTGAAGAATTTCTAATTCTTCTTTATGCATAGACTAATTTGCCCCTAAAGCTGACTGGTCTGAAAATGGATTTCAGCAGCCCAGATTTGCAGCAGACCCGGTTTCAGAAATCTTTTTTTAACCTAACTCTGACTAAGAATCTGAAAAAATAGTAGACATGAACCTTAAAGAGGGTTCTAAGACATTTCCAAAAATTCAAGACTCACTCGATTCCGATTTGTGGTGACAAAACTATGGCTTCTTGAACTTGAGGGTATGTTAAGGCATCCATTTTAATTCATCCATTTTAATTCATCTTTTGAGAACACATGCATTTAAAATTGGGTACATATTTCAAGGAATTCATATAAATGGCATGAATGTCGAGAAACTAAATTTGGGTCTCTACAGTGCCCGGAAAACACATGGCTCAGCCAGATCCTAGTCTCCCTAGCTTTTTTTTAAGGAACCAAATCATCTACTTTGATAATTGGATTTGGCAAATCCTGTTATGGACCTAAGAGCATTCCTAGCAGTGTTGTTTTGGTGAGCCAAAACATAAAAATTTGCTAAAACTGGTCTCCGGCAGCCTTTTCAAACTAATCATTTTGGTTTGGGTGCACTCACCAAACCAAATCTTCATCTCTCCCTTCCTTTTTGTGGTCCCACACAAATACTAAAATAATATTTCTCTCTTCCTTCTTTTATTGTGGTCCCACACAAATAAATAAAATAATGTTTTTCTCTCCCTTCTTTTTTTTCCACACAAATAATAAAACAATGTTTCTCTCTCCTTTTTTTTTGTTAAATTGGTGAGGCTGTAGGAGTGTTTTAAAAAAGTGGATAGCCAAAATAGAAAAAAGGGAGTTTTGGCTATTTTGGTGAGTAAGATTTGGTGAGGCTGCTAGGAATACTCTAAGGTCGCTACGTGTTCTTTTTGACATCCCTTAATTGTGGTTAAGATTTACTCGCCCTAGGGTTCACCTACCTATCCTTGATTTTTAGAAAAAAATATTAAAAATATGAAGCCAAATCCTCTTGGGTTATAACTGGATTTGGCAAATTCGGTTATCACCCTTTGAGGTCACCACATGTCCCTTTTGACACCTCTTAATTGAAGTTAAGATTCAGTCACCCTTAGGGTTCACCCACCCATCCTTGTGTTTTTCAAATTTTAAATATTAATTCTTTTTTAAAATATTTAATATTAAAAAAAAACCTTTAAAAGAATTTTTTAATTTTAAAAAAAGAATTAATATTAAAAAAAAAAAAACCAATGATGGGTGTTTAATTTTAAAAAAAAAGAATTAATATTGAAAAAAAAAAAACCAAGGATGGGTGGGTGAATCTTAACCACAATTAAAGGGTGTCAAAAGGGACACATGGCTACCTCAAGGGGTGATAATCGGATTTGCCAAATTCAAGTATCACCGTAGAGGATTTGGCTTCTAAAAATATTAAAAATACAGTATTTTACTTCCAATCAAGATCATTGTAATATATTTTTTTTTGGAAGAGCTAATTGCATTACTGATGAAGATTCATTACATCACCCATAGAGGGGTACTCCGAAATCCCACCAAACACTGCCGAATCTAAGTGAAGACTACTTGATAAGGCAATCTGTGCTTGACAATGGGCTTCTACATTAGCCTCTCTAAAAACGAAACAAAATTTTAGATGAGGAATTTTCTCGCTCAACCGCTTGATATCTTCAACCACATATATGATTTCCCAGGGAATTTGACAGTTTGGTCTCGTTAGAATGTCCACTAAACTCTTGGAGTCAGATTCGATAATGACATAGATCCATTTGCAAGCAATAGCTGTATAAAGACCTAATCGGATAGCCGAAGCTTCAACCAAGATCGCCGAGCCCCCGAGTAATGGAAGAGCCTCAGTGTAAATACATATCTCTTCGTTGTTCCTTACCACCAAACCCGCTCCAGCTGCTCTTCTCGAAGGTGTAGCCGCTCCATCGACGTTTATTTTTAACCACGGGAATGTTGGCTTCCTCCAAATCCTAGTATCTTGCGCAGTTTGAGGGACCATATGTGAGCAGTAGAAACAATTCCTCCTGAAAGCCATTCTGAATTAAGAAAGTGGGCATAATCCACTACATGCCTGGGATTGGGGTTCACACCCCTAAATATGACCTCGTTGCGGAGTTTCCATATACTCCACAAAATTGAACAGCTAACTCCTTGTTCCCCATTGAGAATTCACGACTTTTGGACCACTTTTTCCACTATATTTGAAAAGAGGTAGGATCTTCCATTGGAATTCGAATAGATAAATTGGATCCAAACCAAATCAATCTCGAACAAGGGCACATTAGAAACAGATGGACATTTGTTTCGGCATCTCTTTTACAAAGGGGACATACCTCCTCCACTGGTAAATGTCGCTTCCTTAGGTTATCGCCCACAGCCAAAGCGTTATGACATATTTTCCAGATGAACAGTTGGATCTTCGGAGGGACTGGTAAGATCCAAATTTGTTTCCAAAATTTTTCCCCTTCAACACCTTGGTGCGTACTAGACCAAGGCCTATCTTGCTGAAACAGTTGGTAACTAAGGTGGGATGCTGACTTGACTGTAAAAATCCCATCCTTCGTAAAATTCCAAATTAATCTATCCATGGCTCCCTGTTGGCTGATCCCCAGTTTTCAAATTTCCAAAATTGTTTCTTGTGTGAACAACTGGTTTAGAGAATGGGGCACCATATTAGTCTCCCCGGAACCATCAAAGAGGAGACCCTTAAATCTGTAATTGGAATACCTGGTTTGGGGTGTGGCTGAAAATTTGGTAAGTTTGGTATCCAGGGGTCTGTCCACACCTTAACTTCTGCTCCAGAACCTATTTGCCATCGCAATCCTTTCTTTGGAAGGTTCCTTCCAGCTAACATGCTTCTCCATCCCCATGAAGGACGACCTCCTGCTTTAGCTTCAAGGAAGTTTGAATGGCTGAAGTAGATAGCCTTCATAATTCTGACCCAAAGTGATGAAGGATTCATCAATAATCGCCAGCCCTGTTTTGCCAGTAATCCCAAGTTGAAAGCTTTTAAATTTCACATGCCCATACCCCCCTTCGATTTTGGTTTGCAAAGCTTGGCCCATGAGAGCTAGTGGATTTTCCTGTCTCCCGCTTGGCTCCACCAAAAGCGAGCAGCAACTGAAGTAATATCGTTAAGTAAGCGTATCGGGAGTTGCAAAACAACTCATAACGAATGAAGGAATTGCCTGATCACCACCTTAATCAAAACTCCTCTCCTGCTTGATAAAATGGAACTCATCCAACATTGAAGCTTTCGCATAACTCTCTCTAGAATATAGTGAAATACTTGGATTTTAGACCTCCCAAACGACGCTGGCACTCCCAAATATTTGCCCGTGGAGTAATCACCTTTAATCTGAAGGAAATGCCGAATCAGTCTTTGGAATCTGCTTGGAGTGTTAGCGCTGAAGTGAATCCCAGATTTGCTATAATTGATGTTCAGCCCAGAAGCTTTCCAAAATTTTCCATAATATGCTTGAAGGAAATGGCTTGCTCCAGATCGGCCTTTAGAAAAACCAACATATCATCCGCAAAAAATAGATGTGAGAGAATAGAGCATGACGAGCTAGTTTGAGATCGCTTAACCCTCCATTAGATTTCACCAACTTGGAGAGAACTTCCCCACAAAGTAAGAACAAATAAGGGGACAGGGGATCTCCTTGGCGAAGACCCCTCGATGGTTTAAAATAGCCTCACAGAATACCGTTAATAATGATGGAATAGGATACTGATGTAACGCATTGCTTGATCCAAGTAATCCACAGCTCACTCACAAAAACCCAGTTTTTCCACAGTGCTAAATAGAAAATTCCATTCAACACTATCATAAGCGCGAGTAAGATCAATCTTTATTGCCATTCTTCTGTCAGCTCCCCGAAACTTCTTCTTGAAAAAATGGCTCACCTCATGAGCAATTAGCACGTTTTCAGTGATTTGTCTACCAGGAACAAAGGCCGACTGTTCCTTATCTATCATTTGAGGAAGGATCTCTCTCATCCTTGAAGCAAGTAATTTGGCTATAGTCTTATAAAGGACATTACAAGGATTGATGGGTTTGTATTTGCTTATCTCCTCTGGGTTAGGGACTTTGGGAATCAAAACTAAATTTGTATGGTTAATCTGATGGAGAAGAGCACTTGAGATGAAAAAACTCTGAACCGTTGCACAAAAATCTGCGCCTATGATATTCCAGTGTTTTTGAAAGAATGTGGTTGACATTCCATCAAGGCTTAGAGATTTGGTTGGGCCCATTCTAAACACCGCATTCTTGATGTCCTCTTGCAAGAATTCCCTATAGAGTTCCAAGTTCATTTCCGGTGTTATTTGATTGGGAACATCCTGTATCACTTCAGAAATTCCTGATGGAGTGGAGCTGGAGTACAACCTTTGAAAATGTCTCAGCACACAGGACACAACCTCATGCTCGTCTTGGAGCCAATCACCATCCTCGTTTCTAATGCTTTGTATACGATTATTCCGTCTTCTATTTAGAGTAGAAGTGTGGAAAAGGGTAGTATTTCGATCTCCAACCTTCAACCAATTTATCCTAGATCTTTGGCGCCAGAAAACTTCTTCTGAGTGGTATGCCTCGTCCAAATCCCGAGTTAAAATTTGTTGCGACAGAATTCCTTGGGCTGAATTGCTATTGACTTGTAAGGAACCAATCTGAGCTTTAAGACCATTTATCTTCTCCTTTAGGTTCCCAAAAACGTTCTTGCTCTAGTCTTTCAAAGATTCACGACATCTATTTATCCTCGAGCATAGTTGGAACATTGGAGATCCCCTTTGTGATTGGTTCCAGGCATCTTGAATAATCACAGGACATTCACTATGGGAGTTCCACATCTCCTCATATCGAAACATCTTCCTTCTATAATTTGATCTCCAGTTTGTTTGCAATAACATCGGACAGTGATCAGATCCTATCGCCGACAAATTTTTTACTAAAGCATTCAGATTATCATTTAACCAACCTTGATTAGCCAAAACCCTGTCCAATCTAGCCCAAATCGAGTGAGGGTCTGATCTTCTATTATTCCAAGTGAACTTTGAGCCTTGACAACCTAGATCAATCAAATTAGCAGTGGAAATCATCCTCCTGAACGGATTTACCTGAATGGGAGTCTTTGGGATACCTCCTTTTTTTTTTTTAATTTTTTATCATCCATCGATAGCATGTCATTGAAGTCTCCCATACAGAGCCAAGGATCCTAGATTGCCGCCCCTTCCGAACCGATTTGATTCCATAAAGATATCTTCTCTCGGTTTTCATTTGGTCCATAAATGCAAGATATCCTCCACTTTTGTTTATGATAATCATCGGTAATAACTCCTTCAATTAAATGAGCATTGGCTTTGATAATGTGGATTGTTAAATTTGCTTTCCAAAGAAGGGCTAAACCTCCAGAAAGGCCCTCTGGTTTCACTGTGTACACATTGTCCATATAAAGATCCCGGGCTAGCTTAAGAAGCTTCTCCCGTTTATTTTTAGTTTCCATTAAGAAAAGTAAGGATGGCCGAAAAGAAAGGACTATGTCCTTTAGAACATGAACTGTTCAAGGATGACCCATCTCCTGACAGTTCCAGGCTATAACATTCATGGCTGTCGAGGGAGCTGATCCGCATTAGCATTGTTGAGAGTATCAACATCAACAAATGAGTTGTCTAAAAACTCAGCCTGAATGGAAGGTGTCAAATAGATTGAGTCCGTGTTGCCAAGGTAGGAGTAGGGTCTTGTTCGGAAACTGTGAATGATAAGTCATGAAGAACAGGCCAGTGGATCTGATCCAGAATGACGTTCTGGGGTGGTTTCAACTGAGAATGAATTTTGGTTGTTGGATCATAGAAAGGAATTGTAGATGGGCTTGTAATGGATAGGATATTCTTGTGGGCCTTTCTAATTAAAGACGGTTTGGATTGGCTTTTTGGAAGTGTGGGCCGGATTTTGGCAAATGGGTTGGGCTTTGGAATTGATAACGAAGTGGGTTCTGTGGGGGGTTTTGAGAAACTCTTTTTGGTTTGGGTGACAGAATATCACATATGGCACGGTGCCGAGATCATGGTAATACAGACTATACAGTATATCACACGTGGGAAGTAGCACAGCTTTGTGATCATTTACTTCCAACCAAGGCCTTATGCGTACGGGAAAAGCATTGCGAGAACCAGAGAGAGAGAGAGAGAGAGAGAGAGAGACTTTGATCGTACAAAAACCAGTGCGATTAGAAGGAGAAGATGGTTCTTGGAACTGAAGCTCAGAAGTACGTGTGGGAAGGGGCGATTCCACTGCAGATCCATCTCCACGAATCCGAAGTTACAACTCTTCCCTCTCCCCCACCCGCACTTGTAATCCATCAATCCCTCCATTCATCTCCTCTTTTTGATTTCTTTCGAATTACGATTATGAATGTTTTATGATCTCGGTTGAATAGTTTTCATTTTTTTTGATTCTTATTAGTAAAATACGGATACCCAAGTTGATTTCTTGCTCGTTTATGCATCCACTTTGATTTCTTCTTTGAATAGATTTATCAATGTTGATGCATTTTGGTGTCTTGTTTTTCTTGAGGATTTCTTAATTTCATTACTAAATTAGGAATACCCAAATGGATTTCTTGCTCGAATATGCAGTCAAATCACTTTGATTTCTTCTTAGAATAAATATTATTGATATTGATGCATTTGGGTATCTTGTTTTTCTTTAGGATTTTACTGATATTGTTGCAGAGGTATTAATTAAATTTAATTTCATTGCTGTTGCTTAATGCAGCTTTGTTTCCTCCAATCATTTGTGCTGTTCTTGGTTTATTGAGAATTATTTCTGTGTTTGTAATGTTGATACGATTTGGGTAACATAGTTTACTTCAGAGTTTGTTGTCTCCCTAAATCCCGGAGATTTTTCTTCTTGTTAACTTTTTCTTTATTTATTATGTAATCTTTGGGTATCCTAATGTTTTCAAGGTTTTATGTGTTTTACTAAACAATGAAGCTATGTGGTCTTGATTTTAGTATATTCAGTACAGAGGTATTTACATGTAATGAAATTTATTGGGATACTATTTTCTTGCGCATCTATGGAATAATTAAAGTACTTCATTTGGTATATCATGAATCCTAGTTTTCCCCCTTTTTTTTCTCTCTCTCTCTCTCTCTCTATCTATATATATATATATATATATATATTTATATTCTCTTTTGGTAGGTAAGAATCTTGCAAGTGGGTTTCTCCTCAAGTTTGTTGGTGATAGGATTCATGTGTGCTGCATCATGTAATGTGGCGTGCATGCACAATGGAACAAAACAATGACTCCATATGTTATTAGTCCAGCAAAACGTGTTATCTTCCATTTTGTCTAATCACTGACAGAAAACTTCTAGGGATATAGCCCCAAAATTAATTCTTTTGATTAAAATATTCGCATGATTATCGATCAAAAAAAAAAAATAAATTTGCATGGTCATAATTTTGATGCATGGGCTGTCCCTTTTTCTCTTGTCGGCCACATTGTTCAGGTATTCCACTTTAACCTTAAATTTTCAAATTATTTATGCATATCTCGTTATTAGCTATATAATCAGTTGTTTAGAGGTCTGGACCTTTAGAAGTTTCCGCCAATTCAAATAATAATCTAATGGATAAGAGGAAACTTCTCAATGAGAGGATCCTTGTAGATCCACTTTATCCATGCACATGTATAGTAGTTGAAAGACACAGGCTTCAGAAAATTCTAATTGACTAGTTTTTCTGCAAATATGTGTAATTTTCTAGAGAGAAAATATAGAAGTTTTCTATTGTCTAATTTTTCTACTTAAAAAATTAAATTTTCTGTCAACAAACCAGTTTCTTCTTGAATTTTTTCTCAAAGTTGTTTGATGAGGCAAGGTTATTTCTGGGACAATGAAATATTCAAACACAGTTTGAGCCATCACATTGCTACCTTCTTCATACTATGATAGGTGGATGTTAAATTTAATATCTTCATGGGAAGGTTTCCAGGGACGCACCATATCTTATTGTATTTCTATGTTTTGTAATAATATCTGTGAAATTTATTGCAATAGATTGAAGTTATCATGGCAAGGTAGTGAATATTATTGAGAGATCAGTTTATTGTACTTAATCATGATACATTTCATTTCTTGGTTTTAATTGATATTAAGTTCCTGATGCGGTTGAGCATCTTATTTCCTTAGCAAAAGCTTTCTACCACTATTACATATTTTGCTGAGGATTTTGGCATTATTGTTCAATTACCTACTTCATATGACAGTTTCTGCTTGCCACCCCCCCTCTCTTGAAATATTCACACAATTTGAGTCTTCATACTATGGTAGGTGGATATTAAATTTAATATCTTCATGGGAAGGTTTCCGCAGATGCCCCATATCTTATTGTATTTCTATGTTTTGTAATAATATCTATGAAATTTATTGCAATAGATTGAAGTTATCATGGCAAGGTAGCTAATATTATTGGGAGTTCAGTTTATTGTACTTAATCATGATATATTGCATTTCTTGGTTGTAATTGATATTAAGTTCTTGACGCAGTTGAGCATCTTATTTCCTTAGCAAAAGCTTTCTACTACTCTTACATAATTTGCTGAGGATTTTTGGCATTATTTTTCTATTACAGTATTACCTACTGCTTATGACAGTTTCTGGTCCCCTCCTCCCCCCCAGCCCCCCCCAGGGCAAGTTCTTCAAATATTTTCTAGGTGGATCTGATTTTGCATGGAAAATTACTATGCTTGTTTTTGATAAATGGTATGGGGTTAGCTGGTGAAAGTTAGTATGAAGGAAGATGGCAATGATTTGACAAAAGAAATACGAACCTGCCTTTTTTTTTTCTTCCAGTTTATTGTCTGATGCTTGTATTCTTTGATTTCATCCAATGATTTTTTCTGTTGCTCTTGATTTCATAATTTTAAAAAAAGTTATTTATAATCTTTTATATTGTATTATATCATATCATTAGTGTTATTCACTGCTTCTCACTCATATACATGGATATGCACATAGGAATTGAAATATTAATAACTCTTCTTCATACTGATGCATATAATATACTTAGACATACATATATAGAACATGCATAAATACATAAACAATCATATATATCAGTTGAAATCAAAGGGAGATTATCTACATACAAAGTCATGTGCTATAGAGACTTAGTTGTTTATTTGCCATGCAGACTCAAATTTTTATGTTCATTTGATACACGTACAAATTTACTCAAGCACGGCGTATTCTAAGGCATCATGTAAAATATGTGTGTATTTTCCTCTTTCCATATGGTTTACATATTTGGACTTTGTGCTTGATTTCAGATTCTAGGTCCTCGAATTGGATACCTACCTTTGTTAATTCCTCTTATAAAGCCCCATTTCAGTAGCGCACTTCCTCCTGGGGCAGACACTGTTTGGTTTGACTACAAAGGCATGCCCTTGAAATGGTATGCTCCCTCACTTTATAACCCTTCATTACTTCTTTCTTATCCACCTTGAAAACTTCATGAAGTCGTATTAATGAATATTAAAAACACATGCATTGAATGATACTATAGCTGTTAAACACATCCATAGTGGTTCTCATTTGAGTGGTTAGGCATGTAATTGCATCAGTGTTTTAAAAGGCATGTGAGGCTTACGCCTCAAGGCTCGCCTCGAGGTGAGTCTCTCAAGCTTGAGGCTTAAATCTCATGTGGCTAACTCCTCAAATTGTGAGGCTCACATGTGGCACACGCCTCAAGCCTTGAAATTGTGAGGCTCACATGTGGCTAACTCCTCAAATTGTGAGGTTCACATGTGGCACACGCCTCAAGCCTTGAAATCCTGAGGCTCATTTTATGTCCGAGGCGTGCGTCTCATACTAAAAAAAAAAAAAAAGGGATTTTAGCCACATAATTGAGACTTCAACAATAATTTTTTGAAGGCTTGTGCCTCATACATTAATCAAAAATAGGGTTCTAGCCACATAACTAAGACCTGAACATTAATGTATAAGGTGTGTGTCTCATAATAAATTTATATGATATATTTTTAATTTAATTTTATATTAGTTTAAATTAGAACATAATTTATTATGTCTAATGTCTTTAGGTATAGTTGGTGACTACTTTGCAATTGTTTGTTGGAATCCAAAATCAGTGTAGTCAAAGCGTCTAGGCGATTAGGTCTGGCTAGGCGAGGCGTTGCCTAGGCGATAAAAATAATTAAATTATATTTATATATATATTAAATATATTTATATGTAATATTAATATATACACATTATATAAATAATAGATACATAATTAGTTTGAAGTTTTCTAACTTTTAAGGTGATTTTGAGTGTTGACTTTGGATGTTGCTTTTAAAGTTTATATGCACCACCTATACCTAAGATAGTGTTTTTAGACTTTAAAAGAGAGTTTTAAAATAGGGTTTAAGAATTTAAATGATGGTTTTAAAATGGGAAATGTTTAACTTAACACCACCGCATTCCACTATAGAGGAATGTACGGTCCTCATTGGTCCATGTCCCCCTTTTTAACACCCATCAGTTACAATTAAGATTCATTCACCCCTAGGGTTAAGCAATCTAACCTTAGTTTTTGAAAACAAAATATATTAACCTTAATTTTCTTAAGCTGAACCATAGTTAAAGGGGTATTAAAAGGGCATGTGGACACAACATTTGACTACGTAGTCAAATGCGTGGTGGGCTAATCACTACCTCATTTAAAATATGGTTTAAAAGAGGTTTTTAAATGAATTTTTAAAATATGATTTTAAAGGAGGGTTGAAAAGAGGGGTTTAAAATAGTTTTTTTTTTTTAAAATTGTATGGACCGCCTAGGCGACCGCCTAACGCCTAGATGCCTAGGCGTCGCCTAGGCGACAAATAGTGAATTTCGCCCGCCTAAAGGGGCGCCTAGGCGGTTCAGGCCCAAAAACGCCTAGGCGACCGCCTAGGCGTCAGTTAGGTGACGCCTTGACTATACTGTCCAAAATGCATCACATGAGGATTGAGCATCATCCGTCTTTTAATATGTATATGAATAAAAAAGTAAATTAAATTTATTATTTTTATGGCTGAATAATTTATATACTATTACATATGCGAGTGTGACTGTGTGTACACACAAGTGCACACACGCAGACGTATTGCCTCTAATTAAAATTTTTGAATCTTTTAGCATTACTCTTATTTATTTGTTAAAATGAGGAAGCATGACGCTTTCTTGTGAGGCTTAAGCCTCATGCATGATGCATCTTGAGGTCCCAACAACGCTAAGCTTCACACCTTAGCATTTTGAAAATTGAATTGAATATAGGGGAGCTTATCGTTTTGGTTGGACTATATAATATTCTAGCCTTGTGTTGGAATTGCAGTCTATACAATTTAGTTTTGTAGAGATATCAAACAACTGATAATTTGATTCATCGAACTGAAATGAAGTGCACATCCAATTGTTATAATTATAAAGCCAATAGAGATGGGGCTATTTGTTTTTTATCCTGCTATAATGAAGGTTACACAATCCTCATAAGTTAAATGGGTATGTGATACATGGCTGGTGTTTTGACATGGATATAACAATTGATGAAAATGTAGTTAAGGTTTCTGTATCTCAAGCAAAAATCATAATGTTACATGATGGGGGGAGGGGTATTTTTAGATGTTGCAAACCAGCCCCTCTCCTCACGCTCCACACATGCGAGCAAAAAAAAAAAAGTACAGTATAAAATCTAGTAGTTTCATACAAACACTGGAGTTCAGAGTCCAAGACATGTTGAGACCCATGCTTAGCCTGTTTAGAAGAGCAAGCGTAATCGAGGATCTCAATATCTAATAGGTAATGACTTTTCTCCATAGCAGTTTAAGGTTCAAACTTTAAATAGAGTGATTAAATGGCTTTGCTACAAGGTCATGTCCCACTTTTCCCATCAAGGTTCTAAATAGTTGATCGTATGTATAGTACAGATTTCCCTCCTCCCTACAGCTGTTTTTCTCCATTTTTGTTCTTTTTAGTTTTATCAAGTTTTCTGGTATACTATCTTGTAATTCATAATTTGAACATGGAGAGGGTAATTTTGGCTGAGAAACTGTATTTTCTGGTTATTCTCTCCAGATTGCTTGTTCTTCCACATCTCACATTTTTCCTAAATTCATTCTCATTCTTTATGTTGAATGCGTCAATGGTTCTTTTTCATTTATAGTTTTCAGTTTTCACCCTTTCAAATAATAAAAAATATTTATTATCAAGTTTTAAAATGTTCACTCATTTTCTCTTTACCAAGTTTATTTTCTTGTTTGTCTTCTTTCATCGTTCATTTCACTCGATGCTAAGAATAATAAGAGAACCTCATCCAATGAATTGTTTTAATCTTGGTGTAGGGACCTTGTCAGAAAGGGAAATACAATCGAACCTTACATTTTTTACCAGTTTATAGATTTTCTTTAATAGGAAAACTAGGAAATTTTGTATTAGAAATGGCCTTTGTCCACCTCGATGCAAATACCATTCCGTCGTCAGCAGAACCCCCTTTAGAGATTGGAAATCATCTCATTTTTTTTCAATCAAAACCAATCTGATTGCCTGCTGTGAACAGTCCCCTTATAGGACCAATGGGAAGCTGCATTTGGTACCTAAGTAGTTTCGGCTATTAGTCCCCTTGCAGCTTAGGTAGGAATTTAAAGCAAAATTCATATTTAGCTAAATAAACTTTAGTCACCAAAAGTTTGTGAAAATCTCAGGATATTTTCTCAAGTGTTTTTAAAAGTAGTGATTTGTAAAACTAGTAGGGCTCGTTAGGGGGCATTCGTTAGGGGATGTCAGCTGGTGGATGGAATTGTAATTGCTAGTGAGTGCATCGACTCTAGGCTTAAATAAAGTGTCAAGATTATTCAATGCACGGTGGATTTAGAAAAAGCATATGATCATGTGGACTGGTATTTTTTGGATTCTTTTTGGTTGGAATGGGGCTTGAGGTTGAGTAGAGGAGTTGGGTGTGACCGTGTGGGGGCGCATCTTGTCTGCTTCTTTATTGATTCTAGTAAATGAGTCGTTGGAAGTTTTTTAACAGCTTGAAAAGTCATTGCCAAGGATGTCCTTAAACTCTCCTAATAATCATTCTTGTAGTATTGGTGCTTAGCAAAATGGTGGCGAAGTCGGAAGAAATTGGCCTCATGAAGGATTCAAGGCAGGGAATGTGGGTTCGTTGATCTCCTATCTCCAGTGCGCCGACACTTGTTGATATTCTTTGATGCATCTGAGGAACTAGGTTGCAAGTGTCAAAGCCATTCTTAATTACTTCGACGCAGTATCCAAACTTCGCATCATTTTGAGGAACACTGCTATATTTGGAATTGGAATTGGAATTGGAATTGAGGAGGCTGATAATTACTTGTATGTGGTTTGCACTTGCTATATGTTCAGTCACCTACCCATCTCTAGGTGCTAGGATTATCCTCTCTCTAGTTTCTCAATATTTTTATGTCTTAACTCTGTGTTGTCTTCTGTTGCAAATTGGTTGGTAAGGCTTCAAAAATACTTTTATAAAGATGAGATTCTACTTAGTCAAATGGGATTGGGTTTGCCAATTACAAAGTGCTCTTTGGCAAATCGATGTAGCGATTCAGCAGGGAAGATATTGCTCTTTAGAGAAGGGTCATTGAAAACAACTTCTGGATCATGGGCTGGAGTTGCGACTCGAGACGATGTAATGGATTTTATGGGGTAGGGGTTTGAAAGAGATTATGTTTGACGCGAAGTATTTGTGGAGCAGACAGGATTTTTAGCGAGACATGTATCCAGATTCCAGTTCCTGAAGGACGATTAGTGTGGGGTGGGTAATTGGTTAATGCGTGTCCCCTAATTTACGGGTTAGCTCCCTAGATAGACATCCGGATTTTTGATTGCTTCGAGAACAAAGAGGGTGAGATCTTATGGTCCCAATTTTTCGAATAAACTTTGGAGAAAGGGAGATGGAGGAGTGAATATGTGACGCCCCGAACCCACGCCTAAGGAATCAAGTTCCGAGACGCATGCCCATTCGTCATAACCACGCATGCAGAAGACTTTACCAGCGAAAATGTGAGAATTTTGAACTTTTCTTATGAGCTTACATAAACAATAACAACTGGTCATCACAATAACCCATCATAAGCAAATGCGTTACTTTACTGGCTACAATAGCCCTTACTTTTGGCGCCACAACTGTGCCAGTACACTTTTCAGACTCTATCAAGTGTAGCTCCTTGCCCACTGGTAACCGCTTAAGAATCTGAAGACATGAAATGAGAGGAGTGAGCTATAGAGCCCTACAAAATCCACAATTCATCTAGACTATTTTCTACCTAGTAATAAGCATCAATAACGATATAATATTACAGCACAATTCTCATATTATAATAATATATAATATTGTAATCCGTGACCCGAGGTCACTTATGGCTATTTCACCCTATCTCATGGTTCCCAACCTCCAATTGCCAAATTTACTCAACCACCATCCGTGATAACACATTTCCTTTCTATTCTTGAGTCCGCAGACTCATTAGCCATTCCAGAATCTGTTATCATCATACAACTCCATTACCATAGCATCCCATACCACCATGATAACTATCAAGATCATCTGGCTTACATCCAATGAAATTGAACCTTAAGTCCTTAGACTTCGTACAATCTGGAGTCCCTAGACTCAACACACAATCCACAACTTGTATCATCTCCAAATACACTTTAAGTACAGTGATCCTTATTCATTTAGCTGTCTTGGGACATACCTAAGTACAACGATTCCTATTCCTCAACCTCTATTGGGTCATCTTTTGAATCCACGTGGCCTTTCACCTCAAGGTATCTTGTCCATCGAAACTCAACCTTTCGGGTCATCCTTGAATCCACAAGACCTTTCACCTCCAGGTATCTTGTTACCCTCAGACTCACTCTATTTTGGGTTATCCTCTGCTGAATTCACAAGGCCTTTCACCGCAAGGTATTGTTGGAACATATCGAAGTACAGAGGTCCCCACCCCTCAAGCTAACATTCATTTCTCCTGACCTAATTAGCGAGAATCACTGGATAACACTTCACCCACTCCCGACGATCAGTCACGCACCTCGCCAAAGAGGAACCATGGATATCAATCCACCACTCCTGACGATCAGTCACGCACCTCGCCAAAGAGAATCTCAGGGTAATACTCAATTAACTCCTGACGATCAGTCACGCACCTCGCCAAAGAGGATCTATGGACATTCCACCCACTCCCGACGATCAGTCACGCACCTCGTCAAAGAGAATCTCTGGATATTACTCTACACTTAACCCGGGCCTTCACCAGATGACTGCCATGAATAACACCTCTGACATATCAGACTTTGTCAGGAACAACACTTCTGACATATCACACTTTATCAGGAACAACACCTCTGACATATTACATCACTTAATCTAACCTCTGTTAGGATGTACCTACCCCTGCAAAACCTCATCCCTCAAGGCAACTATCCTGTACATCCGTCTCTATTGGGTGCATACCTGCCGACACAGGACAATGCTTTCCCTAAGTAACATTATTGAGTTCGTAAACTCAATACATCACTGGGTCCGTAGACCCCAATCAAACCTGGGCCCATAGGCCCAATGTCATCCTTACTCTCCTGACTATCAGTCACGGAGAAACTCTTGCTCTTAAGAGATACTGCCTCTCCGGACCTAGTCAAAGAGGGACCATCGACAATATTTCACACAGGTTAGGTTTTCTAACCATAGGAAATCCTCAATTATTCAAGCCCTGCTTGAATAATTGAACCATTTGAACCTCATGCCCAAGGACCAAGTCCAAGGTATACCGTTCCGGTGTGGAATGTTATCCGGCCTATGAACCTTTTCATCGCCTTACCCACGTTCAAATATCATCACATCATACCAGTTGTTCCGATAGGGAACATATCCGGGCCGATGGGTCCATCCATCGCCCTACAAACACACTCAAACACCATCACATCATACAAGGTTGTTATGATAGAGAACGTATCCGGGCCGATGGGTCCATCCATCGCCCTGCACGACACTCAAATCAATTTTTCGTCACCCTAGAGTGACGATCCATCATACCCGGATCCAATCCGGACTCCCCGAGGGTCCACTCGAAATCCCTACTTCACCACAACCCAAAAATCCATATCTGGGGCACTGGCGATCGATTGCCATTGCTGGGTGATCGATCGCCCAGGCTTCTGCATGCTAACGATCGATCGTCCCGACAGGGTGATTGATCCCCCTTCCATTTCGAGCTGAAATTCCGGGCTGTAACAGCCCAAAACCGAGGCTACATTTTTTCTTCTGGATTTTTCCACGCACCACCACCCATCCATACACATCCACGGGGTCTCCGACCCTTTTTCATCCACGCCATACCACACCTATCCATTCCACGTAAATCAAATAGCTTAATTAAAAGGGAAAAGAGAAGAGATGGAAGGGGTTTTACATTTTTCACGTACTTCTAGGCGTCAATGCTTGGTTTTAAAAAACGCCGAAACCGTTACTCGATACCGTTACGCTACGTATAGGTACCGTAATGTTTTCTGACATATTTTTTCATTAAAAAATATCATTTTTTTCACTAAAAATATCGTTTTCGAAGCAATCTGGGCCTAATACTTCTTCCTTACATCTTTTTTAATTTTTTTCTATTTATTGTGATTTTGATTTTTTTAAGCAAAAAAAAAAAACCGTAAAGGCCGAAACCTTACCGTAACGGTTTCGGCTATGTCCGTTACGGTGTTCGAAACCGGTTTTTTGAACTATGCGTTTATGGCCGAAACGGACACTGCCAATGTGCTCGGGAGGACGATCAACCTCAAGGTGAAGCTCCTCGCCTTCGAACCTTCATTTTCTCTCTCTAGATTTCTCCCTTTCTCTCTCTACACGCTAATCGAGGCACCGAGGAAGAAATCGGATGTCGCCAACACGGCGAGAGCGTCAAACACTACTAAGGTGGACCTCCCATTTCTTCTCTCTCTTCTTTCTCTCTCCTCTCTCTAGCACTTTCTCTCTAGAATTTCTCTCTAGAAATTCTGGAGCAGAGCTCCTTCCCAAAATGATAAACCGTATAAAATGAGAGGGCTTTGCCCCCTTATATAGGCAAGGTGTTGGGGTGAGATCATTTGCAAAGCACATGACCATTAATGGTGTGGAAAGTTGATTGGGTCAACTCGTTTGACCGGTTGACTGTTTTCCTAATTTTCCCGCGCATATGACTTTTGAAACCCTACTAAACGACCTCTGATTTTGATGAAACTTCAGGTGACTGAACTTGGGCCAGTCCGACACCTACTGTAGAAATTTTAGGGAAAAATACTGAATTTTGATAGTCAAAAGCAAGTCCGGGAGAAAACTGTAAAACCCACTAATTTCCTGATTTCAGACACAAACTACGATGCTGTATCTTCGTTTGAGATGATTAACTGCTGAAACGACAGAAGGTCGTCCTCACAGTCAATTGGCACGCTGTGGTACCAACCGCAGAGATTTCTATTAGAATCCCCAACAATTATAGAGTCCCAACTGAATTCCGGAAAATCTGGAATTTTCTGGTTTTCTCGATTTTCTAACATTTAAGACCCCCGAGGTCTCGCGAATCGATACGTGACGGAACTAGAACGACAAGTGATCGTCCAGATAGTCGATCCATACATTGTGTACGATTTTCGAGGAAAAACACTAAAGTTTTATATCGGTACAATCCAATCCCGAGTAAAACCCACTTTTCACCAATTTAACAAACACTTAATTAATTAATCTCTGTTAAGGATCTATAATCCCATATTTTTATTTATATTAAAATTCTAGGTCGTTACAGAATATCCCTTCTAATGGCATTAGAGGAGTATAAGATCAATCCTAACGTGAAAGACCGATGCTGGTGGAAACTGGAAAGGGAACAAATAAGGGAGTATTCTCAGTCGAATCCTTCTAATCTTCTATATTAGCTTGCTCGAGAAAGAGGATGCAACTCTAAATAAGACCATGGACTTTAAGGAGGTATGGAAGTCCTTGGCTCATGTGAGAGTGAAAGCCTTTATTTGGATGGCTATTTTAGATGAGGTTCTTATGGCCAATCACTTAAGGGTTTGTGGCATGCTGATCCCTGATAGATGCGATACATATAGGTTGGAGGAGGAGAATGGGAACCGTTTGTGAATCCATTTAAGGCACTTGGGGTGGAGCTACTATCCTCTTTATTTGGTTTATCCTGGTCCAATTTTGAGGATGTATGAGATCTCTTGTTCGGTTGGCTAGCTGGAAGGAAAAATTCTTTGGGAACTAGTACCTCTTGCGATATGTTGGGGCTTGTAGAAGAAGAGGAATCACAAAATATTTGAAGGGGAGAGTGATCCATCCAAAAGATTTGTAGTTACATTGGAGGGGTCCTTCTGAGTTGGTCTTCCATTCTTGAGGAGTTTTTCAATTGCAAAATGCCAATTTTGTTCTTATCTGGGACCAAATTTATTGTATCATCCAATCTATAATTCTGTTGCTAGTTTTCCGATTGCATAAATCATCCTTCATCATATTAAATTTTACTCGTTTAAATACATTACTTTGCCACTTATCATTTTTGGGGGTATTTTTTCTTGCAAGAAATCTAAGTCTTCATATCTTTTGAATATCTTAAGAGTGCCATAAGATCTTAGAAGGTTTATTGAAGATACATACGATGGAGATCGAATGAATGGGAACAATAAGAAAGTAAAGTTTTTTCCCTTTCTGTTATGACAGTTACAATTCTGCAATGCATATTGCTTTTCTTAGCCATGTGAGACCTATTTAAAAAGGACACTCCACTATAGTTATTTTTGCTGGGTAATACACTCATGTCATACACGTGTCAAACTCATCTTGGTACTTGATCAAATCTTACTTTCTCATATAAATTTTCTTTTAAACACCCTTTATTTTATTTCGTTGATATAATTTTCATTTATATCAACTTATCTAAATAGCTTTTGATAGAAGAGAATGGTGAACAGGATTTGTTTGTCGATCCCAAATAGTTGGGATATGCCACTAGAGTTCAATTATATTACATGAACTACTTATTGTTTTATAAAATGTACAATCGTCTCGCTGCTCTAGGTTTGTTGTCTCTGAAATTTCATTGTGTCTGACATCTTCAAAAACCCGAAAAGTCAACTCGATTTGAAAGTTAGCTGTGCCGAGTAGCTCGGAAAACTCGAAAAAAACTCGACTCGGTATATATATGTATACATACTAATTAGGCAATTGCCAATTTCTTGACATATTATCCAAGATCAAACCACAAGTAACTTGAAAAACTTGGGTTAAAAGAACCCAAAGCAGGTTGCTTTTGCAGCCTCAAACAATCTAAAATCTAGGTTTAACAAAACCTATAGGCTGGTTTTGCAACCCCAAAAAAATTTGATGCAAAAACATTGTGACGTTTGAGTTTAGGTTTTAAAATAAAAATGACAAAAATACCATTCCGTGACTCGACTGAGTTTGGCCAGTTGAAAAACTCGACTCGGCTTGACCAAGTCACCCAAGTAACTTGCCGAATAGTGTCTCCTTCGAGTTTTGAGGTGACTCGACTCAAAACTCAATCGAGTCGAATAACATGGTCGAGTTTTGAGTCGATTCATCATGTTTTCGAACTAATCCAAGTTGCATAACGTGAAAGCTCAAGCATTCATAAGAAAGTAAATCTATATAAATTTCCTATCTCTTAACACTTCCTTTTCAAGGTAGGCTTGCACTTAGTGTTACCTTGGGACGTGGTACGAGTGTCAAGTGTCTGGAGGTGTACGACACAACAAGCTCTAAAAATCCCAATATGACAGCATGAATGCACATATTTTTTAAGAATGATTATATACATTTTAACTTAATTTTTTTTTTCAAAATAATAAGAATAGAGAGAGAGAGGGGACCACCTTTCCCCAATATTTTTTTTAAGTTTAAACCAAAGTTAGAAAAAAAATACTCATATAAAGAATACAAATGAACAACGAGAAAGAGAGAGAGAGAGAGAGAGAGAGACAGAGAGAGATGTATATATTGATTGTTATTGGTGTCACTCCTCTCTTAGTAAATTTTTCTCTATGTTGTCAAAAAAATTACACAACTTGACAAAAAGTTACTAGCAATCCAACATATATATATATATATATATATATATATATGTATGTATTAAAATAGCACGGCATACTTGAATCACCATGTGGCTAATCATAATACTGACATCACCATGGCACGGTAAAGGCATGTACCAACTACCAAGGAGTGTCGCGCCTTACCATGGAGTGTCGTATCATGCCAAGGTGTCGGCACGACAAAATATAGGAAATTGAAGTGCCTAGGTTACACTGCCATGAAAATAAAATCGCCAAAACTGACACGAAACAAACGATACGTATAGGTTTCGGTAGCTCCATGTACGATATTTATACTGATACGAATAATTTATTAGTTATTTATGTTTTCATTCATTGTGTAACTGTAATTGTGTTTGTTACTTTGTCTTTAAATCGTATCTCATGACTTTATATTTGGTAAATTTGGTTCCTATAACTCATTTGACTTTTTTAAAATTTAATTGATTTTTTTTTTACATTTATTTTATATGTATCGTCCAAAACCGATACTAAAACCGACACGTATAGGTTTCGGTTGGGACTGATACATCCCTCGAAACTATATTTTTAATCCTTGAACATTGCTTGCATTTCAAAGTTCATGCCTTCAGGTTTATTCTTTACTATTTTTGGTCACCTAGCATGCGTGCGCGTGCGTGCGCGTGCGTATGTTTGTAAAAAATTAATAAAAAATCCACCAAGTAGACATTATATCTTTAATTTGCTTGACTTTTATTTTTCTTGACATAGATGTGTTTTCTAAATCTTATGTTCTTTTATTGTATTGTAGACCTCTTGGCGTTTTTTGGTAATTTGTTTTACTGGTGTGTGCACTCATCCTTACTAGAAACTCTAGTAGTTGCACTTCTCATGTTATGATATGATACAAAGTTCCAGGAAACAGGTGTTTTGTCTGGTTGAAACATGCAGTTAATATTTTATTCTTCTCCTTTTTTTGTGAATCACCTAAAATCAGTTTTCTCATCATTAACAGGTATTTATTATTGAAATATAGGGGGGAGGTTTGATTAAATTCTTGTGCATTTTTTTTGCAGGTATATACCAACAGGAGTTCTTTATGATCTTCTATGTGGAGAACCAGAAAGGCCTTGGAAGCTAACGGTACAACGCTGATTTAATTTATTTTAGTTTCTTAGTGAACCAACCTAATAACTTCATATTTGGCTTGGAATATTTGGATCTTTGGAACTAAGAATCACCAAAAGTAAGCTTTCAAAAAAAAAAAACTCTTTTGGAAATTTGGAACAGTGTAATATTTTTGAAAAACTTGTTGCAGAATCTGAACTAGTGCATGATACAGCTGGTATAATTTACTTACCTTGGAGCTGCGTTTTCTTCATCGCCATCTAAATCCTTTCATTAACAGTTCGGTGTAAGATATTATTTCCAAATCTTCTACTGCAGTGTTAGGAAAAGTATGAAACGAACACCAGAAAGCTTTCGATGAGAATTCTGGGCTAAGATGCCAGGTACGGTACAGACAGATACCAATATATAGGGAGTAGGGATAAGACTCCTCGTATCCTAAGACCTAGGACATGGGTATGGATGCGACAATAGAAAGTGAAAATTTGATGCTACAAGCAAGCGTCCGGTATCAGTGTTGTGTTGATAGCAAGGATTAAAAATACGGTTTTGGGGGATGTATCGGTCCCAACCGAAACCTATACGTATCGGTTTCGGTATCGGTTTCAGACGATACATATAATTTTTAATTTTTTGAGAAATAATTAAAAAAATAAAATAAAATATTAAAAAAATCAAATCAGTTATAGGAATCAAATAAAAAGTCATGGGAAGTGACTCAAAAACAAAGTAGTAAGCAGAATTACAATTACACAATGAATTAAAACATAAATAAGTAATAAATGATATGTACCGCCCGTTTTGTATTAGTATAAATATCGTACAGGGGACTACCGATACCTATACGTATCGTCTGTTTCGTATTGGTTTCGGTGATTTTAATTTCCATGGTTGATAGTGGTACATTGAGCAATGTCGAAGTATCCGGAGGATTGTTGTGCCAACACTTGAGTTTTCATGATGACGGAATTAGTTGTTTTGTATGTGTTATCTCAATTTTGTGACTTCTGTTTTCCAGACTACACTAATGTAGGAAGATTCTGTCCAATTTGAGGCACCCTTTACTTTCCTTTATTATATTCTGTTGAACTTAATGCATATTCTGGTCTTTGCTCTGAATACACATGCAAAAATTGGTCTTATCTGCAATTTTTTTTACGAAGAGGTTGTATCTATATTGTACTTTGGCATTTAATTATGACATTTCCCTTCCAAATGCCAGCTGAAAGTCCTTATATTTTGCAGGTGCATTTTAGAGGATATCCGAGTGATCTTTTGAGCCCCTG
Source organism: Tetracentron sinense (assembly GCA_015143295.1). Classification (NCBI taxonomy): domain Eukaryota; kingdom Viridiplantae; phylum Streptophyta; class Magnoliopsida; order Trochodendrales; family Trochodendraceae; genus Tetracentron; species Tetracentron sinense. The sequence continues at coordinate 15,919,578 of CM026560.1, read as the reverse complement.
CGAAGGCGAAGACAGTATAAAGTGGAGCTTCATTAATTCATTGAAGGAGGTTAGGATATAATTGTTGTATCTGTGTGTGTTTCTTTCTACAATTTTTTAGTCTATAGTTGCTAAATTTGAAACACTTTTTTTTATTGGTAAGTATATGCTATTTAATGAAAAAGAAATATGTCCCAAAGTGAGTTCACACATGAGTGAACCCGAAAACGGACTAACGAAGGAGACAACAAAACATTATGATACATCATCTATTTCTAGGAATAAGGAATAAACCATAGTTGCCGGGAAGCTATGTACAAGGTGGGAAGTTCGTTTCCTAAACTCACTACCTAGGAAGCTCGTTTCTTCGAACAGACTCTCTTCCTAGGAAGCTCGCTTCCATCACGTCTCATCTAATAGTCAAAGGGAGCTGTATGTATGAAGTGATGTGGTAGATCACAATCTATAGCTTACGGTGTAGACTCTAAGCAAGTATTGTCGGTTTGAAACGTAAGACACCTACTTTTCTACAAAAATCTCATGTAAAATAAAATCAAAGGTATAACTACCCATAAATAACATAATGGGAATGAGGAACCTATATCTCATTTCTCGTTTCCCGTTTCCTAAGGTTTTTTTGAGTCTCGCTTCCCGATTCTCGCTTTTGCTTTGCTTCTTGTTTTCACTTCTTGCTCTGGTAACTATGGAATAAACATCCAAATTCCCACGCTCCTCCCTAATAGATCACCAAGATAGCGAAAGCTTTGCAATTCTTAGGAAGATATATACTTTAAAAACTATAATATTTTTCTCTTCCCATATTCTACAACAAATTTCACCCAACAACATCTTCATATTACACTCTTAGGAGCATCCCGTTCACTCATAGCCTAGCTATATAATGATTTCCTGAATGTTAGAAGAAAAAACTCACAATACCCCCATCAAAGTGAGGGACTGGCTCTACATCCATCTAGCAAGAGGACGTTGGAGTAACAAATGATCAACTTATTCCTCCTTTGACAGGAAAAAATGGCATTGATGTGCCATCCTTCACCCTCTATGTTTCAACTTTTAGGTGATCAATGGTGAGAATCTTGTGGAAGGCTGTTGTCTACGACTACAAGAACGAAATATTAGATGGAATTCTAGGATTCCATATGCCATGTGAGGAAAGAGAATATCTGAACTGCCACAGAAAGACTGAAAAAAAAATTTCGCATTAAATCTGCCATCACTATCCTAGTCCATATTATATCATCTCTAATGAGCAATGTAGTCAAGAAGTTGCCTAGGCAATGCCTATCTAGCTAGGACCCCTATCTCATAGATTATGGTCTAGGCTGACACTCATAAAATCTTATATAATATTCTGTAATCCAAATTAAAAAAAAGTAAATTTTAGTCACCTAGGCATTGCCTCACCTAGGGAACCCTATATCGCCTAGGCATTGCCTAGACAGGCTACACTTCGATTTGACCCCATATTTAGTAGCTATGACCTTCCTCCATAGACTCAATTCTCTTTGCCAAAGCTCCACAACCTTTTAGCCTAGACCATTATTTACATCAATTAGAGGTCTTAACGCCAAACCTTTCTCCTTCATCGGCTTGCGCACCCCCTTGTATTGTATCCCATCAAATGACATTTCCTACTATATCGTTCCACTAGAAATCTCTTTAATTTTTCTCTAATTTATCAGCAATGGAGATAGAAATTGTGACGCTCCGAACCCGCGCTTGGGAAATCAAGTTCCAAGACACGTGCTTGTTCGTCATAACCACCTTCCCATAACACATCCACGGGGTCTCAGACCCTTTTCCATCAATGTACATACATTCTACATAAATAATATAGCAAATAACAGGGAAAAGAGAAGAGATAAAAGAGGTTTATACCTCTTTCACGCACTTCGAGGCGTCTAGGGCCAAAACGGACACCGCCAACGCGCTCGGGAGGACGATCAACACCAAGGTGAAGCTCCTTGCCCTCACACCTTCACTTTCTCTCTCTAGATTTCCCCCTTTCTCTACACTTCGATCGAGGCACTGGGGAAGAAAATAAATGTCGCCAATGCGTTCCCCACGACGATCAACCCCGGGGTAGAGCGCATGCAACTTTCTCTCTCTTCCTTTTTCTCTTTCTCTACACGCCAAACGAGACGCCGGGGAGAAAATCAGACGCCGCCAACACGTCGGGAGCGTCGCAATATGTCAAGGTGGACCTTCCTTTTTGTTTCTCTCTTCTTTCTCTCTCCTCTTTTCTCTCTTTCTTTCTCTACTTTCTCTCTCTAGAAAGGGAGTTTGGCAGAACTCCCCCACTGTTGCAAACCGTAAGAATGAAAGGGGCTGACCCCCTATTTATAAGTCAAGGACTCAAGGGTCATGTGCCATGCACATGACCACCATTAATGGTCCCATTGACCAAGTCAACGGTTTGACCGTTTGACTATTCTTCCGTATTTTCTCGTGTATGCAGCCTTTGAAATCCTACTTCATGGTGCCCGATTATGACGAAACTTCAGGTGACCGAACTTGGGACAGTCCGACACCTGCTGTAGAAATTTTAGGGAAAAATACTGAGTTTTGAAAGTCAAAAGTAAGTCTGGACGAAAACTACAAAACTCACTAATTTCCTGATTTCGGACATAAAACAAGCCGCCGTTTCTTCATTTGAGATAACTAACTGCCGAGACGACAAATATTAGTCCCCACGGCCGACCGGCATGCATTAGTACCAGCCGCACGAATTTTTATTAGGCTCTCCAACAGATATTGGGTCCCACTTAATTTCTGAAATCTGGAAATTTCCAATTTTTCTTAATTTTATCACACATAATGGCTTCGCGGTCCCGCGACATGATACCTGATGGAACCGATACGATAGGGATATGTCCCGGCAGTCGACCGGCACACTACGATTTTCGCGAAAAGATATTGAGATTTCCTTGGTGCACTTCAATCCCGAGCAAAACCTACTTTTTATTAATTTAACAAACACTCAAATATTTAACCCCAGTTAAGGACCAATAAACGCATAATTTTATTATTTAAAATTCTGGGGCATTACAGAAATGGTTTGCATGGACCTGAAATAAGTAAGGGTGGCAATGGGCCAGGTTTGGGCTTGAATTTTGTGATTTTTGAATAGGCCTGGAGCGAAACTTGACACATTTACAAAGGCTTTGAAGCCATAACTCGACCCGATTGCCACCCCTAGAAATAAGTTGGCAAGCTTGCCAGAGTACTTTAATGAGGGTAACTTTACTCCTTTAGACAAGAGATGCGATTTCCACCGAACTAGCATTCAATTGACTCTAGCATGTGATCTCATACAGATATGGCTTTGAAGCCAGCCCCAAGAGGCAATACCCAATTATGTCGATGAAAGTTTGCGATTCTACCACCCCAGATACCCACCATCTCTTCTAGATTAACAACCTCCTAGATCCCAAACAACTCATTGTTGGCAAGAGTGATTTTTTAACCCCGTCATCACTAATGATGTCTTAATAACACTTACGGATAGAGATTGTAAAGTTTTGAAGTCCGGGTGCTTTGTCCCCTTCCATCTCATACGCCTTTTCATCCAATCTCTCTTTTCTTGCGCAATGCAAGAGACAACCTCCTTCCTAACTTCATCTTCCCCTTCAACCCATTCCTCATCAGCCATTAATCTCAAAATATAGTTAGTTCTTCTTCTTGCATTAGCGATCTTATGGAAAACCCTATTTTTCTACTCCTTGAGCCATATGACCTCAGTTTTTGTCTCCAACTTATCTCTACCAATGCTATGTAGTAGATAAGACGAATAGAGAAGGAAAGCAAGTGTAATGCTTCAAGGCGGGCAGAAAATTCGCTTTCTTAAAACGTTATTTGCCTTCTTAAAACGTTATTCGCCCTCACTATCAATCTGAAAACGGATTTTTAGCAAATCCACATTCCAATATATCATTGTTGTTGATCGACATCTTGCAGTGACGTACAAACCCCAAACTCTTTAAGCAATGATATTCAATGCTTTCTGTTAACAAGAAAATAGGCGTCGAAGAAACACAAAACAGTACGAGAGAGAGAGAGAGACCGGTTGAATTTCTCAAGGAGAGTGCCAACTTCATATATTTTCGGTGTATTTATAGCCTTTCCAACTCCTTTTATATAGTTTTAGTTGTCTCTTCAAAAGAAGTACTTCTCCTGATGAGACAACTTTGAATAGTTAATGTGGCTATTCGGTGGGTTGCTATCCTGAATAGTTGTCTTTGTTGACTAGAGGGTGTAATACCAGTTTGGTTTTACAATTCAAAAATATTGTTACTTTTTAAATTTTTAAACCCCACGTTACAAGCAAACCCAACCCAACGTTACTTCTAAATGAACTCATTGATTTGAACAATCACGTGACACCTCATGTATAGGTAGAGAATCAAACTAATAATAACATATTTCTAAAAATTACCTTTTGATTTTCGAAAATATCCAACATTCCCCCACTAATTTCAAATAATAATAAAAATAAATATAGTTGATTAAAACCCAAAAAGTCATACATAAATGTAAGTGTCTTTTGTACTTGAAAAACCTTCACTTAGTGTAGATACATCCAAGCTTTATTGAGGTCCAAAGTAGTCATGGCTTTGAACTAAGTACCCCATTTGATTTAGCCATACATATCACACATACAAGTTTTCAAATGCTCAAAGAATTCTATAAAACCGGTGCATTTACAGGCTTGTGCTTATACCCTGATTTTCTCATGATTCTTTAAATCATACTGCAATGAGGAATATGCTTATAATTGTTAAGAGAATAGAGGTTAGCATGTATTGGGACCACGGTGATTGATGGTCAAATTTACTTCAGATGGCATTCTGTTTGTGCTGAAGAAGCTCAATGTAACCAATTCAAAAAAAAAAAAAAAAAAAAAGAAGAAGCGCAATGTAGCACTTGTAGTGTCAGCTCCAACAATTGCCCAGCAGTTTTTTGAAGATTGTCACTGGATCCATCATGACCTGGGGCCGTATTAACGTTGATCCAAAACAATGGACCTAAATATTGATCCTCAGTGATCAAATGGGATGGCAGTTTTTATAGTACACTACAACTTGCTATCAAGATGGGTTCGCCATCCCGAACTTCCATAGATTGGAGGTTTAAAATAGTTGTGGAGTAATTTATTGGTTCATCTTTGATCTTGTGTAATGCTAGATGGGCCTGACAATTCCTATTTGAGAGGCTTCTCATTGTATTTCCGTTCCTCTGAACCAGAAAAACATGGTGCGAAAATGGGTATTTTTATCCTCAAGAGATAGCCATATTGCTAAGAGTATTTCTGATGAAGGCTGTCTTTCTTCCTCTTTTGCAGTACTTGCAAAGCACTCTTTTCTAATTAGCCGTATCTGTTTCCTGCGTTAAAATATCTTCCTAGACAGCTCTTAGAAGACGCTTTGGCTCATCCTTTGCATGAAAAACTTTCTTATTTAATATTTCAATTGTAAGAAGGTTCCCGCATTAAAATAAAGAAGGTCAAATAGATCCACACTTTTAACCTTTTATTAGTTTCACGAAGCTTCTGGGAACAGAACAAACATTGGGCTAAAACCATAAATGTCAGTCCCTGCGTCAGCAATGGTATCATTAAAATCTGAATTTTCCAAGCAACAAATCTCAATGCCTTTGGGCCACTAGGAGAGGGAACCTCAGAGCTAACCACCATGGCAAGCGCTCAAAACATAACCATCGACAACGTTTCCCATTGTTGCTCTTACTGAACTCAGGCTTGGACTAAGCAAACCAGACATCACCCAAGTTTGAGTTTGTTTTTACATGGATGCAGACTCTGGTCAGTATATCAGTCAGGCAAAGCTTGAATTGACCTTGCTACAGCCCACATGGCTTATGTAAAGATGGAAGCATTTTTTTTTCCAAATCATTACATTGCTTTTTATGCATGTACTTACCTCTCATATATATCCATCCATTGGATATCTCAAAAAGTTTCTGATGCTTTCGAAGCACATCGAACTAAAATAGATGTGTATTTTCACTGAAGAAAGGTTATATGGATAAAATGATTGAATGTTATTATTATTATTTTTTTCTTTCGGTGGAGTACCTTTATAACTTGTCTTTCAGACAGAGGCTTAGTTTACTGGTTCATTTTAGTATGCCCTCAGAGATTTTTTTTTGGATGGTACCTCTGAGAATTTTTGGGGAACTGGTAACAATTGTGTTATAAACTTGGATAGAAGAAAATGTGCACGTTGGACAAAAATCAAAATTGATTGTCCTTACCAGTACTTTAATGTCAACAGGCAGCATACATAACCAATGGGAACTGCAAGAATGTCATGAACATGTCCCAACCTGATCAGGTGGAGCTCTGGCGATCTGTTGGAAATGGTATGCCTTCTAAATAATTAAGAATTACAAAAAGTGGAAGTTTGTTATCCTTATTCTTATTTTGATGTCCCTGTTTTTCCTTTTAAAATTACTACCAAAACGAAGTAAACCTATGATGGGAACTTTTATTTTTTTCACCGGAGTGGATAGAATGTAAAGTGATGCTATAACAATTGTATCAAGGATATGAAGGATGATTTGCCAATTAGACGACCTTAATGGATGTAAATGGTATCTTAGAGATGTCTGAAGACGCCTCGATTAGACAATTGGAACTATGTTGTAGTACGTTTTGTACAGAGATGTAGGAAGCATAGTCATGAACAGGGGCAATTGATACTGTGCCGCTATGCTGTAAATAAGCAGAGATTTTATCCAGATTAGCTTGAGATTGTGATCCAAGGCTCGAGCTTAGGCTCCAATGTGGCCTGTTTACTTGTGACGAGCTTGAGCACTCAATCTCAGCTCTGAATCATTAGGGATATTCACAAGCTTGACTTGATTTGGTCTAAACCTGAGTTAGCTCATAAAGAAATGCGTACTCCCTTGCTTTCTAAACACTAATAAGTCACTTTTTGATGTACATTGTTATTTTGGTCTTTAGTTTAAAGTTTAAACTAGCAGACAATTTTTTATCTGATCCTATGGCTACATTAGAGGCTTAGAGAGGATGGACAACAACATCTCTCATGCCTTAGATGGTTGCTTGAATGGAAGTTTTTTCATTCCCTATCCCTGTTAAGGTCCTGGTTTGAGGGCAATATAGCTTTCATTAGAGTTGATGTTGATTAGGGAGCTGAAAATAAAGGATTGAATGGGAGACCTGCATCCACGGTTTTAAAAATTGACACATTTCTTAATGTTTCCTGCAAAAATGCATCCATTTTCCTAGGTTATCGACACAAAACCTATCTGTGAAATAAAAATTACAATATTTCTTGACTCATTTCCTAATGTTTTGATACATTTATTTTTGATTTAATCGAAATATTACTTTCTTAATAATATGAATACAATGCTTTGGTTGACATATTTGGAAATGTTGACCGAACAATAACCTTCGATATCCAGGTGAGTGAAACTCTAGGTTTCCCTCATTCTTTGTCCCTGATGCCATTTTTATTTTTATTTATTTTATATGGTGAAACTGACCAATTATTTGTGATTAACCCATGCCTATACAATATACTATTCCTTAGCTTCCTAAACTTAAATTAGAGGCTTTGGACCTGTACTACCCAGCAAAGAAACAAACAAGTTAATGAATTTAGACTTGAAGTCTTGAAAGAATCGATCCAAACCGCTATCTTTAGTACTTGAAATGGGTCCGAAATCAAATGACTCGAAGTACTTGTTAATGGAATAGTTCCTACTTCCTAGTAAAATAAAAACCAGCCAATGGGCTAAAACTCCTAAATTAAAAAACAAAATTTCGAACCAATCATATGATGTGCCCAACTTGAAAGAAGAAGTGTTCTCATACTATTTTCTATTTGAGATTTATTACTTTGTGACCATGATGGTTGCAAATTATTATGTGAAACATTGGAATTAAAAGCTCCAGAAACACACAAAACTTATGTCATATGTTATTTATCTCATCCCGTATTTTCTATTTGACATGTATTACTTTGTGGCCATGATGGTTGCAAATTATTATGTGAAACATTGGAATTAAAAGCTCCAGAAACACACAAAACTTATGTCATATGTTATTTATCTCATCCCATTTCAAATAATATTTTCATTTATAGAGTAAATTTTGAGTGATAGATACCTATTGAATCATTTCCTGAAATATCAATAAACGTTATTATGTTTTCCATCATGGTTCGTAAACCTGAACTCGACGCGAAAAACTTGAAAAAAATTTGACTCAGTTTTATTTGGAATATATATATATATATATATATATATATATATATATATATATATATATATATATATATATATATACACACACACAATTAGGAAATTACCATTTTTTTTGGTATTTTATCTAAGATCAAACCACAAATAACTTGAAAAACCTGGGATAAGAGAACTCAAAGTAGACTGATTTTTCAGTCTTAAGCAACCTAAAAACGAGGTTTAACATAACCAATTGGAGGCTGATTTTGCAACCCCCAAAAATGTGATGCAAAATAGTGTGATATTCGAGTTTAGGTCTTAAAAAAATAAAAATGATAAAAATACCCTTTTCGTGACTCGACCAAGGATGAAAACTTGGTTCGGTTTCAACCATTTATTATTATTTATTTATTTATTTGATTTTTTTTAAAATTACAATAAATTTAAAAAATATAAAATGCAGTGAATGGGTAACACCATGTTTCTAAAGCCAATTTCAAGTTGAAAATATAAAAATAATGAAATATAAGGAAGTAGATGGGGCAAAAGTTGAAACATACATTGCTAACTGCTAAAGCCACATTTAATTACGGGATGACTCATCATCATCATCATCATGGTTGAATGTAAGGTTGCTGGTAGAGATTTTCAGTGTTGGGTTTTGGCTTGGGCATAGCTGTGTGAGAATAAGCCACAAAAAAAAATCATGTGTGGTGCCAGTAGGCCTAGTACTATAATGTGGTTGGTCATGCGGGCATGAGGGAGAATAAGCTCTATACTGATACTGGGGAAGCAAACCATATCATACCATTGAAGGAGTTGAATATTATTCAGATCCCTCTCTCCCCCTACTTGCATTCGGACTTTCTTGAATCCTTACTCTAGTCCAATCGACATCTTGCTCTTGACCAACATCTACATCATAAACAACTGCTGTAGCACCTGCATTAGGACCTCCACCTTTATCACCACTATTAGTACTACTAGTAGATGAGAGATCATGCCCTTTCTCCTGATGACTCTTCGCCTTCCTCTTCAAGGACCTCAACGATTGGTATTTTGCATTTTCTTTTACTGCTTCTACTTGTAGTCGCTAAAGTAGGGGATGTAACAGTCGGTGACTGCTATGCCTGTGCCTATGGTGGCGGCCGCCGCGGCCCTCAACTCTTCATTGTTTACATCTACAATCCTTAAAGGAAAGAAGTATCGGTTAAAATCGCCTCTTCGACTTCACGCAACTATGGGTCCAGGGGATCATCATCGACAAAAATATAATCCAAATTTATTGGATCATAAAAATCATTGTTTTGCTCTTGCCTCATTAAATGATGTGCACACAATCTCATATTGTAGTGAACAAATGCTCATTTGCCCAACTTCTTAGAAGTTGGACTATTCTGTGGCTTCACGTGAATCGATTAGAATGTGCTCCAGTTTCTTTCACATCTAGATGATGAGCAAGTCTGAGTTAGAACCCTCATTGTAATTCTTCTAAGGTCTAGTGCATCCTCGCCATATGTACCACACCATTCGCTTGAAAAATGGAAATATCATGAACCATAGTTCATCCATTATTTGATAACTAATTCATAATCTAAATTAAAAAAGATTATTAAGTAATACTATATGCTTACAAATTATACCTGGTCCAGTTATCGTTCTTGCTAGTTGTGTCGTATCACTTCCAAAAGAACCTAGCTACTATTTAAACAACTTAAGCTAATAGAAATTTGACTAAAATTAGTACACAACTAACTAATTAATAACTATATAAAGTATAAACTTAAATTCATTAAGAGGCTAGGACTATACCTGACTCCAGTCTTTTACTTGCACTTCATTACTTGGGTCAAGTCTTTGAATTGTATGCATCAAGCCCTTAAACACCTTTGGATGTTTGGAAAGAGTGCTTGAATAATAACAGATGAGATTATGTTAGTATGTTGTATAAAGGTAAACACATATATCAATTACCAAATAATAAATAATAAATAAAGACAATTAACAAATTAAATAATAATTAATACCTGCAACATATATATTCTAGTGAAGTTGCTTATCTCAAAGCTTATCAATCAATGTCCAATACTCTTTATACGAAGCTTTATTAATCTCTTTAATTGCTAACTTTGTCCCATCCATGACATCGTATATATAGCCAATTGTAGGCTTTATATTACTATCCACTAGTTTCAACACCTTTACTAGTGTCTCTACAATGTTCACAATCTCCTCTATCTTTGCCCAAAATGTATGCTGTTCGGGAAAGGACGATCGATGCGATATGTTTAGGAGGCCTCATTATGAGCATACGTAGACTCCACCCATTTCTCAAAAGTAAACATCTGCAGTAATTGTGCCTTATATCGCAACAATACACTCGAGGGCAATATAATTTGTGACAAATCTGGTAATGCTCGGTCGTAACAAGTCCTTGCCTTGTAAACTCCCTCAAGTGAAATCAATGAAGCTCATATGCATTTACTAATTTTGGGTTGTAATAAACATGATTTGCATAAAAAAGTTGAGAAAACTTACATGATTTAGCTCTCAAAAAGAGTTTATCCCGAAATGAAAAATTTGGTGTAGATTTCTTCAAATTGATAATTCAAACCCTAAATCAAGTTTCAATCACCAAAAATCAAAAAGATTTTAGGTTTTAGGGCTTAAAATGAGTAGAGATGAGGAGAAAATCGAAAGAAAGTGTTTTGGTGTGTTTTTAGAGGTTTACGTAACCCCTTTTAACAAATAAATGTCGGCCGAGTCCTGCGGCCAAACCGTTACGGTTTAAAATATCCCTGATATTTTCGATATATCCTTGATATTGCAGGGCTAAAAATATCTTTTACATGTTTTTTTTTTCTTACAAAATATCCCCGATATATCTCTGATATTTCTGATATATCGTTCGATTTATCACTCAATATTTCCGATATATGTTTTATAAGTTGGGGTAATTAAATGAAATGTCGACGATATATGTCGATATTGCACCACCCCGACATATCTACATAGGGTATTATAAATTTTACACCATATTGCACAATATCAATGATATATTGTTGATATCGTGCATTATCGTGCGATAGTATTGGAATGTTGGTTTTTAAGCTATAAAATAGAGCCGAATTTTGTTTACAACTTATTTATATTAAATATCATTTAAGTAAATGGTTTAGGTTACACCCCCATTTGAATTCAATAAATTTATCTTAGATCCAAATTCCTAAAGAATAAAAAGTCAACTTTCCAGTTCAAGAAAACGATCCACTTTTTAGCGTCTTTTAGGGATTATGTCAAAATTTCGATTTTCAAATGATAAAGTATTTCTCAAATCTTAAAATTTCATAAATTCAATCATATCAAAACATTACTAAAACTATGGTTCAAAAATTCAACAATATTGTGACTAATCCCAAAATAACCGTAAAGGTGCGGTTTCGGGTATTGTGACTAATTGAAATCGATACGTATCGCAGTGTCGAGCAATACGTATTGGTTTTGGCAATTTTTTAATTCATGGACTGGACTGAGTTGAGTAGACTCGAAACTTGGCCGAGTCGACTCGACAGAGTTTCGAGTTGAGTCAACTCAAAACTCGAAGGAATATTCGGCGAGTTACTAGGGTGACTCGGTTGAGTCGATTTTTTTGAACAATGATTTCCATACTATTTCCATGGGTTCCAATTTTTTTTACAATAATTTCAGACATATTTCCACGAAATGTTTCCACTTTCTAGTTAGCCAAGGTTTATAGCAAGAACGTGATTTAAAACCTTGCTTGCGTCCTAGCACTATATTGAAGACTTTGTACTGGTTAGGTACCGGGCCGACCTGGCCTTGCATCTATTTATTTGCATTGATTCTTCTAAACATGTGAAATACCTCAGACACATGTCAGATTGCAGCACTCCATGGATTCTGGTGGTACAATTCTGGATTTCGTTTTCTCATTTTGTTTTCTACCCTTTGGCCTATATAAGTTAACAGTTAGCCCCTACCATAGACTTGGTTTCTACTTTTTACCCTAGAAGATTTCTGTGGCAAATATAACACTAATACGCTAATTTTAAGCTCCTTTTCAGCGATATATGACACAAATCATTATATCACATTGTATAATGCGGTATTTTGCTTGCTATAGTATGAAAATAGTTATTTTCGTCTACATTATTGATATATATTGTCAATTCCACAAATCTCCCAATACTCAGTACCCATGTCAGAATTTGTACTTATAAGCATAGCAAAACAACATTGTTTGTGGGTTTTCTCCCTGTTTATATGATCTTATTGTTGATTAGTGAAAGTGCTTAGTCAGAGACAAAAAGACTTCTATTGTTCATGAAAGATTATACCATATAATCAGTTTCATACTTTCGTGATATAGTAAACACCAATGAAAAATGCTTTAGCAAAGATAGTGCATCACATTTCATTGATGAAACAGTGAGATTGAATGATGCAAGTTGAAGGTCCTAAAAGGAGGAGGAGGGTAATGCCTAATAGGACGTTGTACAAGCTAGTTTAGAAATGATTTGATGGTGTACACATGAACACAAGATATGGCCCTAGATAGAATGGAATGGTGAAATTTGATTTATATACAAGGCTTGAATGACAGTGATTTATTAGTAGGCATCATAAAGTTGTATTTTGATGAGAATGAATTCCCCCCTTTAATTATAGTTTAATAACGTTAAGAGATGTAATTTCTGCTATTTTTTCATCTACTCATCTTGTGTAGTTTGTTTCAAATCTATACAATATATTTCAGGATTAATTTCGTATCATGAAGATTGCATGGTAGTTTCTGATAGGTTGAGCTGTGAGTCTAAAGTCAATCCGTCGAGTTTCTTCTCAATCTAAAATATTTGCTGTAAACATGGAAACATAGGTTAGAGGCACTCCTTGAATGTTTGGCTTCCAAATTAATGGCTTCCATCATCTGTGCTTTGTACACATGCATGAATACCTACATACCTTGGACAATAAATCATGTGTGCTTGTAGTTGAATATCATAAGACCATTGTGTAGAAGGGTTTGGAGGTTAGGATAAAATTTTGATCTGTATGTAGGCTCCCTGCAAACCAGTGTAGTCAAAATGTCGCCTAGGCCACCGGCTCGCCTAGCCAAGACCTCTATCGCCTAGATCATGATCTAGGCAGGCGCTCACCAAATCTTATAAAAGGTAATATATTTTATAAATAGAAAAAGTAAATTTTGGTCGCCTAGGCATCGCCTAAGCAATGCCTCACCAAGGGAACCCCCTATCACCTAGGCATTGCCTCGATGCCTGAGTAATTGCTGCAAACCATGTTTTGATTCTTCTTAATTTTCATATTTTCTCAAAAAGTAGGTTTTAGCTACTTACCTGTTGGTTATACAATGCAGCATTTCTCTGCTTGTTTAGCTTAGCATGTTCTGACAAATTTTGTATCAGGTAACATGGAAGGCTACCTCCGCATTTTATCTAAGCTTAAGCTTGGAACAGTTGGAGAAGAGTGTAAAGTGAAAGTGAGTTCAGGCTCAGCACAGCCTCGGCAGAGTATTGGTGAGGCGGATCTTGTTGGACCAAGCCGAACAGGTCTTTGCCCCCTTCAAAGTGTAAAAATTACTTGCTTATTCAATGTATGCGATATGCATAATGCATTCTAAAAGAGCATCTAATGCATGAGATGTGCTCACATAGCATCTTCACTATGCTTGATTTTCTGAACATTATGATTTACTCTTAAATGATGCGGGGAGAAAAATCTACTGCACTGTTATTTATTTAAGAGCTACATAGTAGGACCTGTTGAATACAACATTACGAGTTGAGCAGTACACCAATCGCATATTTATATTATACACTCTTTAGGAACCGGAAAACTTTGTTAGAGCAGCATATATGTCTCTTCATTTTTGCAAAGGAAGTGAGGGGAAAGTGGGGTTGGAAAGAGAGTGTGGATGGAACTGTTAGTGCTCCGAATTCTAAATTATTACACTCTTGTTTGAGACAAGACTGATATGCATTTACACCTTTGAAGAATAAATTTTCGTGCATGGGGGAGAGAGAGAAAATCATATGTAAATAAGTGCCTATGTGTACCTCTGTAAAGTTTGTTCATTCGTAACCGAGTATTAGGTTTTCGTTATATAACTTGTGTGAGGGACTGACGTAGGGTGAAGCATGTGAGTCACTTGATTATCTGTTATTTTAGGACAGTTAAATTTTTATATCTATTAACCTTCTATGGAGCACATCTCCACTTCGTCAATCCAGCTCTAATTCTCTTGGGCAACATGTTCCTCAAGTCTCTTTTGCCTTACAAATGATAGAACCAATATTGTAGAATTAGTCACCTTTGGGGTATATCTTGGCCATTGATGTCACTAATTGCTCCTCTGTGTATGTTCTTACTGAAGTTGAATTAAATGTTAAAGAGTTATTAGGTTTTAGGGAAAGAAATAAAGAGAAGAAGAAGGGGAGAACTAGGGGTTTGACCATACGGTTAAGGTCACCTGTATGGCCAGATGACGTCAATCCCTGGTTGATGCTCCTTGATTTTGTTTTGTCTTGATTTTTGATCATGCTTTGATACCAATTTGAATGTTAAGGAATTCCCAGGGTTTAAAGAAAGAAAGTGGAAGAAAAAGGGGAGAACTTATTTTTTACGCGCCCTGTTGAACCTTTTTATTAAAAAAACTTTAATAAATGAACATAAATGCCCTTATAGAGATATATGACATGCTACGAGCCTATAGCAATAGAAAAGAACATAGATGCATTAGACAAGAAGTTGCGCTACATATATGTTGACCTGGTTAAAAAATCAAAATATATTATAAGCCCTTTGATTTTAAAGAATCCTTCCATAGTCTCAGTTTGGCCTTTACCCCTGCTTTTGTTTTATTAACCCACACTTTGTTGTTAGCAAACCCCATACACCAAGACATCTCCTCTAATCCTCTACACTACAGGCAATAAATCGTCTATAACTAGTGCTATATATATATATAAATATATTCATCACAATTTTTAATAATTTTCTACTACATGCTATAATTCATCTCTTTTCTTACACATAAAGACGGGCATGCAGGCACAGAGTTATTGGAAAATTTTAATCTTATTTGTCTATTTTGTTTTCCTTGGGTAATTTTGCGAACTTCTTTGTTTGAAAATTCTTGAAATTCTCTTCATATTGAATACTTTTTTTTTGAAGACATACTCCTATATTTTGATTTACGATTTTTATGATTGGTTTTAATTAATGACCGATCTACCACTTCATGATTGTTTTACTGCTATAACATGGAGAGAACAATGTGGCCCTTAGTTAATAATTGTGGTAGAGAAGAATATATACTAGAAATCTGATTTTTATATTTCAACTATAGTCTGAATTATTTTCCAATTGATTCATCAAGCCTGCAGTTCATTATAAATGTGCCTTTCCAGGTTGTCAGATTTAAATTTCACTTGGCAGTGTATTGGTTTCTCATATTTTAGCTACCTGATTGCTTAGCAAGTTTTTTCTTAATAATGTTCACTAAGCCTCTGTTTGGTTTGCCAAGAAAAAAAAAAAAAACAGGGAAAAGAATAGAAAAATGAAAGGAAAAGAAAATTAATTTCTGCACCATTGTTTGGTTGCTCAGAAAGAAAAAAAAATGGAAAAAGAGAACCCTTGAGGAGAGTGGCGGTGGTGTAGGTGATGGCAGTAGCAATGGTGGTGGCAATGGCAGCAGTGGTGGTGGTGGCGGCGGAGGTGAAGTGATGGTGGTAGTTGGGATTTGGGACGAGAGATGAAGTTTAAGATTTACTCTTCTCCAAATCCAAGCTTTGAGGAGAAAAATAAAATTCTCACTTTGGAAGAAAACTAGGGGCTGATTTTGTTTCCCTTTACTTTTCTACAAAAAAATTGTTTGTAACCAAATGCTGATTTTTTTTTTCCATCACCACCACCACAGCCACCTCCACTCGCCACCACACCACCACCGTTGTTGCTGTCGTCGCCACCACCGTCATCACTGGAGCCACACCCTCTTCATGCCCTTTTTTTCTTCTCTTTTTCTTTCTTCACAACCAAACAAGGGTGCAGAAATTACTTTTCTTTTCTTTTATTTTCTTTTCTTTTTCGTGTTTTTATTTTTATTTTCTTGGCAACCAAATAGAGGGTAAAAGAAAATAAAGTATCTATTTCTTTCTGTGTGGCAAAATATTAAGTGAATGACCCTTTATTTTGGTTTTATTGGTGTTCTCTTACTATTTTGAGCTCTGGTCAGGCAGAGTTCCAGTTCGGTTGTATTTGCGGAATGTCAGTGAGGATCTCAATGACTTAGAAGATGCACCTCCTATTGATAGTTGGGACAAAATCTCCTACATAAACCGACCTGTTGAGATTCCCAGAGAAGAAGGTATGCTCAGATATTTTTAATGTTCTTTGAAGAAAGCCCTTGCGGGGAGTTCATGTGAACCTGGAAAACCCAAATTGGTTATATTTCATCGATATTATATTTCCTTACATTTTGTAGGGGAAAGTTTTTATCATTGGACTCAATGGGCTTAGTTTCCTATTGTGATATGGGTTTTCTGTCACTTATATGGTTAATATTGCCGATCCAATTTGTCCATATGATAGGAGACCTTCTGGACAGGCTACATGGACAGCGCCGGAGTCCACATCAGCCCCATGTCCCACTGTGTATTGGACTTTACCCATGTGAAAGGAACTGTTCAATATATTTATTTACTATTGTTCTAAAGTAAAAAGAGGGCAATAAAAATCTATTTTTGGCACATGGTGGAAATCCCTTGGGCTGAATCTTGCCATGTGAATAGGGGTGGTTGTGACCAAACAGATCTACCCCTTTGGCACGCCACCTCAGCTGCCACATGTATCCCTGGGCTTCTTCGTATATACAGGACCTGTGTGGATGATCGGAATGTGATAGCCTTAGGGCCACTTTATTCCAGACTGTCAAAGCAATATTTATATCCTGGACTGGATAGAGAAAAGGACATGCTTATTGTGTTTTCGTAGGACTGCTTAG
Source organism: Tetracentron sinense (assembly GCA_015143295.1). Taxonomy (NCBI): domain Eukaryota; kingdom Viridiplantae; phylum Streptophyta; class Magnoliopsida; order Trochodendrales; family Trochodendraceae; genus Tetracentron; species Tetracentron sinense. The sequence continues at coordinate 15,902,309 of CM026560.1, read as the reverse complement.
TTTTAGACGGGGTCTAGAATTCATGGATAACTTTCTGCAAAAGAGATAATGTCACATACTTCATATATACTATCTCATGGTAGTGTGTTTACGCTGCCCTGCAGGTATATTCTTCAGCTTACGTGATGCTGTTAAAACTCTACTGCCTGAGTTTTTCGCAGACGAGCCCTTGATCGATGAGCAAATATCTAGAATAGAACATGAGGATGAAGGGGGAGTACCTTCAGATAATGCAAGCAGTACGAGGAGTGGAGAGGTGGGAGAAACATTGGATGAACCACATGAATTGTCTTGTTGTCCATCATCCAATAATGCTGAAATCAAGCTCGTCCGCATTCAAGGGATTGAACCCAAATTGGAAATTCCCTTCGCCTGGGTTGTGAACAACTTGATGAACCCTGAGCACTTTCTTCATATCTGTGTTTATGTCAAAGTTTCGCAAGACCTAGCAAATACAATGTGACAGGTAACATTCTACTTCAGTTTGTCCCACTCATCATGTAAGGAATCTGGGCTTCTTTCTTCAGGCAATCCAAAATTGATTTCATTTTCTGTATAAAAATGTACAGACAATTCGTCAAAAGGTAATTTCTCTATGTTATGTGAATTTAAGGCATTATAGTTCTTGTTTTTGGTAATAGAAATTTCCTCAAGTGGCTTCTGCAAGTTTATACTCCGCACCACTGCTTCTACACCTGTGGCACTCATCATTTCGGGCAGAGTACCATCACAAGGGCCTCATGTGGAGAGAATTTCTCACTAGATCCTCTTTCCAACATCTTCCTTCAACATCAAATAGGTCTGACATTTTCTATTTGGATTGTTGGATTAATTCCTCCCTTCCTTCAGGTAAACTATGCAAAGCCCATGAAGGTCTGTACCCTTTGTCTAATTCCTCTCTTCCTTCAAATAAACTATGCAAAGCCCATGAAGGTCTGTGCCCTTTGTCTGCCTCTAAATAGGAGCACAGAGGAAAATAGAGGGCCTCTCAAAACCTTGCTGCACAGAGAATCTGGATTCAATATCAATCTCAACCCATGTTTTGCTAAGAGAGCCTTGTTAAAAGTGGTTAAATTGTTGGACCTGTAACCTAGAAAACTGAAAAGAAAGAAGGCAGTTGGATTTGAGGCTTAGAAGCTATTGTCTTTATACCTTTATTCGTCCCACACGTCATCAATCGGGCCCAACAAATAAGGCTCTAGGCAGATACAACTGATACAATCTTGTTGCTGTATAACAAGTTCAATTTTCTGAATTAAAGGCCCGTTTTAGAACATTGTTTGTCTTTAAATATGCTCAGAATAGAGAAGACAAAAAGAGTGAAGGTCGGCTTCCAGCAATGATTATTTCAGTGCTCATCCAAGGGAAATGTTGTCCCATTTATGGAGGTTAAGACAATCCTTTGAAGATAATTTCTTTAAGGATACAAAAACCAAAGGATGCAAACCCTAGGAATTGTTACAACACAAAAAACAAAAAAAAAACAGGACTGCTTTTTCAAAAACTAAAACAAAACCGGACTAAAATCTCTTCTCTGCTATTATAATGGGAGGGATAGACTGTTGGTTGATATTTCTCCTTTCAAGACTATCCTTAACCAATAAAAAATAGGATACATAAAAAACGGTTTTTTTTTTCAAAGTTACAAACAGTTGCAACTCCCATAAACATTTTATCTTTCCCCACTTTTACCACTTCTGTAATTCCATCTTCACTTAAAAACAGACCAAACACAACATTAGCAAAAGCACTTAAAAAAAAAAAATGACAACGAAGGTAATTGATACTCATAGATTTCAGCGGTTGTAATGGAGTCCATGCACTATCAAATACATGGAATATTGCAAATTCTCTTAGTCGGGGAAGGTACGATAATCTCCAAAGTATATTAGTTGTTTTTCAAAACCCTAACCCTGCCAAGGATCTCTCAAGCATTTGTTGTATCAAATTTTCTGGCAGTTAAATTTGCAGCAGCTATTCTGCCACAGTTCTGGTTTGAAGCCCCAATTCTTATAGAAGAACAAAAGGACAAAACCCTAGAAATCAAGAACTAATCCAAAGATAGTTGTGTTTTTGATCTCGGTCGATTTTTTCAGCAGTTTATATAAGAGAGTGATCTTTATCAAAATAGTGAGAGTAGTTATTTTAGAGAGTTACAGTGACTTTAGGATTCTGTTATCTTTGTAATATTATAAAAGGATTGAATGAATGAAAGAAAGAAAAAAAGAAAAATTACAGAACTTCAAAAGGGGGATTTTAGGAGGTGTTGATCTCTCTCGAATGAGACCAAAAAATGTTGATCTCCCTTTGACGAGATCAAGAGGTCCGATGTCCCTCTAAATGATCTCATCTTCTCTCTCTTCTTTCTATTTTTATTTTATTTTTGTAAAAAATTCGTATTAGAGACACTGCTGAATCAATTATATATATGTATATATCATTCTACTAATAAAAGTATAAGGAGTAACCTAAATTTTATGTAGACATAATTAACCTCCACTTTATTTTATTGTTGATAAAGTAAACATTATATTAATAAATAAAGAGCAAAGTTTATGACTAATTTTTATAGTGATTCTTAGGGATAATATGGTCATTAGAAATTTCATTAATGGCATTCTATGCAAATAATGAACAATTAAATTTAAGAAAGCTTACTCTTTAATAGGATCATACTTAAATTAGAATTCTATTGACATTATCCTATAAAAATTAGAATTTTATTAACAATATCCTATTTAAATTAGAATTCTACTATTTAGTCTTTATGGTATTACATGTCTCGGTCTCCCCATGACAATATTTCTTCCAAAGTGATTGAGGAGCATGGTATCTAGTTTAACAACACCATGCAAGACAAACCAAGACTTGAAAACTGGAGATACCCTTTTGACATAGATTTCGGTGAAGTGTGCTCCAACATAACAGATGATCTAGAACATCCTAACGAGAGCCCTATGTGTCCCTTTCATCACTCATTAACTGTGGTTCAGATTTACTCACCTAGGGCTCATATATCTAATCTTAGTTTTTAGAAAAAAAACTTAATTTACAAATATTAACCTTAGATTGATTAAGTTTAACCACGGTTAAAGGAGGCTCTACAAGCCGCCATGTGTCCCCTTTATTACCCACTAATTGTGGTTAAGATTCACTCATTCCTAGGGTTCATCCATCTAATCTTGATTTTTAGAAAAAAAAATATTAACCATAAGTTGATCCAACTTAATTACAGTTAAAGGGTGCTTTACAAGTCGTAACGTGTCCCTTTTAACACCATTAACTGTGGTTAAAATTCACTCATCCCTAGTGTTCATCCATCTAACCTTAGTTTTTATATTAAAAAAAAATTAAATTTTTTTAATATTTGGTTAATTAAGCTTAATCATAGTTAAAAGGAACTCCCCAAGCCTGATTAAGTTTAACTAATATTATAAAAGAAGACAAAAAGGGACATTTGGTGGCCCATAGGCGCAATCACATTCTACTACAGTAAAGTGTTAAATATTGAATGCCCATGGAATTGTACGCCTCTGATGGTCCATCAAAACAAATCGACCAACACAAGGCAGCTTGGAAGGATAACTCTATCCCGCCTCTATTTTGGAGGTGGTCCAAAGTCACATGATTCTACTCTTATTTTGAGTTAATGCATTTAATAATTTGTTTGGTAACAATTTCTCTAAACGAGAATAATTCTATTCTACCTAACAAGTCTAATTTGATTCAATCCTAAGTTTGTTGTCAAATAGTCTTAGAAATCAATTCTTACCATATAATAATTCCAAATTGTGTTTGTTGCTGTATAAATCTCATATAAGATTTTTTTCCGTAGAGGCAATGTAAATGTGAAGTTTGTGAAGTCTTCTTAAATGGATGTATAGTTTGCCTCTTTCCTATAGTTTCAAATTAATTTAGAGTTTATATTTTTTAATTGATTTCTTATTTTAAAATTTGTCAAATTTAATATAAAACTAATGATTAAAATATTTTAAATCATTAATGAAAAATTAATATGAGCAAAGCACATGCAAAATATATATATATATATATATATATATGAGAGAAAACGACAATGAGAGACCAGATCTTGTCCACTTGCCAATCGCACTCACAAAGCCCTCTTTTAACTGTTTAATTTTTTCTAAAAACTTAGGTTAGATTGTTGAACCCTAAGGGTTATTGAAACTTAACCACCGTTAATAGGGGTTATAAGCGACACGTGTTGATCTGTGGGTGCGATTGAACTCAGGTAGTGTTCAATCACAATTGACTAATCAAATCTCAATGATATATTGGTGTCGGTATGGGTAGAGAAATTTGTGTGTAGCATAGTTTCAATAATGGCTGTTACTTAATTGGCCTGACTATAAATAGATTCAATTTAAGGTTAGATTATCTACCTTTATGAGCTTTTGAATCTTAACCACTAAATGGAGTTAAAAGTGGAAAACGCCCTGTAGGTGAAGATGTTTCTACTATTTATTCCTAAAAACTAAGGTTACATTTAAGTTTATTTAACAGAGGTGAAAACCTGTATTAGAAGTTTTAATCTTTCGTGTTAAGAATTTTTTACTATTTTTCTAAAATAAATGTTATAGTGAATCTTAACCACATAGGAGTTTTGAAAGTGGCACGTGCTGATATGTGTGTGCAGATTTTTTACATATTTAGTTTCTAACTACTTAAGGTTAGATTATCTAACCTTACCTTTTTTTTTCCCTAAAAACTAAGGTGACACGCAATAAAGTTAATTTAATTGTGTTGATCATCCAAATTAAATAGAAACTTGGATGGTTGATCATCCAAATTAAATAGATATTTCGGAAGACTGGATCCAGTCCAATTTCGATTAAAATGGGAGAGTTCGATCGCACTCTCGAATCCCTCTGTTAACTATGGCTAAGAATTTTTACTCCTCAGGGTCAAATTTGTTTAAAAAAATTCTAAAAGTAAAGGTTAGATTGTTGAACCTTAAGGGTTAGTGAATCTTAACCACAATTAATAAGAGTTAGAAGGGACACGTGTTGATCTATGGGTACAATTGAATTCTCCCTGATTTCAATTGCAATTGACTATGATCCATATCACATCTCCGAATGTGTGGCTAACATTTTATATATAATTTATTTTATTTTATGTCTCTGATTTTTCTTTGTGGTTCTTTTTTATCTTGAGTGGTTAAAGATCAATTTGACTGGGATTTTGTGTTTAGGCCTTAAATGGGTAATGTTCCACTATTACTTTTAAAACTTACCAGTGGGCGGCACGTGAGAGAGAGAAGGGAAGGGAAGAGAGACTGGGAAGAGGGATCCTAGTGAGGGAATTTTGAAAAAAAATTTAAATATTTTGGCTATGGAAACTTGAGGGACTTTTTAGATAATAAAAAAAAATTGTGAGGGACCGGTAGTATAGAAAGTGACATTTTGAGAACCAAAAAGCCCTACTTCTTCTCTTGAAAAGTAGTTACCATGTAGAGAGGGTGTGCCTCTTCATTGAGAGAGACCAAGGAGGGAGCATGAGAGGAAGATAAGGATATAGATTCGAGGGAATTGTGGAGATATAGAGGGATTATTGTTAGTTGTAGTTGATATTACTTCAATACCCCTACTAACTTTTCTCATGTAAAATATGATAGCATAATATCTTTATTTTGTTTATATGGAATTATGGACAAAATAGGAAAAATATAAAAAATTCATCTTACTAACTACGTTTATAGTAAGATACCATAAAATTGGGACTCATTAGGAATATATGAAAAAAATCAACCAAGTTTTTAACCCCGCTTTGAAGGGGGATCCGGATAAAAAATTTATGCGGAAACTGAATCCCCTAGATCTTAACACCATAGAAAATATCAAATTCTATCTAAGAGTTTAGTCATATCACCTCGGTGAATGATGTTCACCGGTGAAGCTTAATTCACTCGAATCGTCAGAACTCTTTGTAGAGATTTCTCGGAAAAATACTAGAAGCTCGATCATTGTTCTTCGCTATCCCCACGAATCTTAAGAATCTCCTTTAGAATTGTTGAAGCAAGAGGAAGAAGATGGAATAATGGTGTAGATCTTTTATCACCAAAATCCCTAAGGTTCAAAACCCTAGAATTGAAAATCCCAACTTGGAGCACCCTTGTAGCTTCACAAAAACCCTAGAGACTCTCCCTAGGGGCTCACGGTTTGGAGAGGAGGTGAAGGGGAGAAAAAAATTCTGGAGAATTGTGTTGTGTACCGGTCAAGGGGTGTTGGAGTATATATAGACTAGGATCCAATCCTAATCCTACTCCAGCTATACCTTATCCCTTAAGGAATTATTTGACAATAATAACTCTTATTATTTAATAAATAATTTCCTAGTTTATCTATAACTACTCTAGTTATAGAAGACTTACTAATTAAGGAGTCCTTCTAATAAGAGGGTTCTTTAATTAAATAGATAAGTCAACAACCAACACATGGAGGAATCCTAGTCAGGAAACCTAAACCACAAAAGGGGGGGGGGGGGGGGGGGGGGGGGGTGAGCATCAAGGGGGCGTGAGGTTTGGGTGGGAGTGCAAGACTCCTTGTTGCAATCCAAATCCATCTTATTTTAATCCTAATTGCAATTCAACCATTGGATTTTAATTCCATAATTAATATAATTATTACTCAATAATTATTCAAGTAACCAAATCCTAATCCAATTAAGATTTTCAAAGTGGGCGCCCCACCCTAGGGTTTAAATCCATGGGCTTGGGCCTATATTAAAGGTCCATATTAATGGGTTTATGGATATGGGTCAAACCTATTTCCCCTTTAATTAAGTTAATTAAATAATTATTAAAATAATCTCTAGATTTAAATTAACAATTAATTTAAACCATAGATTAACTTTTAATCTATTTAATTAATGATTAACTTTTAATCACTTAAATAATTGATTAACATTTAATTAATTATTGAGCTTGTATTTCTTATGTGAGTATCTCCACAGATTGCTTTGGGACATTCTTACCCTGGCTTACCCAATGTTATCACATTGACCCTAAATAGGAAATACATCGGAATTGCAAGTGACGTGAAATATCCATGTTGCAATTGAATCTCAGTGTATGAATATTAACCAATACGGATCCCGCCACATTAACTTTTTAATTCGATTTATCCTTCCAAATACATTATTCCTAATGGGTCTTTGAGATTGACATACTATCTAACCCATAACCCATTGCACATCATCCGGGTTTCCAAGACTTATGATTAAGCCATGAGAAACAATTTTTCATGAAAAACATTTTGAGAAAATCCTTTAATAAGTATAATATCTTTTAATTAAAGTATATTTCAAAACTTATTTTAATTTCAAAATCACCTGCACAGGATTTGAACTTAATCAATTGTCTTACCCGAAACTTGGATAATCTCTCAAATAAATGAGCATTGATTTCTTGTTTGAAATTTATCATAACTTGAACAGCTTTTTGACTATCCAACTGTCACTGTATCGTATTCCCTAAGGTAGAAAATACTTTGGTGGACTCAAAACAGTCAGATCATTGCCTCAGTCATAGATGAACACATTAGATTTAAGGATCATCGAAACTGTTCAATGTGAATGAGAGACCAACTATCTGATAGTATGTTTATACAAGAGGTCTCTCATTGAATGCAATCAGTGAATGTACATTTAAGCACCCATATGCTGATGTGTAGTCTCCACTACAATAGTTCGAGATAGAACTACATCTCAACTATTGAGAACATTTTAGCATTGTGGCAGCCATATAAGTGAAGTGCCCAGCTTCACCCACTGTTGTGATTATATAAGGTATAAGGAACCGGAAAGTTATATCTGCCTGTGATAATCTAATCATATAACTTTCTTACAATATATCCTAAGGACCTTTATCGATATCTCATATCGTATAGATCATCTCATGATCATGGTCAATTATCCATAATGAATACACAATAGATTAAGAAGAAGTCTTTATTAATCAAATTAATAAGAGTCTAATAATCTAAATGACTTTTCTGGGCATCATGTCTAACACGCTTCTTTCATTATAATAGTAGAGATAATAACTTTGCTTAGAGGGTATTCTTGTTCTTTTGAGAGTTGCTTAGGAAATGGAAACTTTCCTTTTTTTTTTTTTTTTTTTCAATTTTTAAATTCTATATAGATGATAGTTTTGTTAATATGAAGTTTGCATTCATGCTTGACTTTTGTGGGGCCCTTTAAAAATGAATTGGTAATTTTTATGCTTTCGTTGGTTCAAATTCGATTTTGATAACATAATTTGCTTCTGGTAGAGTTTTACTAACAGTTGAAATCTGCATTTTTGTTTTGTGCTTATATTAAAGCCCTATTTAATGATTTGATGTTATGTGCTAGGATCTAATAATCTGATGTCTGCATTCATGCTTGATAATCATCATAGTTTCATTCTCATATTTTTGCCTGTGCCACTCTTTTGTCTTTTCCTTGTATCATTTTCGAATGTGAAGATCAAGCGGTTAACTAAACAGTTTATTGTGTTTCATAATTTATTCTACACTAGATTTTATTTCTATTTTTTAATTCAAAAAAATTTATATAAAAATTCATTTATCATTTGGTTTACTATTTTATAATCGTGTGAACTATACACTCACATGCATTGCATGTGCCTTCCGCTAGTGTAATATTAATAGAACCTAACATAACCCAACCCAACCCAACCCAATATGGCGCTGCACGCGCATGTGTGTTTGAGCATAGGGGCATAGGAGGAATATGTAATAAATTTCAATTTCCTTTGAAGATCCAAGCTTTCTTCCAACTCTCCTTTCTTTCAACTCTCCTTCTTGAGCATAGAGGTGTAGAAGGATAATAAATTTCAATTTCCCTTTAAAGTCCAAGCTTTCTTTCAACTCTCCCTACCAGATATTTTTTTTGATAATAAAAATCCGATGGAACTATTCAAGACAAACTTGAAAAAATTCCACATTTTAGTTTTAAGATTTCCAACATGTCCCTAAAACCCATTTTACCATTTTCCTTAGCTTGACACATCTTTTCTTATGCAACCATTATTCATCCGAAAGAAATTGAAGAATTTCTTTGGAATCTTACAACGTTCTTTTTTTTCTTTAATAGATGGTTAGATCTTCGTCTGGGTTCAAATCCTCCTGAGAGGTCCACTAGAGAGATCGCAACTTGTGTTGAAGAAACAACACGATGTTGTCTCTCCTTTGACTTCAAGAAAATCTCACCATTAGGGAGGATATTTCTGGGCAAATCTTCTTAGGCAATTTGAAAGCACCCCATTGCAAATGTTAGGATAGCTTGGTCCTCTGCTTTTATGAGTACCCCCATTCTTGCTTGGGAGAAAGAAGGGCCACTTTCCACCCTTGAACCTTTTTCGCATTAGAGGACCGCAAGGTGCTTTTCCAAGTTGACCACACCAATTAAATTTCAACACATCGGGAAAGGGAAATAACGTTAAAATAAAATAAAATTTAAACTACCACGTGTCAATTTACAATTGGATGGTCAGTTTCCAGTGGTCCGTTTTCTATTTTCCTTACGTGAAAACACCTCATATTCTTATGTTGGGATGAGGCATTTTGCAACAACGAAGAGAGAGTTTGGGCACATAGAATGAGCAAATAAGGTAAGAGCGGGTCTCCCTGCTGTAATGTACGAGTTGGAATTATTCTCCCCTTTGGCCATCCAATATTGATGATAATTGAATAGGAGGCCATGGCCACACCCTAAAGAATATGCTGGACCCATCTATCACATAAGACCAGTCTCCTGATGATTTTTTTTAAAGGAATGGCCACTCAATCTTCTGGTAGGCTGTTATGACTACTTTGACGGGGCCTGATCTCCATGAATGCCACATCGAGGGGGCAAAACTATCTTACAGATTCTCATATTTCCCTGCTTAACCCTAAAAACCTAGACCCCTTATTTATAGAAGGATTTTGTTAGCCCCAATCGCAAATCTTCCAAAGACGCATCTGGGGTGCTACAAATGTCCAGTATTCTCTGACTTTCACTTTTTAAACTGTTAAAACAATGAAACATCTCCATGTGTTAGCCTCATCTTGCGTCTATGGAAAAATTTGGAGTAAATGCGGCTGGGTACAAGCTGCTATATTGTACCCTTACCCCTATATTTCAAACTTTAGAGGTACTGTGGGAGTTTCTTTGTCTTGTTTGGGTACAAGCTTTCTCCTTCTCAAAGGGTTTTCTCTCTTGTGGAAGTCTGGTTTTAATTTTGAGCGGTTTGTTTTTTGGTTTGGGCTTCATTTGTGATCAATTAGGGAGGAACCTCTGATAATTTTTCAAAGAAGTTGGTGCTAACAGATAAGGAAAAAAAGGGATTTTGGTTGGGCTGAGCATCAATGGCTAGCACGGAGATTTGTTGGTGTTATGAACACTTTACATGTGGCTGGCAGCAAAGCCTTTGTAGCATCATGACATATCTTTGGGATAGAACTGAACCCCTCGAACTGTGCCTATGATAAAATAACTTTTCTTTTAATTTTTGATAACTAATGTGCTAACGACTATTGGATGGTTGGCCCGATATTGTATAAGGGTTACAAATGGGCACTCCCTATTTCCTTTGTTTTATATTGCTTTTCTCAGTGCTTCCTTTTTTCGTTTCTTATTTTAGTGCACTCTTTACTTTGAATTAATATTTTGTTTCATGCAGTAAAAAAATGTTCCCCTTTTTATCCCTTAATTTTTTTGTTATATTATGTAAATGCTTATTTAATTGTATTCTGGATTTGAGGAAATGAAGTAAGCTTGAGAAATAACTGTGGACAGAGTTTTCTCATATTCAATGTTACTTTAAAATGGCACTTGGTTAGATTTATTTTAATTTTACATTTGCCCATCTTTATTTTTTTGATTCCTCTTCTTGCGTTTTGTCAAAATAGATTAATGATTTTCTTTTGATTTTTTCCTTCATAATGTATCAGGGTTCTGTTTCAATTTAATAGATATTTGAATGTGTTTCGGTTATGTTTTTGTTATTAGAATGCATATTATTTTAAGTTTTTTTTGTAGTAAGTAAGCATATATTTACATATTCTATTCTTTTAATGTGCGGCCTTTGATTTTCCTTTTGATTAATTAATCTTATTTCTTTGCATATTTGAATTTCTCATCCTATCACTTATATTATTCTTATAATTCCCGGTGCATCGCACGGGCCACATTCTAGTTTATGATGATCATGGAGAAAAGATTATGGTCTATTTTAAAATATAAGAGATTACCAATATTTTGTTGTTTTTGTGGTATGTTAGACCATAAATGATAAAGACTGTGAAATGCATTTGTCTAAGAAACCATTTAAGTCTTTCTCTGAACCCCAATATGTAGCATGGTGTAGAGGGGTGTTTTGATTCTTGAAGAAATGGGGTTTACTGCAACCTCAATCTAGCCTAAATCCGATATCCAGACCGTTCTAAATTGAGTTATTTTTGGGAGAAATGATTCAGAGATCACAAGAAAGAAAAGGGGAAAAAGAAGAAAATGATTCAGAGGGAGAGAAGAAAGAACAATGAAGAAAAGTAGTGACAGAATGTTTTTCCTCGATGAATCCTTTACTTTCTCTCTGTAAGTTCTGTTTGAAAATCTGATTTTTTACGAAATCTTCTGGGAATTAGAAAAAATCTCTCCTCCTCAACAAGGAGGGGTCACCTCTATTTATAGGTGATTAACAAAATCGTAACTAACTTGTACAACTGTCATAACCGTTTTTTGTAACTGACTTTTAGAGAGAAAATATTGGATTCCATCAAGATAAAGGCGTTTTGTCACCATACCTCCTTTAAGCTTTTATGACCAAAGCTTTCAGATATATTCTTCAAAGGTTAAAATCGGTATTCACAATATCCATCTTTTAACAAATTCTATCTAAGCCCTCCAAACCACAACTCATCATCCTCCCCCAAAAGCAATTGGTAACTACATCGTGAAAGCGGGTCATACGCTTTCATGGTGTACTGTCCTACTGAGGTAATATATTAGTATTCAGACAGCAACACTCCTCTAAAGTAATAATCATGATAGCAATAATAATAATAACGATGATAATAATCATCTAATAATCATCTCAAGTCCAATAGGGAAAGCGTAGGTGCTGGACGAAGACACCCATCCCTTATCTCAAGTCCAATAGGGAAATCGTAGGTGTTGGACGAAGACACCCTTCCCGTATCTCAAGTCCAATAGGGAAATCGTAGGTGTTGGACGAAGACACCCTTCCCGTCAGGCCTTAAGAGAAACTGAGGAAAAATCCATCCTCAATGCTTTCTCCCTGACTGTCAGCCCAGGAAGTAATCCATGCTTCACTAGAATAGGTGATGAGGGGAAACAGCCACACTCATTCCCACGGGGAGGTACCAATCCATACCGTTCACCCCTGACAAAACAAATCTTCTTTCTGGCAGAAGTCATCAGAAAGGTATACAAGGAGGGTACTAATCCATACCACGCCCATCATCATGAGAAAGGGGTTGAAAGCCAGAACGAGGCACTGAAGCCATATAGAATATCCGAAGGCGTTGAAGCCTGAATCAACATCAAAGGCATTAAAGCCTGAAACAGCATCCAAAGGCGTTAGAGCTTGAAATAGTATCCAAAGGCGTTAGAACCTGAAATGATATCCGAAGGCGTTAGAGCCTGAAACAATATCCAAAGGTGTTAGAGCCTGAAATGATATCCGAAGGCATTAGAGCCTGAAATAATATCCAAAGGCGTTAGGACTTGAATCTGTGTCAATAGCGTTAAAGGCGCAATAGTTTCAACTTTCGTCAGTGACATAGGGTAAAATTGTCATTAATGAGCAAAAAATCCTTTTTATGAACTAAAAGCATAAGAGCTTAAAATCATTGATTATTAATGACCAAAAATCATCATTATCAGATAAACATGAAATTCTGTTAACCAATTCTCAAAAAAGATTTTAGTATGTGTAATATGTTAGAACGTCCTTTGAGCCACGTGTCATTATTTTATTGAATTATGAACAACGTTCTTAAATTCAAAATTTCACAAGTCAAGCTTTTCAATAACCATCATCAACATTTTTAGCCCCCTGTTTGTGAGGGCGCTTTTAGGCTTAACCATACACCAAAAGCGTTTGAGCAGACAAATCATCATGATAAAAGGAGTTCATTAAATAATATGCTATCATAAATTTGGCGTCTTAAAAAAAATGTCTTTTCGAATCTCGCTTAAAACAACTTGCCACATTTATAGCCAATAAGATCACGCAGCCAGCCTGTCAAGGTCATTATGATCGTACCCTTTTTTTTTGAATTTTAAATCAAAACGTGCTTCTTGAAAACCGCACTCCATAAATGTTTAATCATTATAAAAATCAGATAATCAGTTCTTTATGGCTTTACTGTTCATCTTCTTCCTCGTGCAAGTATACCCTGAGTTTTTCATCTTTCTTCTGTGATTGAGTTTTTATTGATCTTATTTTGGTTTTCCTTCAAAAGAATCAAGGACTTCGATCTCTTATTTGGATTTTCAGAACATCTTTTAGAATTCTGGTGAGTTTCTGCTTTCTTATCTCTTTGTTTACTATTTCTATTTGACTGTTTATGCTTATACTTGCTGTTTTACTCTTTTTTTTTTTTTTTATATTTGTTTCATCATCTGAATGGTTTTGATTATCTGTATACTATGTCATTTTATTTACTTTTGTTCTTTTATCGTTGTCATTACATGTATATTTATTTATATATGTATGTTATTGTTGTTTATTTCAATTTTTTTTTTTTAGAAGAACACACTGTAATTTATCATTTTTTTTCTATTTCTGCAACTTTTACGCTTTTAGCTATGGCATCTTCTTCTCAAAAAAATATTTTAAGTAATGAATTTTGGGATTCAGCTATGCATCACTCCTGGGATACCGCTGTTCCTTCTGATGGGTGGGCTTTGCCTTATGAAGATATTGACGGAGCTAAAGGATTTTGTCCTTCACCTTTCGCCACTACTATGTTCAGGGTAGAGAGGAAAGATTTTCCGCTTTCACAAGTTAATTTTAGTTCTCATAGCGGTTGCACCAAGGAATGGACAGCATGGTGTGATTACATACTCACTCATCCAGAGTATGGTCCCAAATTACATGCAGCTGAAATTTTTAGAGCAATAGAGCTTTCGAAGGATTTTGAAGTTAGAAAAGACACAAATAGCTTATCACAACTGGTTACCAGATGGAACAGTCAGACTCATACTTTTATTACTTCGTGGGGAGAAATTACCCCTACTTTGGAAGATGTAATGGCGTTATGGAGATTGCCGATCTTTGGGAACAGTGATATACAAGACGTTGTTTTGAGCAAAGAAGAGATAAAAGCGTCAAGACTTTTGCATGCTCTTGTTTGGGAGTCAAGAGTAAATCCCGTTTGGGGAGCTTCAAAGGAATCCCATGCAAGGCGGCCAAATTTTTACGGCTGGGTACGCTATTTCTTTAGAGAGAAAGGCCCTGTGAACAAGGAGACAGGAGTTAGAGAATATAAATATGGAAAAGAGTACAAGTCTCCTTTGGAGCTGACAGCGTTTATCTGCATGTGGCTGTCAAGATACATTTTTGAAGGCGCTCCAACGGTTAAAGTTTTGGACAGATTATTCCCCCTGGCTTTCCGCCTTGCTGATGGTCAGAACTTTCCCTTAGGAATATATTTTTTGGGAACTTTATACAAGAATTTAGATCAAATTCACAAGTGTCAGGCCTGGTCAGCAGGTTCTTATCATATAGAATCATTTGTTCATACCGCTTTCCTACAAATGTGGTTATGGGAACGCTTTCCCGGTTACGCGCCTTCAGCTAGGCAATTTTCTCCTTTACAAGCTGATGATACCGCTGTTGAAGATCTCCCAAGTCCAAGGGCATGGTGGTGGAGTAGCATTTCTAGGAAGAAGGATGCGTTGATTTTTGATTTCGTTGACAAGGAAAAGTGTTTTTGCTTCAGGCCTTATATTGAGCCTTTGAAGGGAATTGAAAAATTTTGTTATCATTCCGAAACTCCTTTGGCTTTTCTGGGTACAAATCTGAAGAGCGGGCAGAAATTTCATTGAAGACTCTTCATTGTTTTGCTATCTTGTCCAAGTGCCACTTAATAGGTCTCTTCAGTGTGGACGGCGGCAAGACAAACAGTTTTTGTCTTGAGTCTTACAACCCTGATCAATGTCTGAGGCAGTTTGGGCTTGATCAAGGCGTTCCTGATGGTGTAGCTGAATCTTTCTTTTTAAAGAGAACCATGAAAGCTTTCATTCTAGAGAGTTGGTCTTCAAACTTAAGGCCGTCTGTTGCCGGTTTCTACTTGGCTGGGGAGCACAGGATGGGCAGATGTATGAAGAACTACCAGCTTTTCTGGAAAGCTTGCATTGGTACTTTCAAAGCCTTTGTTCAAGGTCCGCCAATGCTCAGTCAAACGATTAATTTGGCTTTGGACAAGGAAAAATGTTTGAAAGAGCCACCTGGTGCAGGCAAGAAAAGGAAGGCAGTAGCTTCTCCCCGCAAGAAATCAAAATCAAAATCCGCTGATGGAGGTCCCTCAGAGATCCGAGAGGAAAACATTACTCCTCCTCAGCTTGCAACCATTACTGCTCCAAAAGCGGCTACTCCAAAAGCGCCTAGAATAAAAAAGATTGCAATAAAGAAGAAGGCTCCTTCCTCTAAGAAGCGAAAGAGCCAATCAGTAAGCAAAGCTTTTACAATTAAAAATAATTTCTTATTTGTATACTTTTTGCAATTTCTCATTACTTTTTTTTTCTTATCTTTTTATTAAATTTGTCACAGGATCCTTCTTCTGATAGTGAAGATAATGAGCCATTGATTGTGCGCAAGCAGAATCTACAAACTCAACATGAGTTAGGAAGGACTGAAACTTCTTTTACTCAAGAGAAGAATACAGCACCGCTTTCGGATATTGGTGCAGGAAGCTCTGGAACTCCATCTACTCCAGTGGGACTCAGCATCCCTGAAGATGATGTTGCTGATATTCCTTTCCCTCCATCGGCGGAAGCAAGAGTACAAGTTGAAAATTTGGCAAATGTTTGGCCTGAGAGTGAACCCAGTTCCTCCCCGCTTTCCAAAAAGAAAGATCAACCTGCTAAAGCTTCTGGTGTTCGGAGAACCGCAAACCCTGCCAGAACCATTGACATCGCTAAAGCGTTAACATCTCTGAAGAGAATGAGATCACAAGCTATCAAGGCGAAATCACTTCTTCTTCAAAGGATAGCGCAATCTTCATCACCTCTTATGATTGAGGCTATTATTACTGGTTCTGAAAACACAGGTTAGTTTTTTTTTTAAAAGCGTTTTATTGGTATTTGTATATATATGCTTATCTTTATATTCGTGATGCATTAATAAAGTGTTCTAACAATATGTATTATTTTGAAGGTCCTTCTGAAAGCGCCCAGGTTGAACCACCGGAAAGTATTGTTTCTGCTTCTGCAACAGTTGAGACTCTTTCTGATGATCTTCTCAAGGACAAAGATTCAAACGTTGTTGAGGCTGAAGTACAAAATATTTTTGATGAAAGAACTACTGGGGTTGAGGCCTCAGAACAACTTATGGAGGTGGAGCCTCCTTCAGCCAGTGAAATAGCGTTTTTCTCTTCCGTGGTGCAGAATTCTGTGCAACAGCCTCTTCCTGAAATTATTGCAGAGGTTTCTTCTTCTCTTCATAACACTTCTTCTATTGGCGGAAGCACTCATACGCCAATGCCTTCAACTGAGAGTGTCAGTGTTCAAATGATTGCTTCTACTGAAAGCGTTATCATTGGCTCTTCAGAAATTATTGAAACAGAAGCTGCTCTGGAAGGCGTCCATGAAGATGTTCAAGCTGCCAGTTCTGCCATGGAAGTCAATGTTGCTTCAAATGAGGAAATGGCAATCACTGATTCTGATCTTCATGCGACAGCCTTTTCGCCAGTTATTACATCAGAATTATCCGCTTTCGTTGGTAATTTTATGAGTGAAGACCCCGCTACACCTTCTACTTCAATAGAGCCGCTATCAGTCAATTCTCTCGATGATATTCTGAAGCGATACCCTGTTCCTGAAAGTTCAGTCCCCTTATGGACAGAGATTCTATCAGGACATCACTGCTACCTGCTCTTTGAAGAATCCTATCATCAGGGCGGGCTGCATAGAGACAGTATGCTCTGTTATCAGAAGGATTAGAGATATCAAGCCTCATCTTGCATTTCTGAGGATAAAGACTCTTGAAGACTGGGGGCAGGAGCTGAAGGAGTTAGAGGATATCAATGTTAATGTGAAATGGTTAACAGATTTTCTGAATAGTTTATCTGTTACATTTTTCCAAGCCAAGAGCTTTGCCAGGTTGAATAGCTCCTATAAGAATAAAGTGATCAAAGCGGAAGAATTTAAGAAAACATTATCAAATGAACAAGATAGTATTCATATTATTCGTCGAGAAATTGCCCGCCATCAAGCTATGTTGGAGGAGAAAGAAAAGAAGATAAAAGCTGCTCAAGATCGTCTGACGGTTTTACAAGAAGAAATCAAAGCAGATCATGAAGAATATATTCGTCTAAAGGCTTCTGCTGAAAGACTTGTATATCTAAATGAGAAAGGCTTTACCTCTGATATTTTGTAAAAGCTTTTTCTTTACTCTTTTGTAACTCTTGTCAAATTTTATATGAATACAAAGAAAAAGTTTTGTTACTTTTCTTATTAAGCATAGTACTTTTTTAACCATTTTACATTGATAGGATCATGTAATATTTCACCAGATGGCGTAGACAAAAGACAATAACCGCTGTCAAAACTTTGCCTTATCAAAAATGGCCATTCCCAATTAGGAGTAAACTTCGCTACTTTTGTACCATTCCTGATATGAATAGCTGTTCGAAGGACCAAGTCACCTTCTTTCAGAATTCTATGTCGTACTGCCTTGTCATACGCTTTAGCAACTCTCTTTTGATACGCTTTTGTCTTTATAGCTACAGCTTCACGTTTTTCATCCATAACTTCTAACTGAGCTAATCTAGCAGCTTGGAGGCATGCCTCTTCTCCATCAAATACTTCAATTCTTGTAGATGGTATCTTGATTTCCAGAGGCACAACAGCTTCTGTCCTATATACTAAAGAGAAAGGGGTAACACCTGTTGCAGTCCTTGCTGAAGTTCTGTAAGCCCAGAGCGCTGTTGGAAGTCTTTCACACCATTTTTTATGAGCTCCTTCTATCATTTTTCCAATTATCTTCAGAATAGTCTTGTTAGTAGCCTCTGCTTGCCCATTCCCTTTAGGGTAATAGGGGGTTGACTTCTTGTGTTTGATATCATATTTCTCCAGTAACTCTCTTATATTAGAATTTATGAAAGGCGTTCCATTATCAGTGATGACCTCCTTTGGTATCCCAAAGCGGCAGATGATGTTCTCTTTAATAAATTTAGCCACCATGATACCTGTAGCCTTTCTTAATGGTATAGCTTCTACCCACTTGGTGAAATATTCAGTAGCCACAAGTATCCAAACATATCCTTCAGCAGGAGGATTAACAGGTCCGATTAAATCTAGCCCCCAAGTATGAAAGGGCCAGGGTGTAGAGACATACTGTAGAGATTGTGCAGGTGCATGAATGACATTTCCTCTTATCTGACACTGATGACAGCTTTGAACATATAAGTGTGAATCTGCCTCCATGGTAGGCCAATAATATCCTAATCCCAAAATGTGTTGAAACAACTTTCTTTTTCCTTGATGAACACCACAATCTCCGCTATGGGCTTCATGTAATGCTATTTCGATCTCCTTTCCAGACAAGCACTTGAGAGCAATACCGTTGTATCCTTTCCAGAATAATTTTCCTTTGTCAAAGCAGAACTTAGCAACTTTCTTCTTAAACTTGAAAGATTCCTTTTGATCAGTAGGCATTATTCCATCTGTGAAGTAGTCATTGTACGGTTTCTTCCAATCTTCCCAAGAGTTTGTAAAGTGACATTCTTCTTTATCTGGCAATATTTGACAATCAGAACATTCTTTCTGTATCATAGCAGCATCTTTCTCCATTGTTGGTCAGTATATTCCAAAACGCTGTAACCTCCTATACAGGCTAACAGAAGGATTATACCCACATATTTTTGTGTGAATTTGCATCATTTGTTTTTTAGTTTCTTTTGCTCCAACACATCTCATCAAAACTCCTTCGGGCCCTTTGAAATACAGATCCCTATTTATCTGTAAGAAATTTTTTAGGACTTTCAGTGTTGTGGTAGGGACCACTGTTGAATCATGAAGGCAGAAAACATCTTTCAAAATTGGTTCTCTCCAATCTGTTTCTTCTGATTCTATTTCGCATAATTCTTCCATCAGCGGTGTAGCTATTGTACGCCTTTCAACTACCACCTGAGAAGAGTCTCCTTCAAATATTAACTTTGATGCCAAAGTAGCAAGTGCATCAGCATGGCGGTTTCCTGTACGCTCTTGATATTTGAATTCTATTTTATCAAAATTAGTCATTATTCTTTGAACCGCTGTTCTGTAGGGAGCCAAACCAACATCTTTTACATTGAATGACCCTTCCATTTGACTAATTACCAAATTGGAATCTCCTATTACATTTATTCTTTTGGCCTTTAACTCTTTAGCAATTGACAAACCTATGAGAAGAGCTTCATATTCTGCTATATTGTTAGAGCAAGGAAAATCCAATTTGGAAGAAAAAGACATTACCTCACCCCCAGGAGCTTTTAACACAATACCTGCCCCAGCTGAATCTGTGGTTTTAGATCCGTCAAAATACATGAACCATTCCTCTTTTGCTTCAATAGTCATTGCTTCAGGGAATTCTCCTGGTAGTTCTTCTTTTAATATCAAATCATCATTTCCTGTGAAATTTGCCAATAGATCTGCTACTGCTTGTCCTTTGATGGCACGAGGGCAAAGGCATGTAATATCAAACTCTGATAACGAAAGGAGCCATTTAGCTGCTCGTCCTGAAAGAACTGGTTTTGACATGAGATATTTGATTGGATCAGATTTTGTCATCAGAAAAATCTTATGAGATAGTAAATAATGACGGAATTTTTGTAAGGCATATATCAGAGATAAACAACTCCTTTCAATCCGAGGGTATCTTAATTCTGCATCTCTAAGAATTCTGCTGAGATAGTATATTGGTCGTTCACAACCAGACAGATCTTCTTGGGCTAGAAGAGCTCCAATAGCGGTTTCCGTTGAAGCCAGATACAGGACCAAAGGCTTTTTGGGGATTGGTGCCATCATAGTTGCTGTTGAACTCATCATTTGTTGAAGTTGTTTAGAAGCTTTTTCATGCACTGTTTCCCATTTGAATACACAATTCTTCCGTAGGAGTGGCATAAGAGGTACTGTGACAGCTGCCAGTCCTGGGATGAATCTCCTTATATAGGATACCTTTCCTAAAAAGCTTTTCAACTCTTTGACTGTGCTTGGGGCTGTCATGGATGCAATTGCTTGAGCCTTTGTGGGATCACATCTATACCATGTCTATTTACAATGAACCCCAAGAATTTGCCTGCAGAAACTTTGAAAGCGCATTTTAACGGATTCATTTTTAACTAATAATGGCGGCACCGTTGAAAAACTCTTCTTAAATCCTCAACATGACTGCAACGCTTTCGAGACTTGATAACAATATCATCCACATAATCTTCCACTGTATTATGAAACATATCATGAAAAATGGCTGTCATAGCTCTTTGATAAGTATCCCCGGCATTTCTCAACCCAAATGACATCACTGTATAATAAAAGTTTCCAATTGGTGTCCGAAAGGCGGTTTTTTCTGCATCTTCTGCTGCCATCTTGATCTGATTGTAACCACTGTAACCGTCCATGAATGAAAAAGCATCATGACCTGCTGTCGCATCAACTAATAGGTCCATATTGGGTAGAGGAAATTCATCTTTTGGGCATGCCTTATTTAAATCTCTGAAATCAACACAGCAACGGATTTGCCCATTCTTCTTTTTGACTGGTACAATATTGGCTAACCAGGTTGGATGTTGAATTGGCTTGATAAAACCTGCTTTCAGAAGCTTTTCAACTTCTATTTTGATTTGATCTTCAATATCTGGTCTGAATTTTCTTAGCATTTGCTTTATTGGTACATATCCTGGCTCAATATTCAATTTATGTGTGACCAATGTAGGATCTAACCCTGGCATTTCTTCATAATTCCACGCAAAAATATCTCGGTATTCTTTGAGCAAATTTACCAATTCTTCTTTTTCTTTTGGGACCAACTTGGAACTGATAAGTACCGGCCGTTTTTCTGATAAATTTTCTGCAATGTTTACTTCTTCAAGACTTTCTTGTACCGCTTTTACACCATCCTGCATCTGCTCTGGTGCTTCCCCAATTTCACCTGTTTCTTCTGCTTGAAATATTTGATCCATCATGGGAATCTGATTTTCTTTTGATGAATCAGTTTCCTTTGATTGCCATAAGATATATACAATATTTCCATCTGGTTGTATCACCCTCTTACAGCCTCCAGTTCTTGATTCTTTGATAGAGTTCCCTTTAGAATTTCTGTTTTCACGCTTTCGTCTCGTGGTCTTTTTGAGGCCTTTGAATTTTCTGATGGCGTTAAAACAGTGGATGATGGTGGCATAACTCCTTTGGCTATTTCAAAAGCGGTTTCACCTTCTTCGGCCAACTCATCATAAAACAATGCTTCTAGGATATGAGCTTCAGCTTTATCAAATGGCGCAGCAGTTGCTAGTATTCTGATGACTTTTCCCTTGTATATCCCCTTAACACATTGATGAAATGTTGATGGTATTAGCTGAAACTTGTGGATCCAAGGGCGGCCGAGAAGAATATGATAGCTTACATTGGCTTCAATAACATGGACTCTAACTGCTGAATTTATTAGCCCTACTTGAAGATTAATAGTAGCATAGCCAACAGTGTTCTGACACTGTCCTCCAAATCCTGATATCTCTATAGACTGCTTTGAAATTTTTGAAGGATCTAACCCCATTGCTATTGCTGTTGATAATGGGATAAGGTTTAAGGAAGACCCAGGGTCTATCAATGCTCTTTTCGCTTCAATAGAGTTTATTAAAGCTGTAACATACAAAGGCTTGTTGTGAGCTATTGATGAGGCTTTCATATCATCAGCAGTGAAACTCACATCTTGAATTTCTGGCATTGCCTTTCTTGTAGCAGAATAGGCAAGAAAGCAATGTTCTGAATGAGCTTCTGCAACTGTCGTCAAAGCCGCTGTTGCAGCTATTCTTGCCGCTTTTGAGAAATGCATTTGGTCAAAGAAGTTTTTAAACTTTGAACTCTGTGAAAGAGTTTCTATTGCTGACTGATCATTAGGGATAATTTCCTCTTCTATTTCTTTTTCTGTCATAATTACTGAGTTATGACAGACCATAGCAACCACATCTTTCACTTTATGATTTGGCAAAGGATCCTGATGGACAGATCCTTCAGGAGTAGTTGAGATTTTCAGGTGTCCAGCAGCTATTTTGTCATTAAAAATCCGCCTTAGAGAGAAGCAATCTTTTGTTGAATGGCGTATGGTTTGGTGGTACACAGAGTATTTGCTGCTTTGTTTGTCTTCTTCTTAGGCTTTTGGAATGGTGATGGTAAGTACAAAACGCCATCAGCAATCCATACTTCCACAATTCGTAATACTTCGGCCATACTGCAGGGAAAAGGCGGTGGAATGCTTTCTGGGTTGTACTTTGGTCTTTTATCAGATTGATAAGAGGTATTTCTCTGGAATGGCCGCCTTCTAGAATTTTCTGCCGCCATTGCTGATTCTCTCTTGTCCCTCCTACCATATCTGTCTTCATACCTTGGTAGAGTTGCTCTTGATATGACTGTGTTGAGCCTTTGAGAAATATCATAAAGCTTTTCAAAAGAGGGGATAGTAGCTACTTCCAAATAAGCTCTGTATTCTTTTGCTGCTCCATCGACACATATTTGTACAAGTTGCTTCTCAGTTGTTTGTTCATGACAATCTAAAACCAAATACCGAAAGCGGCGGACATATTGTGTCAGATCTTCATTAGGTCTTTGCCGCTCTTTCGACAAAGTATTGAGAGTAACGCGGTCTTCTACAGAGAAGAATTTCTTGGAAAAGATATTGACCATTTCTTCCCAAGAATGAATAGAGTTTGGGGCCAAAGTCGTGTACCAAGTGAAGGCACGATCAGTCAAAGATTTAGCAAATTCGCGGAGACGGAGCTCTTCATTGTTAGCATATCTGCTTAATGCATCAGTGAAACGCATCACATGCTCTCGAGCATTTCCAGTTCTTCCGTTGTAAAGAGTGAATTGGGGTGTGATATATCCTACTGGATATTCCATTTTCATGATTCTTGCCGAAAAGGGTGGTCTAGCATCAAAAGCATTTGAAAGTCCAGAGCGTTTTGCTTGCTCCCTTTCAAACATCTCAGAGAAATCTTCGGCTGTCATATATGAGGAATGTCTCATTTCCTGTTCACGATGATTACAGGGTGGAGAAGAAGGAATAGGATCTTTCTTGGGGGGATTATTGTGAGTGTCATTTTCTTCGTCATGTTGAGATGGAGAAGGTGTACGCTCCTGCGACCTCTCCGAATTGCGAATATTATCTTCACGATGGGCTTTCTTAAAAAACTCCTGCATTTGTTTTTCTGATGCTGCTAACTGAGCTGCTACTTGAGTTTGGATAGCCTGCATCTGAGCTTGCATCTGTACTTGGGTTGCTTGAAATTGAGCAAGAAAGGGCCCAAGAACAGCAGAAAGATCAGGAACTTCCACTCTGGAAGTATGAGATTCTTCCTTATTTTCTTCTTGAACAACGTGTGCTTGAGACGAAGCACCTCTTTTAGTCACCATCTTCTCTCAAAAATTGCTACAGAGTCCCCAGCGGAGTCGCCAAAAATGTAGAGGGGTGTTTTGATTCTTGAAGAAATGGGGTTTACTGCAACCTCAATCTAGCCTAAATCCGATATCCAGACCGTTCTAAATTGAGTTATTTTTGGGAGAAATGATTCAGAGATCACAAGAAAGAAAAGGGGAAAAAGAAGGAAATGATTCAGAGGGAGAGAAGAAAGAACAATGAAGAAAAGTAGTGACAGAATGTTTTTCCTTGATGAATCCTTTACTTTCTCTCTCTGTAAGTTCTGTTTGAAAATCTGATTTTTTAGGAAATCTTCTGGGAATTAGAAAAAATCTCTCCTCCTCAACAAGGAGGGGTCACCTCTATTTATAGGTGATTAACAAAATCGTAACTAACTTGTACAACTGTCATAACCGTTTTTTGTAACTGACTTTTAGAGAGAAAATATTGGATTCCATCAAGATAAAGGCGTTTTGTCACCATACCTCCTTTAAGCTTTTATAACCAAAGCTTTCAGATATATTCTTCAAAGGTTAAAAGCGGTATTCACAATATCCATCTTTTAACAAATTCTATCTAAGCCCTCCAAACCACAACTCATCATCCTCCCCCAAAAGCAATTGGTAACTACATCGTGAAAGCGGGTCATACGCTTTCATGGTGTACTGTCCTACTGAGGTAATATATTAGTGTTCAGACAGCAACACTCCTCTAAAGTAATAATCATGATAGCAATAATAATAATAACGATGATAATAATCATCTAATAATCATCTCAAGTCCAATAGGGAAAGCGTAGGTGCTGGACGAAGACACCCATCCCTTATCTCAAGTCCAATAGGGAAATCGTAGGTGTTGGACGAAGACACCCTTCCCGTATCTCAAGTCCAATAGGGAAATCGTAGGTGTTGGACGAAGACACCCTTCCCGTCAGGCCTTAAGAGAAACTGGGGAAAAATCCATCCTCAATGCTTTCTCCCTGACTGTCAGCCCAGGAAGTAATCCATGCTTCACTGGAATAGGTGATGAGGGGAAACAGCCACACTCATTCCCACGGGGAGGTACCAATCCATACCGTTCACCCCTGACAAAACAAATCTTCTTTCTGGCAGAAGTCATCAGAAAGGTATACAAGGAGGGTACTAATCCATACCACGCCCATCATCATGAGAAAGGCGTTGAAAGCCAGAACGAGGCACTGAAGCCATATAGAATATCCGAAGGCGTTGAAGCCTGAATCAACATCAAAGGCATTAAAGCCTGAAACAGCATCCAAAGGCATTAGAGCTTGAAATAGTATCCAAAGGCGTTAGAACCTGAAATGATATCCGAAGGCGTTAGAGCCTGAAACAATATCCAAAGGTGTTAGAGCCTGAAATGATATCCGAAGGCGTTAGAGCCTGAAATAATATCCAAAGGCGTTAGGACTTGAATCTGTGTCAATAGCGTTAAAGGCGCAATAGTTTCAACTTTCGTCAGTGACATAAGGGTAAAATTGTCATTAATGAGCAAAAAATCCTTTTTATGAACTAAAAGCATAAGAGCTTAAAATCATTGATTATTAATGACCAAAAATCATCATTATCAGATAAACATGGAATTCATTTAACCAATTCTCAAAAAAGATTTTAGTATGTGTAATATGTTAGAACGTCCTTTGAGCCACGTGTCATTATTTTATTGAATTATGAACAACGTTCTTAAATTCAAAATTTCACAAGTCAAGCTTTTCAATAACCATCATCAACACATGGTTGTGAGGAGTATTTGGGAAATAAAAAAAGAAAGTTCAACGTCAGATGGTCGGTTTATTGGAGGAAGAAATGCTGACGAAGAAAGGAAACGAACTCAGGCAATGCCGACCAACGTAGCACAATCCTGGACAGAGAGAACAAGATGATGATGACATGACACACTTCCAACCAACATATTTGGTGAAGACTAATTCAATGGTAGAGATTAACAAGGATGTGGAAGAAAATGGGGGAGAGATTTTTGCAGAAACTAAAGATGTGCAACAATTTTCATGGGGTGGTTATACAATTGAAAAGGAAACTAAAAATTCAAATAGGGAAATTGATAAGCGAAGAAGATACTGGTGGCAGTAGTTGTCCAAAAAATCTGGTGGATCAAAACCTAGCTAAAATGGAGCTTGAAATAGAGCATACAATTTTTAAACACGGGTAGGGTCTGGCAAACTTAAATTGAAGTTAAGAGGGTATCAAAGAAACAAAGGTCTCAAGCAGGGTGGGATATTGAAGCGTTTGGCTCGTAACTAAGAGGATGAGAAAAGCTTGAATCAAGGAGGCCTTTATACAAAGGTGGCCTTTATACAAAGGTGGCAAATTACCGATAGTGTGCTATCAGCCCATGAAAATTTTCATCATCTTAAACACCACTGTCAGGGTAAAGTTCGAAAGATGGCGGTGAAGCTGGATATGTATCGGGCCTATGATCGAGTGGAATTGAACTTTTTATTTGCTCTCATGGCCAAAATGGGTTTTATCAGTAGATGGATTCATCAGATTTGTCAATGCATCACAATGGTTAACTATGTCATCATCCTAAATGGAGAGCCAAAAGGGTATATCACTCCCTCAAGAGGTCGTCATCAAGGGGACCCTCTATCCCCGTACTCGTTAATCTTATGTACGAAGGCTTTTGTCATGCCTTCTCCAAAAAGGTCAAGCCGATGGTAAGCTCAGTGGCATTCAAGTGGTTCGTAGAGCTCCTACTAGCTCACATCTTCTCTTGGCCAACTACCTAATTTTTCTCAAGGCCGATCTGGAAGAACCTTATCACTTGAAAGATATCCTAAACCAGTTTGGTAGAGCTTCTGGACAACATGTAAATTACTGAAAATCAGGGGTGTCCTTCAGTGCCAACACACCATGACAATTCCGACGGTTGATCACAGGGAGTTTGCATATTAGGCACCTTGCTGCTCCCAAAAAGTAACTTGGTCTCCCTGCTGATTTTGGTCGGTCTAAGATGCGATTTTTCGATAAAATCAAGCAAAGAATCTTCCAACGCTTGTAGGGTTGGACTGGCTCATTACTATCCCAAGCAGGTAGGGGATTGCTTATCAGGGCAGTTGTGCGAGCTCTTCCGAGACTTACGCTATGGGCTGCTTCAAATTTCCATCTCCATGTCTCAAGGAGGTGAATTCAACTATTGCCAAATTTTGGTGGAACCAATCTCACGAGAACAAAATCCACTGGCTTAGCTGGACTAAGTTGTGCCTCCCAAAGGATAGGGGTGAAATTGGCTTCCAAGACCTTCATGCCTTCAAGTCGGGGCTTTTAGCGAAAAAAGGCTGGCTGCTATTATCTAATCCAGAGTCATTATGGGCATCTTTCTTAAAAGCTGTCTACTTCCCCCGGTCTTCTTCTTGGAGGCAAAGTTGGGGCACCAGCCCACCTAGGCTTGGAGGAGCCTTTTGGTGGGGTGTCCTATAGTACAGAATGGAATGCGTTGGCAAATCGGTTAGGGTACTAGTGTGAGTGGGTCATGACCCATGGATTCCAACCCCTATCCCACATGAAGGCATTTCACTACTGAAGCTAACAGTAGATCATCTCATCAACCATGATAATGGGCAATGAGACTTGGGCCGACTGAGGAGCCTTTTATCACCTCCACCATTAGAGAAATCCAGAAGATTCCCATAAGTATTCATGCATGATTCGCCGGATAGACTTATTTGGTACCACGTAAAATCGGGAAGATTTAAAGTGAGCTCATCCACCAACTTGGCAAAGCAAATCAATGAAGCTCATCAGACCTCATCTAGCTCCAACTCCTCTTGGATTGTTTTCAGGTCATGGGACAAGATTTGGAGGCTGTCGGTCCTCCCCCCTCCCCCCCCAAAAAAAAAAAAAAAAATTCAAGTTTTTCCTTGGAAAAACTATCCATAATGCTCTAGTTGTGGCAACAAACCTCAAGAAACGGAAAATGGAGGTGGATCCAGTTTGTCCTTTATGCCAAGAAGAAGAGGAAACCATCACTCATCTATTTTTGGAATGCCCGTGCTCCAAGAGTGTTTGGTTCGTGTCTGCTCTTTCGATAAAGCTCCCCTATCAAGCCAACAACTCTTTCTCTCTTTGGTGGAAATTTTGGGCTCAGCATAAGGACTTTGATAGGTAGAATTTCTCCCTTGCTTCCAGGCTTTGTATTACTTTGTGGAACATCTAAAAACTCTGGAATGCCGTGCTTTTCAATGGTGGTGCAGTGGATCCAGTTGTGACTATCCTCAAAATCAATTCCTTTGTGAGAGAGATTGGAGTCCAACCCCAGTCAATTGCTATCCTAGATTTGTCATCCGAGGATAGGACTCTAATTCAGTAGAGTTAGGTTCAGTGGAGACCATCGGATCAGGGGTGGGTCAAGATCAATGTGGATGGGGATGGGGATGCTCTCAGTAGGGCATTGGCGGCCGGAGCAGGTGTTGTAGCGTAAAGATCTGAAGGAACGATCCTACTGTCATTACGGAAGCCCCTTCAGGGTGGTACCGCTCAAATCACAGAAGCAGAAGCTATTCAGTTTGGAATGATTAAGTTAGCTAACCACCTATGGAATCATATTGTCATTGAGTCGGACTCAAAAGAGATCATCGAGCTACTTCTTGGTAACCCAAACCAAGCTTAGTGGGAGATCCTCATGATTGTCGATGAAATTCAATCTTTGAGGCAGCCATGCAGTGAAGTAAAGTTCATTTCCATCAATAGAAAGGCTAATACATAGGCTCACCAGTTAGCAATGATAGCATTCAACTGTCTTTTTTTTCTTCCAAACTCTACTTATCTCCGGTCAGCCCATCTGTAAAGGCTCAATCTGGCTTCTGTATCCCAAAGGTCTTTTTGAATGAAATATATTGTTAACAAAAAAAAAGGTCAATCTGGAGGTCTTTTGTCTTATGTGGAGTAAGGATTTGGACATATCTCTTCAAGGTTACTCAAAAAATCATATCGATGTGTCATTGGGATTTTCGGTGAAGGGAAGATTTGGTAGTTGACTGACATGTATGGGCACCTTGAAACATCGAAAAAAATGGGAAACATAGGAATTGATGAGGTATCTTGCAAGGCGTTACTCTATGCTGTGGGTGTGTTTTGGTGATTTCAATGAGAACTTATGCAGAGGAAATGTTGGATCGAGTAGAAAAGGAGGAATGATAGATGATAAAGTTCAAGGAGGCTATTTTCGATATTGTCATCTTACAGACTTGGGTTTTGATGGAAACATTTTTGTATTGTGTAATAAAAGAATAGGGGAACTAAGCAACTGTTTGAGAAAGGTTGGACAGGGCAATGGCTACTACAGACTAGTGTAGACTATTTCCTATCGTGAAAGTAAAACGCTTAACATGTTATACATCAGATCATGTTCCGTTATTGATAGTTTGAAAGAAAGAAGAGAAAATTCATATTCAAGCCTGTGTGGGTTTCCCACAAGAATGTGAGGAGATAGTTGATTATGCATAGAATGGGAGCAATCAAGATTTATGTATGTTTGGGGTTTGGGAGAAAATAAAGATTACTTTGGCAGAACCGAGGTTTGGAATAAAAGGAGTTATGGGGATGTGAACAATCAGCTAAGGATCTCCAAGATTAACTTTCAAGCATTAAAGGAAAACTAACAACCGAAAGGAATTTGATTGAGGAAAGAAGATTGGCAGTGCAGATGGATGAGATGTTTGCCCGTTAGAAAACTCTTTGGAAGCAAAGACCACATGTTTTACAGCTCAAAGAAGGGGATAAGAATACAACATTTTTTTTATACCAAAGCATCTCATTGTGATCACAAAAATATGATAAAAGGACTCAAAGATGGAGAGTTAGGTGGTATTGAAGATGATAAAATAGAGGAAATAACAATTCTCACATCTTCTAGTCCCTAGACTTTCAAGCTTGAGAAATCCTTGAGTGAGTTGTTAAGAGGGTAACATATGAGATGAATAGAATTCTTCTAAAGTAATTTACCCCAGAGGAGGTATAAGCAACCTTTAAATTCACCCCTCAAATCCCTAGGACCCGATGATATATTTGCTATTTTTTACCAAAAATATTGGTGTAGTGTTGGCTCAGATATCACTTATGCTATCCTTGTTTTCCTAGATAATGTCCATTTTCTTAGGAAGATCAATTTCACTCAGATAGCTTTGATTCCAAAAATCAAAAACCCGGAGAGCGTGATCCATTTTAGGCCGATTAGCTTGTGTAATGTAATTTATCAAATTAGCGCTAAAATACTTACTAATAGGCTAACAAGGGTTTTACCTGTCATTATTTTAGAAACTTAGAACACTTTTATTCTAGGCCGTTTAATTACAGATAATATCTTAGTGAAATTTGAGGCCATTCATTTTCCAAAGAATAAGGAAAAAGGAAAAAAGTGGCAATTTAATTGCTAAATTAGATATGAGTAAAGCCTGCAGTAGGGTTGAATGAAGTTTTCTTGAACAAATGATGCTAAGATTGAGTTTTGATGCTAAATGGGTTTCACTCATTATGACTAGCGTCTCCACGATCTCATACTCAATACTAATTAATGGAGAACAAAAAGGTTTCTCCTCTCTTTCAGAGGTCTCCACCAAGGAGACCCTCTCTCTCCTTATCTTTTTTCTCTTTTGTGTAGAATATTTATCTTCCTTGATTAAGAGATCATAGTTTAGAAAGGAAATTCATGGAGTTGCAGCAAGTTGAGATGACTCAAAAATTGCCCATGTCTTCTTCGACAATGACAGTCTACTCTTTGCCAGTGCTACTTGGTTGAGAGCAGGAAGATTTTGGAGATTCTGAAGATATATGAGGAGGCATTCGATCAATTAGTGAACTTAAAGAAGTCAACTATTACTTTTAGCAAGAACACACCAAGGGATAGATGAGAGGAAATTATGAGAACATTGAATGTCCAGAGAGTTGAATGTCATGAGAGGTGTACATGAGGTTGCCTCAGTGATTGGTAAATCGAAAAGATATGTCTTCAATATGGTCAACGAGAATGTTAAAAAACCTTCAAGGATGGAAGGAAAAGTTGCTTTCAAATGCGGGATGAGAGATTTAATAAAAGCCATCGCATAAGCTATACCTACTTATACAATGAGTTGTTTTTCATTGTTAGTTCAATTGTGCAATGAACTAAACTCCTTGAAGGGGAAATTCTAGTGGGTTCAGAAAGCTTTTGAACAAACAATCGATTGGGCAAGTTGAAGGAAAATTTATAAATCCAAGAAAGAAGGGGTATATGTGTGAGTGTGGAAATTTATCATATTTTCATTTCGGGGCAATCTAATAGGAAGAATGATGCTAAATACCTTTAAGAAGTCGTTGCCTATTTATTTTGGGAAAAATAGGATCCTATTTGTATGTGGATAAGGTCAATCATCAAGTTGAGATTTTAGACTATGAGATTCTTATAAGTTTATGGGAAGGTGTTAAGCACCCCTAAACCCTCATCCGAAGATGGTAACCTACTCCCTATGTCGAAGAAAAATTAGAGAAAATTATATAGAGAATTTAATATGCTACGCAAACATAAATCATAATTAAACAAGAAAACATGCATATAATAGAGGAGAAACATGACAAAGAAAGGAAAATCTAACCTAGTGGGATGGACCCCTTAGGGCTACCTACATACCCAAGTTAATGGAATCCAGCCGATGTAGTTCAAGCATGTTAACTTGTGCATTTTAATAGATTAATAATTTGAATTTTTTTTTAAAATTTTTAAATTTTGATTTATTGTAGCAGTTTAGGTCATTCATGGAGCATATGGGTGAAAGACAAGCTAACTAAGGTTCAAAATTTACTTAGGTTGAGCTTGGGGATCTAGAAAACCTAGGGAGAAATGGGGAACCCAAGGTGTGGCCCAAAATGACTCATTCATTCCCAAATCTACCAAAAGAAATAAAAATAAAAGAGGGAGAGAGAATGTATCGGGAAAATGGTGGATATTCCTACCCCTCCTCCAAGGCGGTTTAGGGGAACTCTTTAACATTGGAAGGGAGGTAGGACTTTTACTATCATGCCCCAAAACCCCACCTAGGAGAATGTGAGATCTTGGCACGTGACTTACTTATCAAACCATCTTGTTAAGAACATTTAAGGCATATTAAAAATACGAACCTGAAAAATTCTTTAATTAATAACATAAATAAATCAATGATCCATAACTGCAATTGAAAATAATAAAATCCTGACCATCCATTGTGATCCTAAACCATCAAACTAAACAAAATATAAATCCAGAATAACTCTAATTACAATTTCTTATTAAATCAACTACCACTAATAAAACAAACTCAATAATGAGGCCATCTATCGAGATCCCGTTCCTCTCAGGATTATCACCTTCAAGTTCCTCTATATATTTTTCTTCTTTCCACGGTCTGGGTGCACAAATATCAAAATCAGAACCTGCCACGATAACAAAGTTATTAGCTGAGTAACAATTACTCAGCGTATATAACAAACAATAGTGAGCAATATCTTAAACATTAACATACATACATTTAAAAGTTCAACTTTAGTTCACATACATAAATCAGAGTGCGGAAAAGCGAATAGGTATATTATGTCATTTACTTTCTTTACTTTCTTTTTTTTACTTACTTTCTTACTTTTCTTATATTTCATACTTTCTTGTTTTATCGTTTTATAAAAACACATAGACATGCATCGAGTAATAAATTAAAATACCGCTTTACCTTATATGGAAAGGGGTTACTATACTTTACTTTACCGAGATATCACCCTTCGTACATTATCCGGCACAGATGGCTTAGTACATTATCCGGTACAATGACTTACTTACTTTGGCATACTTATCACATTTTTGATGATATTCGGTGCAGTAAAACATAAACATGCATTATCGCTTTCGTGTATTTTTCTTTCTTACTTACTTTGCTTTTGGTTTTACTTGTAATTTTATTAGTGCCCTTAATTTCATCTTCATACATGTGCATATGTTTCATTGGTGAGTGCACAGTGATACACTTTTGGTTAAATTATACCTAAGACTAACAATTAATGGCCATAGGAAATCACATCATAATGTCCCATTCCATTATATTGAACAGACCTAGGCAATCAAGACTCTCATCAAAGGTTCCTTTACCCAAAAATATATCACGTATAACAACAGAAAATAAACATACAACATTCATATTCCAATAATTTAACAGGTTTAAATCACAGTTTATTTTCAACATACATAATTCACAATCTAATTTAAATATCATCCACACATGTTTAATTAAGATAAATATTATGAATATACTATATAATTTATCAATCATAATTCCCATAAAGCATATTAAAAAAAACATACTAACATGTAACCCTAATCTCATAAAGAATCCATAGTCATCATTCAATTCTTTCATACATTCCATTCAATTCCATAAATTCATCAATTTCTTCTCATATATCCACATAATCCATTATAATTTTCCAATCCCCTTGTTAAAGCATAAACCAAGTATAAACATGGTTATTCACATCTTAATCACGTTATTCACATCTTACTTTAACGATTCATTAAATGATAAATCAAGCACAATATAAATTCATAGATCTGACTTATCTTTACGTTCTTACTGAGATTTATCCCTTTTAATTCTTCTTTTGAATTAATATTCAAGATATTGAGAACTAGGTTCATTATTTACCTCTCTTGATCGCTTTCCTACGATCAAAGCGCTTTAGAATAGTTGGATCTTGATATCTAATAATGCTTCTTGATCTTAAAAGATCAAATCTTGATCTTCAAAGAATGCTTCTTAATCTCTAGTCATTTTCCTTCTCCTCTAAGCAAATTTCTAGGTCTTCTCCATTGAAAACTCTTAGAATATTCAAGGAAAGCTCTCTCAACTCTATCAATAAAAACCTATTAAATTTTAGGCAATAATAGGTTAAATAAGGAAGCCAAAAATCGAGTTTAGTGTTTCTTGGATTACTATTCGTAATTTCTGCGTATTTATGATTTTGCTACTGAACTTTGAAAAATTCTAGAGAGGTCAATTATTATCGGATTAAGTTCAAATTTGAACCGTACTTACTTTAGGACATCTAGAATCTACCCTAAAAATTTCATAAATTTTAGATAATTTAAATGACCAAAATGCCCCTATGTTGATAGAGAGGCGATTTCGTCTATTTTTCACTTGATTAATTTATAAAACACGCTGCATGCTATAATTGTTCTAATTTTAAACTTATGTAATAAATTAATCACGACAATCGAGAAGATTAAAAAAAGTGACACGAATACCAAAAAATTAAATTTCGGGTCTCTACATTTACCTTCTCCTAGAAGGGACTAGGAGCAAAAGTAAATAAAAAATGGACTTAAGCAACGCAAGGAAACTAGCTAAAACAGAGATATAATACAAGAAAGAAATGAAATAAAAGAGAGAAGGAGATGGCGAAACCTTGATTAATATTATCGATGGTAAAGAGAGTCTACTTCCCTATATCCTCAGTATCCAAAATTAATCTCAAAGGAGGTAAAATGGTTAGGCTAGAGGAAGAACTTGTCTAAAAGGAGCCTAGCCAATGACTTCCACCCTCAACTGACTAAGTCTAGGTGACATAACTCAAATGGCATAGCAATAGTCTATTTCTAAATTTAACATAGTACTAACATGACAGCATTTTGACACAATACTAGCATAAGACATATTAAAGTGTTACAATGTAAAATATATATGACTAATATAAATTTTACATATAATATAAATGTATATAATGGTATAGTAGAGTATGTTGAGGGCCAGGCCAGATAGGTGCCCTCAAGTTAGAGAGCTTTTGAAAATTTTGTTGGAAAAACAAAATTTTCAAATTTGTGCGCTTAGGAGGGCGCAATGTGGACGAGTACCCTCCTTGGAGGGGGTCGGATTGCCACCCTTACCTAATGGATTGCTACCTTTTGTCACTTAGACAAAGTCTTGGACATTTTTTATTATTTATAAATGACAGTTACACAAAGCTTTATCCAATCTTATTTGGCAGTAACCCAGTGGGTGATTGAGCTGCCAATTAACCAGCCAATATTAGAAATCTGGCCCGTCCAAAACTAGTTATTGATTGGACCGCCATCTAGGCTATAAATGCCGTCAACAAATCTTTTAGATGGAGCCTAATCAGAATATTCTAAGTGGCTCATATGAGTTGGGTTCTATAATCCAAGATAGAAGACAGACCGTTTGTGAGTATGTAAGTCCAACTAGAAAAGAACAGTACCACACTAGGCTCCCATTGTAGAGGTGAGTGAGTGAGAATTACAAGGCCCCCTGGAGGAGTAACCGAGAATAGCAAACTTTTAAAATTTCATCCATAGAGAAGAATACTAAGAAGGCATTGAATTCTCCTATAAATCTGCAACTACTTGCTCATTCTTCTATAACCATTACAGAAATTAAGAAGAGACTAGCTAGAAAGAATGTCGAAGGGAGAAGTTGTTCTTTTGTATTTCTGGGTGAGCCCATTCGCCATGAGAGCAAAGATCGCGTTGGAGGAGAAAGGCGTCGAGTATGAGGCGAGAGAGGAGGATTTGTTGGGGACCAAGAGTGAATTGTTGCTCAGTTCGAATCCGATTTACAAAAAGGTGCCGGTGCTTTTACATAATGGAAAAGCTGTTTGCGAATCCTCCATTGTAGTTAGCTACATCGACGAGGCCTGGCCTTCCCCACCATTGCTCCCTTCATGTCCCTATGAAAGATCTCAGGCCAGGTTCTGGGCTGACTTTATAGATAAAAAGGTTCGTTTTTCTTCCATTATTAAATTTTCTTGGCTTTCAGACTGATCATGTATACTGAATTTGCAACTATTGTCCTCAACCATCATTATCAGCAATATTAATAGCTAGTTTACATATGCATGAAGTCCTATATTGGCTGGTGAGTTGGCACAGCTCAATTATAAATAAAATGTATCTTACTGTCACATTTCACACAACACAAGGGTTATATAAGAAAATTTGGCCTCAAAGGAAACACATAGTATCATACTGATTTTTGATGATTAGAAATAGTATAGATGAATGCATGTGTGTGTTGTTTCATGGTGGCGAGTCGTTTATGGTGCAGGTATTTGAAGGGGGAAACAGTATATGGAGGAGCAAAGGAGAGGCACAAGAGGTGGCTATAAAAGAATTCATTGAGACTCTGAAGCTGCTAGAGGGGGTATTGGGGGAGAAGGATTTTTTTGGTGGTGATAGCTTTGGGTTCGTTGACATTATCGCAATCCCACTCGCCTCTTGGTTTTATGCTTATGAGCAATTTGGGAGTTTCAAGGTTGAGGAGGAGTGCCCCAAATTCTCAGCTTGGATGAAGAGATGCATGGAAAGGGAGACTGTTGCCAAAGTTATACCAGACTTAACCAAAGTCTATGAGTTTGTTTGCATGATGAGGAAAATGTATGGCTTTGAATAGTCATGATGTTTGTCTTGTGACTCTTGTTTCTCTCTTGTCCACTTTTTTCTTTTCTTTTCTTTTCTTCCTTTCTTCTTTTCTCTCTCTCTCTCTCTCTTCTTCTTCTTCTTCTTCTTCTTCTTTTTCCTTTTCCTGATGGTTTATTGGGTCTTTTTTCCTACTAGGGGGAGAAAAGAAGGGTAATTTTCCTTATTTTCTTTTGCTCTTTGTTTGGCTGGGTAGCTTTTTCTCAACTTGAGAAAAAGAAAGAGGGAAAATAAGTGTACTTATTGTTGATAATAAGAAGAACAAGGGTCTTGTGATAATTTGCTTCTAGTAAAATTAATGTTAATGAGTGAAAATCAGCCACACACACACACACAACACCCTTCACAAACTATTTATATTTACGACTAACATCAATAAATCTGATATTCCTGTGTATAATTAAAGGCTTAAGTTGAGATTGAGGTCTGGGTGTGTGTTACTAATAGTTCACCCCCAAAAAAATGATAATCCTATTTAAGATATAAGTCTTATGTCTCAGTTTTCAAAATTAGATAAGATCCAAAGGAGTCCAGATCTTTTGTGGTAGGCTGCACAAGGATTTCCTGTAGAGCAGATGCAAGAATGCCATGTACCCCATATGGGATAATATTTCAGGAATTAATCCACCCTTTTTTCATGAAACAAAAATACCGTTCTTCTGGTATGTCCGGTGTTATTTAGTACGTCGGTACTAATGTATTGATATTAATTAGAATATGTTATTTTGCCAATTTAATGTATCTCGTCACATTCTATTGTAATATTTCATAATTTTAAAAAAGAGTGTTAGCCTTCTAGTGCCAAGAATCTATTCAAGAAAAAGCATATTTAGTCTAGAATATACAAGTGTTGAGAGATAAGTAGGCCATGCTTTCAATGGTTAACTGTTTACCCAATTACCTAACATACCCTATCTGCCCTAGGAAGGTATGGGTAAGGATTTTTTTATCCGATTGATAAACAGGTAAGTGAAGTGTATTAGAATTTCTACCCATGTATAAATAGGTAAGGTATGGGTATAGAGTCTTTATCCTACCCTTTTACCTGATTACCCTAGCTAGGATAATTTGTAGTTTCACATATATCCCAAAATATGAATTTAGCTATATCCTTGTGGTTTAGAGTTCAAACTTGATTGATGACAGGATGGGTTTATGTTTATGAGATTAAAATTTTATTTTATGGATGATGCAATTTTTATGAGATGACATGTTTGCTAGGAGTTTTTTTATATTTTATTTGTAATTTGATGAATTTATTGTTATGTACAAAAATAAGAATGACTTTTTGTATGAGATTTGTAATTTATTTGATTTAATACATAATTTTTTAGGTTTTACCCAATCAGTCAATAGGTAAATTGCTTTTAAATTAGGGCAAAATGAGGTAGTTATTTTACATAATTACCGAGGATAATTTTTAGTTTCACATATAACGCTAAATACTAAATAGCTATACCCAAGTGGTTTAGAGTATAAACTTGATGGATGAGAGGATGTGTTGATTTTTATGAGGCTAAAATTTTATTATATGGATGAGTTAATTTTTATGAGGTGACTATGACGTGCTAGGTTAGATTTGTTTTTGTAGTTTGATGTTTTTGTCGTTATGTATACATAAAAATGAGTTGTTGTATGAGATAAATTATATGATTTAATAAAATTTTATTAAGTTTTAGCCAATTACTTAATATGTAAATTGCTTTTAAAATATGGCAAAATGAGGTGATTATTTTAGGGTGGTGCTAGGTGCACCCCAACATTTACTTATATACACCAATTTTAAAAGATTTTCACTAAAACACCAAAAAGAATTAAAACTCAAAAATGACCTTTCTTCATCTATCTCTCTCTATCCGATGAAGGGGAAAAGAGTTAGTGCCTTGCTTCTAACTATTAAACTAAACAGTTCTAATTTTATTATAAGACAATTCAAAAAAAAAAAAAATTGTAATAAATCACCCCTTTGATCTGTTGTGAACACCAAATGAGAACTACAGTGCATGCATGTATTTGAAAGAATGTGTGTCTCTAAGCTCTCATTCTAATCTTCTAGAAATTAAAAGTGAAGGCCGATATCATTTCCAAAAAAAGAGTCAAATCTTATATTATAACCAATAATGGGAGTCCACTTGAATCTCTTGGACAGATCTGAAATCAATATAGAAATTTAAAACGTGATAAGTAGCAAAAAATGAAGGTGAGAAAAGATTACAGTTGATCACCGTAATCTATGTTCTTTTACTTGACCTCCAAATCGTGATATCCAGTCTAAGGAATTCAACAATAAGAATATAGAGTGTTCACCCTCACAATTTCCCAAGGAAGTGGTTAAGGAGCC
Source organism: Tetracentron sinense (assembly GCA_015143295.1). Lineage (NCBI taxonomy): Eukaryota > Viridiplantae > Streptophyta > Magnoliopsida > Trochodendrales > Trochodendraceae > Tetracentron > Tetracentron sinense. The sequence goes on along the minus strand of CM026560.1, from coordinate 15,863,634 downwards.
CGAGGTCAAGGCCATTGACATATCTGGTCAAATGCGTATGTGCTTCAATCTCTGAGGATGATGCCGGCGAGAGTTCAGAGAGATGAGTTGCAGGGTTATTTTGGTGAGGAAGAAGGTTTAAGGAAATTAGGGGCTAGGCCTTTTTATCTTCTTTTAGGTGTTTCCCTAGAAATTCTTTATAATTGGTGTATACAAGTAAATGTTGGGGTGCACATACCACCACCCTTATTTTATCTAATTACTAGATAGATAATTAGAAATCTTAACCTTACTCGAGAGGGTATAATTAAAGGAAAATTTTACCCTACCCTAAAGGGCAAGGACAAGGAAAATAAAAAATCATAAATATGCAAGGGAAATGTCTTATCCTGTGTCGCGACCTAAAATTCCCTAAAAGTTTTGGAGAATTTGGCTCGTGAGTTACGCATCAAACCATCCTACAAGAACATATAGGGCATACAAAAAGCGGAAACTGAAAATTTCTTTTATAATAAACTTTAACTGTATTCCAAGTGCATAAGTTCCACAAGTCAAAAATATAAAGTCATAAGTGGACATCCCCACTTTAAACAAGTCAAGCAAATATATACATTCTCTCCCTCACATCTCTCAACAATGATCAAGATAGGGCCACCTATCAAGGGCCCTCTCTTCCTCCTGTTGATCCAATGCCAACTCCTCCTCAATGTACTCCTCTACCCATGGAGTTAGAGCACAAATATCAAAAGACGGATCTGCCTACAATAACAGTTCGGTTGAGCATTGAAAGGCTCAACGTATACTAACCACTAAATAATGATGTTATAAAATATAACATGATTTCATATGCAGTTCATATATCTCAATTAATCAAAAACACATGCATACTTCAAATCAAAATTGAGTAAACTGATAATACTATTTAAGATATAAATTTTATGTCTCGGTTTTCAAAGATAAGATCCAAAGGAGTCCAAATCTTTTGTGGTAGGTTGCACAAGGATTTCCTGTAGAGCAGATGAAAGAATGCCATGTACCCCATATGGGATAATATTTCAAGAATTAATCCACCCTTTTTTCATGAAACAAAAATACCGTTCTTCTGGTATGTCGGGCATTATTTAGTACGTTGGCACTAAATGTATTGATATTAATTGGAATATGTTATTTTTCTAATGCAATGTATCTCATCACATTCTATTGTAATATTTCATAATTTAAAAAATAAGTGAGCCTTCTAGTGCCAAGAATCTATTCAAGAAAAGCATATTTAGTCTATAATATACAAGTGTTGAGAGATAAGTAGGCCAGGCTGTCAATGGTTAAAAAATGAGTGAGCCTTCTAGTGCCAAGAATCTATTGAAGAAAATCATATTTAGTCTATAATATACAAGTGTTGAGAGATAAGTAGGCTGGGCTGTCAATGGTTAACTGTTTACCCAATTACCTAACATACCCTATCCGCCCTAGGAATGTAAGGGTAAGGATTTCTTATCCGATTGATAAACAGGTAAGGAATGTGTATTAGAATTTCTACCCATGTACAAATAGGTAAGGTAAATGTACAGAGTCTTTACCCTACCCTTTTACCTGGTTACCCTAGGATAATTTGTAGTTTCACATATATCCCAAAATATTAATTTAGCTACACCCTTGTGGTTTAGAGTTTAAACTTGATTGATGGCAGTATGGGTTTATTTTTATGAGATTAAAATTTTATTTTATGGATGATTTAATTTTACGAGATGATGTGTTTGCTGGGATTTATTTTATTTTATTTTGTAATTTGATGATTTTATTGTTATGTATAAATAAGAATGAGTTTTTGTATGGGATTTGTAATTTATTTGATTTAATTACATAAATTTATTAGGTTTTACCCAATTAGCCAATAGGTAAATTGCTTTTAAATCAGGGTAAAATGAGGTAGTTATTTTACATAATTATCGAGGATAATTTTTAGTTTCACATATAACGCTAAATACTAAATAGCTATACCCTTATGGTTTAGAGTTTAAACATGATGGATGGGAGGATGTGTTGATTTTTATGAGGTTAAATTTATATTTTATGGATGAGTTAATTTTTATGAGGTGACTATGACATGCTAGTTTGGATTTTTTTTTTGTAGTTTGATGTTTTTGTTGTTATGTATACATAAAAATGAGTTGTTGTATGAGATAATTTATTTGATTTAATATAATTTTATTAAGTTTTAGCCAATTACTTAATATGTAAATTGCTTTTAAAATATGGCAAAATGAGGTGATTATTTTAGGGTGGTGCTAGGCGCACCCCAACATTTACTTATATACACCAATTGAAAAAGATTTTCACTGAAACACCAAAAGTTTTAACCCTTAGGGTTTATATTTTTTAATATTTTTTCTAAAAACCAAGGTTAAATTGTTTAACCCTAAGGTTAGTGAATCTTAACCAAAGTAATGGGGTTAAAATGGACATGTGTTGACCAATGGATTGAATGATTGGAAGTATTGGAGTTCTTTATTTCATTCATAAATCAATCCTATTGATAACCCTTGTTCAATTATAGCAGTTGGAGGCATCATCCAAAACAAAAGAGCTGTTGAAAACTAACCGTTAGTCATTTGATTAACAAATACAGCCGGAACTCAAACAGAACCATGGGTTGAGGTTATCTGTCTAACTGTTGGAAAACAATGAGTTAACTTGATGATACCAATAGAGGCCAGAACCTCTTCCAAAATGTGGTTTTGCCAATAGAACGCAACTTCCAAAGTTGAGTGCCATGGGAGGCATGCTATAATGCAGGGAAGCACACCACTCGCACCCTAGCCATGCAGCTACCCAGAGAAATTTTTCCTGCATTGTAGAACCCCAGAATTTAGGTTCACTGTTCATGTGAATAGTACTATGAATAGTGTGTGAATAGTGCTGTGAATAGTGCCTTCAAGGCCTAAAGCCTTAATGAAATTATGGGTTCATGTTTTGGAATGGAAGGAGGTTTTGAATGAATCAAAATATGTATGGAAAGTGGTTTTGGGGGCTAGGGACAAATGAAAAATGAGAGTAGGACATACTCTAAGTGTCATAGAAAGGGATGCTTAAACATACCCTCAACTTGGAGGAGCTCTAGAATTTTCACCACTGATTGGAATTGAGTGATTCTCAAATTTTTAGAAAGGTATTGAAACCCTCTTCAAGATTCATGTTTATCACTTTTTCAGATTTTGAGTCAAAGTTGGGTCAAATGTCAGATTTCCGCAAACTGGTCTGCTGTAAATTTTGGTCCGCTGAAAGTTATCCCAGGACCAGTTTACTTGTGGGCGCATTTACACCAGTTAAAACTCAAAATTAGGCTTTGTGTAAAACATAAAAGTTGTTCTCATTTGAAAGACAAGTCCAACGCAAGTTGAATCATCAAAATATGATAAGCCAGTCAAAATTTATGGTCAAAATACTAAAGTAGGAAAAACCTGCCCAGGCAGAGTGCCATTTCGGCGACGAAATGTGTTGGGGGCCGAATTTCGTAGACGAATTCAACTCGAAAAATGGAAAAAATGCCCAGTAATGAGCTATAACTCATCACCGAAGTTGGGGGATATTTTTCTAAGATATTTGGTAACCTTTGGGCTATAAATAAGGTCTGAATTTCGTGTATAAGGGCTACCAAACCCTTGAATGTAATTGAAAGAGAGATTGAAGAAGAAAAAGAAGAGAAGCTTTGTTCCTTTCCAACTGTTCTTCCCCAAGCTCAAGTGAGGTTCCAACTTTGTCAAGCTTCCTTCCTTTAGAGCGCTCAAGCTCACAAATCATCACTAAGGTGATTTCAAAGCTTGGAATTTCTCCAAAGAAATTCTGTTCGTGTTCTTGAAGAATGGGGTTTTCAAACCCAGATTTTCCAAAGCCTCAACCAAGCTTTCCTCAAGCTTGATTTAGTCCACAGAAGTGTAAAAACTTCCTTTTTACGGTAGATACTTTCTACTAGCTTTTAATGGCATAAACCATCTTATAAATTCAAGATAAAATCCTATACTTTGTGTTATGAACTAGTAGGAAATCCTACTAGTCAAATTGTGATGATGCTATGCTTTAAACCAAAGAATAAAAAGAGTAGAGAATTCTGTTTTTAGATGTTCTTGATATTATGATGTTTCAAATATGAAAAGCATGTTAAAAGACTTAAGTTTTGGAAAAAACCAAATGAGAAAACCTTATATTTTGATGGATTTGGTTATGGATGACTTATTTGTATATAGGCTATTACTATGGATGAAATATGTGAATTATTGGCTATAAGTAAAGTGTTTTCATTTTGTCTACCATGATATTCACAATTGCTACACTGACACATGTATATGCATGATTGAGATTTGCTAAATTATAGGTATCCAAAGAAGATAAAGAAGAAGTAAAGTATAAGAGGTAATGGGAAAGTAAAACAAAGAAGTAAGAGGTAAATGGAAAGTAAAGAGGCAAAGGAAGTATATGGGAAAGTAATGGTACAAGATGATTCTAGTCATCTATCTCAGGTTGATAGAAGGCCCGCCCATCTCCTGTGGGTTCATGGGTACTAATCAATTGAGTAATACCGACGGGGAGGCACGATAGCAGGCCGCTTGGAAGGGAAATAGATATTGGTCGTTGGACTCCGACTAATAGCCGACCACTCAGAAGGGAGATAGATACTGGTCGTCTACTCCTAAGGTAGCCGAAGGTGAGGATAATAGTAGGCCCGCCTAGTTTATGTGAGTGCATGGGTACTAGTTGCCCGACTCCTTAGGTGGATCTAGGGTATTTTAAATACCTGTAGATGAAAAGTGATGGAAACTAAGGTATTTTACAATACCCGTAATAGATGTAAAGGAACGTAAAGTAAAGATGGAATGTAAAGAAGATGTGTTTTTCTAAGATATATGCACATGATCGAATTTAGTTTTCTGCACTCTGATTAAAGTAATGCATGTGAAATGATTTAAACTGCGATATATATATGCTGTATTCATGTTTATGACATTACTATCTAGTAGTTTGTATACGCGGAGTATTCAATACTCAGCCGTACATATTATGTCGGCAGGTCCTCTCGACATCTGTGGCGAGCGTCCTCAGGAGCCTTGGGTTGAGGAGGAATACGTTGAGGAGGTACCTACTCCAGAGGAGCTTCAGGAGTATCAGAGGATACTCGATAGGTGGTGGCCCCATACAGAGTGAGATAGGGAGAGACTGATACATGTATTTTGATGAGCGAGCATGTTCGCTCTTTATTTTGGGTTGTTATATAAACTTGGATTACGGTATATATAGAAAGAAAAAGTTTGTTCTACTTCCATTACCATGTGTCTTATATGGTGTACAGGATGCTTAGTAATGAGTTCATAACGCCAAAGTATCCTAACTCCTAGGGGGTATTTTGGGCCGTGACATGCATAATATAACCCCATGAGAAGTTTGTACTTTAGGCATAGCTAGTCATAAATATTATCACTGCCTGCACATTTAGGAGATGCAAGCTGAGCAACTCTTGGAAATCAATAATCGAGACAAATCCAGGTATGTTTTTCCCATTCTTTTCTTTTATAATTAATTTGTAGTAAAAATCAAAAAAAAAATTTGATTGTGATATGAAGGGTTTTCACTTACGTGAATTTTCTCCAATAAAATCTCCTTAGATATCGCATCTCTTATGAAGTGGAACCGCACATGAATGTGCTTCGTTCTTGAATGATAAACTTGATTCTTCGCCAAGTGTATGACACTTTGGCTGTTAAAGGAGGATACGTGGCATAAAAAGGGGACCCAAGACGCCCCTCCTCACATCACCGATCGAGGAGGTGAATACTTTCCCTTTAAAACAGGGCCGTTTTATATTATATAAGTGTATTTGCAAATTATGATAAACCTAACAGCTGATATGCAAAAACCCCTTTTACAAGTTGCAATTCCTGTTCAACTGAATAGTGTGTGTTACATGATATTTTTTTTGTTCTTTTAGACTTTTTTTTTTGGTTGAACACAACAACACCATAAGGTGAAGCTACAATTTCTTTTAGACTCAAGACCTTCTCCAGTTGGTGCTGAATTGGAACAAATAAGTTTCCTATCAACTGAATGAGGAAACCCATCCACCCTTTTAGTGCCATGGAGTATATTTTAATCTCCTTTTCTTCTATTTTCAATTGAAATTGGTATATTCCCTACGAGGAGCATAAGGGATTGCAGACTTCCTTGGAATTTTCTTCTCTTGTTCTTACTCAAAAAAGGAAAGAAAAATGACTTGAAATTTCTTAATTACTTGGAAAATGACTTCCTTGGAATTTTCTTCTCTTATGTGGCTCGATCGGCCTAGTTGAGATGAGTTTTTGAGCTTGAAATGTATTCAAGCCGAGCTTGAGCCAAGGCCTGTTTGATTCGGCCTGAAGCTTGAGATTAAAAGTCAAATATGACTTTTTTCAAACCTTCTTCACCAAAAGAAAAAAATTAAGAGAATTTTCTTCATCTCTCTCTATCCTACGAAGAGAAAAAGAGTTAGTGCCTTGCTTCTAACTATTAAACTAAGCAGTTCTAATTTTTTTTTATTACAGGACAATTCAATGTTTTATTTATTTATTTTTTGTATAGAAAAATCACCCCTTTGATCTGTTGTGTGAACGCCAAATAAGAACTACAGTGCATGCTTGTGTTTGAAAGAATGCGTGTCTCTAAGCTCTCACTCTAATCTTTTAGAAATTAAAAGTGAAGGCCGATATCATTTCCAAAAAAAGGGTCAAATCTTATATTATAACCAACAATGGGAGTCCACTTGAATCTCTTGGACTGATCTGAAATCAATATAGAAATTTAAAACATGATAAGTAGCACAAATGAAGGCGAGAAAAGATTACAGTTGATCACCGTAATCTATGTTCTTTTACTTTACCTCCAAATCATGATATCCATTCTAAGGAATTCAACAATAAGAATATAGAGTGCTCACCATCACAGTTTCCCAAGGAAGAGGTTAAGGAGCCCGAGGACAAGGCCATTGACATATCTGGTCAAAGGCGTAAGTGCTTCAATCTCTGAGGATGATGCCGGCGAGCGTTTTAGAGAGATGAGTTGCAGGGTTATTTTGGTGAGGAAGAAGGTTTAAGGAAATTAGGGCTTTTTATCTTCTTTTAGGTGTTTCCCTAGAAATTCTTTACAATTGGTGTATACAAGTAAATGTTGGGGTGCACATACCACCATCCTTATTTTATCTAATTACTAGATAGATAATTAGAAATCTAAACCTTACTCGAGAGGGTATAGGTAAAGGATAATTTTACTCTACCCTATAGAGGAAGGACAAGGAAAAAAAAATATCATAAATATGTAAGGGAAATGTCTTATCCTGCCCTTACCTTACCTGTTGACAGCCCTAGTTATGAAATCTCCAATGGATTGAATTCCCAGAACTTTGATCATTGAAAATATTATATGTTCTTAGTGACTGTGGAAGGAAATAGAAGATGTGGTATCATAGCTACTTATAGAAACTAGCTAATAAGGTTTCTAATTACTCTAATAAAGTATTAAAAAAAATGGTGGTCCTAGGCTCGTCACTCTCAAAGAAAACTCTGGCCCCAACAAGGAAAGAGTGAAAAAGAGGCTATGCAAGCATTTTCTCTTTGCAGGTATACGATTTTTTTAGGGTGGTGTTACGTGCACACCAATAATTGATGACTACACCCCATTTTTCAAAATTGATGACTGCACACCATTAGTTTATTAAAATTTTAAATGCACACCAAAATCAAAAAAATACTTATAAAATTTATAGTTACACACCAAACTTCAAATTTATTAATTATAAGAATAGAGGATAATGTTAGCTTCACTTTAATTTGAGAGTCACTTTACCCAAGAATAAATAATGCAATCACCACTTGTTTAATTAAGGAGTTAGAATTTCTCATTTACTGTTTATGAATAATAATCTATGCAAGTACATTATGGTGGTGGTGTACCAAATTTTCTATAGCATTGATCTATTGTTATCTCTTATTTTTATCAATTTATCTAATTTAAATAGCGGAAACTTCAAATAATTAAAAATTGTCAAACAAATAACTAAATTTTCAATAGCTATCGATTAAACAAATAAAATCAATGACATATGAAAAATTATATAATTAATTTTTAATAAAATATTAAATAAAAAAATTGTCAAACTAAAAATTGAGAACATGAGAAAATTTTAGTTAATGGAAAAACAATAATTAATTGAGACCATAGAGAGGTGATGACGAATAGAGAAGAAGTCAGTTTGAAAAGTAAAAGAATTAGGAATGGGGTGCATATATAAAAATATAGAGAACTTCAAAATATAAGAAAATTAATAAGTGGGGTGTAGTCATCAAATATTGGTGTGCACATAACACCACCCTTTTTTTATTTACTAAGAGAAGTGATGAGAAACGGTTTTTAACTGGTATACCAAGACATGCTAACATGACCCTCTTGCACTCTGCTAATGTGAGCATGCCTATATTAGAAGAGAATAAAGAGGATTCAAAAGATACTATTCCTTAGAGATAGACTTTCCTCTTTGTTACATTCTCATATGGAAAGTGTATATGTACACTCTTTCTTTATTTTATTATTTCCTTTATTCATTGTAAGAGATTGTAATCAATATATACTAAAAATCAACCAAGACTCACTCACGTTTTTGAGTAGAGTCTCTCCACTTTGTCTTCTTCACTAGTTCTTGAGTTCTTTATGGTATCAGAGCAATACCACACAAATAAGTGGTAGTGTGGAACGGAATCAAGTGGTGGTCTTCATCAATGGCGTCAAGTGGTGGTTTGACACTTCAAACCTTGGATCAAATCATGTCAATGGTATCCGTGAAATTGACGTTTCAGAATTATTACTCTGGAAGGAACAATACTCCCATTGATAGAGAATACTGATCTTGTTGATCACATCTTGGGAAAGAGTGATGAAGTCAAGCCAATGGTTGCTTCGTCTGATGGGGGAGAGGAAGCTAACCCTGCATTCCTCGCTTGGAAGCGAGATGACAGGTTTCTGAAGAGCCTGATAACGGGAACACTAGCTGAAGATGTGTTGACCCTTGTTGTTGGTCTGTCTATTGCGAGAGAGACTTGGACATGCCTCGAGAAGGCATTTGCGGATTCCTCGAAGGATAGAGAATGACAACTTATCCGTGATCTTCAGAGTATGAAGAAAGGTAACAGTTCCATAACTGAGTACCTTAGAAAATTTAAAATATTTGTGATGAACTTGCTACCATCCAAAAACCTGTAGATGAAGAAAATAAGGTTTATTGGGCCTGTGATGGGCTGGGAAAGAAGTACAATGTGTTCACTACCTTTGTTCTTGCCAGGCCTCCTCTTCCACCCTGATCTCAATTTGTCTCCTCTCTTACAAGCTATGAGAATAGAAATTATTCTCAAAACCTTGGGGGAGAGGTGGTGTCTGACTCACATGCATTTATCAGTCACAAACAGGGTAGAGGTAATTGTTCCAACAATGGAAAAAATTGGAACAACAACCTGGGACAAGGTCAATGGCATCAAGGTAGAGGAAATCAATAGTTCAACTCCCAGGGTCGTGGTTACACTCAGGCTGGTCAGAATCGTGGTAAATTTGTGCCACAAAATAATGAAGGAGAAAAGCAAAAACAACAACACGACTTTCCTTGTCAGATTTGTGAAAAAATTGGCCACTCTCCTTTACGATGCTACAACCGATTTAATGATGCATATCAGCCAGATGGCATTCCCCAAGCCTTGGCGGCAATGTCAGTTACTTATCCTCAAGACTCTGAGTGGATACCTTATACAGGTGCAAATTCCCACATGACTCATGATCCATGTATTTTTACCTCACTCAGACCTTATAAAGGTGATGATAAAATTGTTGTTGGAAATGGCCAGACTTTAGAAATTTCTCATATTGGGACTGCTACTATTCTTGTTGGTTCACAAAAAATTATTACTCTTGACAATGTTTTACTTGTTCTTAAGATTGCTGGAATTTATTATCTGTGAGCCAAATGGTTGATGAAAAATCCTGCATTTTTGAATTTAAAGAACTCAAGAACTAGTGAAGAAGACAAAGTGGAGGGATTCTACTCAATAACGTGAGTGAGTCTTGGTTGATTTCTAGTATATATTGATTACAATCTCTTACAATGAGTAAAGGAGGTAATAAAACAAAGAAAGAGTGTACATATACACTTTCCATATGAGAATGTAACAAAGAGGAAAGTCTATCTCTAAGGAATAGTATCTTTTGGACATAGTTCAAAAACCCGAAAACTCGGCTCGACTCGAAAGTTAGCTAGGTCGAGTAACTTGGAAAACTCGAAAAAAAAAATCGACTCGGTCCAACTCGGAATATATATGCAATAACTTAAAAATTGTGGGTTAAATGAACTCAAAGTACGCTGGTTTTATAGCTTCAAACATCAAAATTAGGTTTTAACAAAACCCATAGTAAGTTGTCTTTGTAGACCCTAAAAAATATGATGCAAAAATAGTGTGACATTTTAGTTTAGGTTTAAAAAAATGATAAAAATATCCCTCTATGACTCGACCTAGTATGGAGAGTCGAAAAACTCGGCTAGACTCGATCGAGTCACCTGAGTAACTCGGTAAATAATGTCTCCTTTGAGTTTTGAGGCAACCGACTCGAGTAACTCGGCCGAGTTACTCGGGTGACTCACCGAGTTTTCGAACTATGCTTTTGGATCCTCTTTATTTTCTTCTAATATAGGCATGCCCACATTAGCAGAGTGCAAGAGGGTCATGTTAGCATGTCTTGGTATACCTGTTAAAAACCGTTTCTCATCAAGAAGAAACTTGATAAAGGTGGATCGGTACTTTCAGTTCATCATGTCTAAATCTGCAGGTTAGCATGAAAATTTTTATATAGGTTAATGATTTAGATCCTATGAATTTTATGCTTTAAGAGTGAGTTAAGATCCTTGTAGGAATTATGATTTTTTTTTAAGAAAGCCACCCAATGGGGGGGGGGGGTTGGCAGACCCCTATCAGCTTTTTTTTTGAACCTCTTGGTGGAGTCCCCCGGAGGACAGAATAGCACTACTTAGTGACTAGGAGCGGAGAGCCTCTTTCTTGTTCTTTGTGGCGTCTATAGTGAAGAATACATGACCGAATGAGGGCCGGCCAGGGACTGGACGGCTCTCGGTTCTTGAGCAAGCAAACTCCGGTTGCTCGAAAGAACTTGCCCTTGTAGGCGGGGCCCTGTATAGTAAAGGAGCGCGCAGCGAACTACTAAAAGCTAGGGCTTTTCCCCTGTATAGTAAAGGTGGTAAGGTAGGGCGCTATTCGATTCGATGAAGAAAATAAACTTTAGGAAAGTGGTTCAGGTAGCTCAGCTGGTTAGAGCAAAGGACTGAAAATCCTTGTGTCAGTGGTTCGAATCCACTTCTAAGCGGGCGAAGGGTCCAAAGGACACGTAGCCGGGAGCGAGCCTTATTTTGAAATTCAAATGAAAAAGGAAGCCAAAAAATGTGAGCGCCTAGCGCGATACCGTTTTTTGCCCTAAAATAAGAAAGGACCCTATCTTATAGGAGGCAGATTTTGAAAAGTGGTTGATTACTTGGATTGGTTCTCGCGTCCCTGTGCCCAAAAAGGATGGGCGAGTTCGGTTCGAGTGTTCATCGATCGGGAGCTCTTTTTAATTAGAACTCCCTACTAGTTCATTAATTAGATAAATGCAAAGTACAAGGGGGGACATAAAGGCTAAATCCCATAAAAGTCACCTAAGATCAAAATCTAATATTAAAAAGAGTTCGGATGGGCAACAGCGCTTGCTGTTGCGCTGTTGCCCATATGTGTCTTGCAAAATGGCCCCCATATCCATCATTTGGTGATCCCCATGTGAACAGTAAAGTGGCCCCCATTTTATAAGACACATATGGGCAACAGCGCAACAGCAAGCGTTGTTGCCCATCCGAACTCTATTAAAAAATCCTAGCTTATCATTTCGTAAGAAACCTTTAAGTATAAATGGCAAATCATCAGAATCCCTAAAAACATGACTACTAGAATTATTGCAAGCCTCTTTCGACAAGAAATTGTCCACGTTGATTATTTTCTCAGAAAACGTGATTGAAAACCATATTGCATTTGCTTTCAAATGAATAATACCCTTCCTCCAATACTAGACTCTCAGAAAACTCTGTTAATCACATCAATCATGACTTTTAAATCACTCACAATTAAGTTATTCCAAAGCACCAAGTTATCTCAAAACTTGCAACCATCATATATACCTCTGATTTCGGCCATATTGTTAGAACCAACTCCATAGAAGGATTGGAAAGCCAGAATCATAGATCCATTAGCATCTCGAATAATACCTCCACCCCCACTAGTCTATGGGTTATCTCTAGATGCACCATCTGCATGCATTAAATTTAAGCCATCTTGAAGAAGGGAAAAACTATTTAGAAATAATCGTCTCTTGATCTTTGGACCGAATGAAGCAATATTAAAAACTTGACTCAGATCCTTTTCTCTTCTAGATGGCCAAATCTTAAAATTCCAATAGTTAGCTGCATTTTTAATCCAATCAACTATTCTATTGAAGATAACCCAAACAAGTTTGCGATGGTTACCAAACCTAGACTAATTCATGTACAACCATATCTCCCAGCATATTATACTAGGTAAAACCATATGAAGAAGGCCCGAAATTGAACTCATCTTCCTACTATAAAAAAAATGCATCATTCGAGTTTGAAAACCTAGACTAATTCATGTACAACCATATCTCCCAGTATATTATACTAGGTAAAACCGTATGAAGAAGGCCTGAAATTGAACTCATCTTCCTACTTAAAAAAAAATGCATCATTCGAGTTTGGATAGAGTCGACATCATAAATTAGAACATGAAGCATCGAATTCACCATAGTCAAAAGACACATTTTCCCAAATCACTTTGACAAAACAGATGAGATAAAGATTCCGTAGAGGGATTTCTTCAACATTCACATCTCCTAACAAGGGCAATATTTTTCTTTTTAACATTTTCATTAACAGACATCATATTAAAGAAGATTTTCAAAGAAAAATAGAAATTTTCAAAGGAACCGGTTTATCCCAAACCGAGGCCGCCCACAAAACTTTATGATGATTATCCTATAAAATATTCCAACACGAACTGATGGTGAAATTTCTAGAACTTTCTAGAGTCCAAGCAACACTATCATTGAGGATGATAACGTGACTTTTCTATTAATAATGTCCTCGTAAACCTTCTAATTTAACCAATCTGTGAAGTTGCCCAAATTTCACTCGCCATTGACAAAAATATCACTGATGGACGGGAAATACTCTTGACATGCCAACGTCGAATCAATCAAAGGTTTATTAGTACACCTAAAAGGTCCATATTTTTCAATTGGCAAATTCCATAATCAGAACTTGGTCAAAGTTAGTGTCTTGAGTCTATCCGTCCCTAAGTATCAAGATGGTGAAGATGAAGCTTTGAAGATTCAACTGAAGCACATTCCGCCAAAGCTCAACTTTCACGCTTTAGGATGGTAAGTGACTTAGAAGACCTAACCTATCCCTTAGGTTAATTGACTTTAAAATATAGTTATACCTTAGGTGATCAAGGTTTGACCCCCACATCTGGAAATTTAGGTAGAATGTCCAAAATAGAGTTTGCTAGGCAAACTCGCTTGAGCGAAAATGTGTCTCTCTCGAGCGAAGAGCTCTTCGGAATAAACTTGAGCAATTTTCTATAATTCTAGTAGCAAACTCGCTCATGTGAGAGTTGGCTTTGCTCGAGCGAATTACTCTCGAGTTAATGATTGCATACTGACTGAGAATCCAGTAGCTTCCTCGCTCCAGCGAGAGGAAAGTTAGCTCGAGTGAGATGTTGGTTATTTACAACAAAACTACAATTGGAAGGTTCCATATCGGTCACTTAATAGGGTTCGTTTGACCATATCCCAAGCTGGCTCGAGCGAGATTTGCACAAATCTGTTTTAGCAACAAAACACTTCCAATTTTGAATTGTGTGAGGGTTTCTTATAAAATCTAAAGGTCCTAATAAAAATTAAGGGCTTTGAGCTTATAGAATATATTTTAGAGAGGTGCTCTTGGATTTCCCACTTTCTTGGTTGAATATCTAATTGAGCTTAACCTACCCTTCTTCCTAGAGCATGCACGCTTGATCATATCATTTCTTATTATTTCTTATGGTGTTATTCCCACATATTGTGGAATCCCTCTAGTTGATTATTGGAGTAACTTGTACTCCAATCCCTTCTCTTAATTGAGACACTTGATTGGAGTAAAATCCAGAAGCACTGCGGTGGAGATCAAATTTGTGGATTTGTAGTTTCAATGTTGTTGTGAGAAAGTTTGGTCAGTAAGGAACCAAAGCCACTACTGGGGAGATCGAACCTACGGGTTCGTGGGGTTGCAAACATGAAGAGCCTATAACTGTGGAGTGAGGTGTTGTGTCCTGTTTGAGTAAGGTTCAAATTTTGTAACCTACTTAAGTCTTATAGTGATTGCTACTTGCTGGACGAGGTCCCGTGGCTTTTCCTAGAAGGATTTCCATGTGAAAAATCTTTGTGTCTCTCTTTGTGTGATTATCTTTATACAAATGTGTTAAACTTAAAATTGGGTAGATAGACTCTAGGAGACCTATTTACCCTCTCTAGGTCCTTGGATTATAACAAAGAAAATTTCAACTCCAAACGTCAAACCAAAAATTTGTATGTTCACTGTTGTCAATAAGACATTTGCTATTTTCCATGGTAAATTTAACCCGTTCAGCAATATCTCTCTAAATTTTAGAGTGTATACTAAATAAGTCAACCATCCAAGGATGATTATTACACAAACATTTACTTTTAAAATATTAGCTCCATAAATTGTTTTCATTAACAACTTCCAGGCCATATTCATTCTAAAAGCAGAAGCGACACCTGAGATGTTTCTGATAGCCAACCCACCTTCTCGATGTCTAGTAATTTTAGGCCAAGCAACCCCGTGAGTACGATGACTGCCATCACTATTGTTCCAAAAACAAAAATGAAAATATACTTTCAAGTCTTCTGATAACACCTTTTGGAAAATTTGTTCCCATTATGAAGTATATTGACATGGAAGATAGAACATTCTTTATAAGAGTTAACTTACCTCCTGTCGATAATAACTTGCCTTGCAAAACTTCTAGTTTCGACGAATTTTGTTGAAAATAAATTTAAAGTAAGCCATTCTATGTTAGTAAAGTAGAACTCCCAGATATTTAAATGGCAAAGACCCGAGAGAAATCTCTGATACACTGATGACCATATTTCATGAAACATTTGGTATTTTCTGAGACATATAGCACAAATTTTATGCTTTAATGTGGTGTCTCGAAGTTATTTCATATGATTCCGGAAATTTGAAGAGATTCAGAGTAAATTTGTTCTAGCCATTACAAAATACCAGAGTATTGGCAAATAAAAGATGGGATATAGGTTTAGCACTTCTATCCGATGAGTAGTAAGCAATTGAACCCGATCTAAATAGATAATAAAGACCCCTACAAAGAGCTTCTTCAGGCAAGATAAATAAAGCTAGAGATAAATTTTTTTTTTTTTAATTTAAGCTTCCCAGTGGGGGAGGGGGTTTGGCATGGACCTCTACCAGTTTTATTAAAATAAAAGTGGGTGATACACCAAGAAAAAGAAGGGGGGGGGGGGGGGGGGGGGGGCATAAACCTTACCCTTCAAAACAAAAACGAAAAAACAGAACCTAGCAACCAACAACAACCCTGGAGGACATAAAATCTTACTCTGAGATACAATTATATCAGGAAATCCTAATACTAGCAACTAGTCTTGTTTAGAAAGACTATCCCTTTGAGCTTCTCTAGAAAGATTGAGTGAGAGATTAATCTAGCAGAAGAAGAAAGATCACATGTGTGATTAGCCAAAAAAATATGCAACTTTATTACTCTCTATATATATGCTTCAGTGAAAACCTAATTTGATTCAACAATTTGAGGATAATCTGGTGTCGATACCAAACATTCTAATGAGGTTCAAACTTCTTCCAATACATGTCCACAAGAAACTTAGAGTCACTTTCAATATTCACCTCTTCACTATGAAGATCTATGCAAATTTTGATACCATCTAGGAAAGCGCAAATTTCTGTCATCGAGTTTGAACAAATATCATAGAAACTAAAAAAAATAAGCTACAAGATTAATGATCACCTTGTCTAAAACCTTTGGAAGACAGGAAGAAACTATTGAGGTTTCCATTAAGAATAACTGAAAAAATGGCTAAATAATACAACCTTTGATAAGCTTAATGAAGCCCGAACCAAATAGAAAATAGAAAATCCATTCAATTAGTCTTGTGAGCATGGATTTTTACCCACTTATTTGACTGAGAGTCGCCACCTATTCAATTCATTCTTGGGGATAGGCCCTGAATTTGCGGATAAGGGTAATGGTCTCGATTAGAGTTAGGGTAAGCAGTTCGATTAAGTTTCGGGGAAGGTGTTAGGCACCCTAGGACCCCTATTTTACAATGGTTACCTACTCCCTAGATTTAAGCCAAATTAAAGTCAAGATTAATGAAAATGCCTAAGTGTTTAGAGTATGCTAATCCAAGAAAAAGAGAAAGTTAACTAGGGTTGAGCCTGGATAGGGTTGCCTACGTACTCACAAAGTGAGATCAGACCTAGCGTAGTTCTGGTACATGAACCCGTGCCAAGGCTAGGGGGCGTGTGTGTGTGTATAAGGGTACCTTAAGGTTTAGCCCGGGGTTAAGGGGTGATTGACCAGGGAGCCAAGTGTGGTTCAGTCTAACCGCGGTTAGAAGGGAGTTAACCATGGTTAGGAGATCTAACCATAGTTAAGAAACTCCTACAACTCTCTTTTTGGTCTTTTGGTTATATTTGAATTTTTTTGTATTTTGAGATTTTATCATGTTTTTGATATTTTGAGATTTTATCATGTTTTTTTTGGATTTTCATATAGGTAAGGTTTTGACAAATTTAACTCAAAAGAATTTTAAGGAGAGGTTAGGTTAAAAGATCGTATTTAGGACATAGAGAGATATTTGCATTATGAATAGTAGATGGTTTATTACCAACACCTATTTTGTTGGATTTGTGTTGATGATAAATCAAATACAATTGTCTTAGTATGAGACATTTTGGACAACATCCTCTTTTAAGTCCTTAAACCATCTTTTACCCATTCAAAATAAAACATGAAGAATAAGAAGAAAAGAAAAGAAGAGATAAGTAGATAAATGATGTAATATCGCTCTAATGAATATTAGAGAGGGGATGAGCTTTCGCAAAGAATTCTAGAAAGAATACTAGAATCCCCAAAAGAAACAAAATGAAAAGAGAGGTATAGCTTTAGCTTTCACTCTCTATGGGCCTACCCATATCCACATTTGTAGGTACATAAAGAGAAAAAAAATATGTACACAAAAAAGATAATGGGGATCTCTCTTTGCTTTTGAGATGAGGTCCCTCTATACCATTAGATTGGTATAGAGAGGCCTAACTATGCTTGAGAAATGAGAGACCAAGAAGAGAGAACCAAATAGAAATTAGATTTTTAAAATAAAAAAAAAAATGAAAGAAGGAGTGTCTACTCCTCCAAGAATTCTTCTTCAATGCTTCAAGAGGTAGAGTTTTGTTTAGAGTCCATAAAGGAGGAAAGTTAGTGAAGAACTCTAAGCTTTTAGTCTTAGAATTCTCTCCAAACTCTAAACTTTAGTTTCTTCTCACTTCTTCAAACTCAAGAGAAACACAAGTGGGTGGGAGCCTTTTAGGGGTCATGAGAGATCGTCTCTAAGGGGCTAAGGGATTGATATTTATAGGAAAACTAAGAGGTTGAGTTGTGTCTTTTACATGAGAGATAAAATGAGTTAGTGGGTAAAGAGTTGAGTGTTGTAAGGTGAGTTGATGGGTTGAATGTTGTAAAATGTGTAAGAGAGTTGATGGGTCGAGTGAACTATGAGTTATATGGGCATGGGTTGTAGGATATAGGTTAGGTGGATATGGATATGTGGACTAGATCTTATGGATTATGAGTTATTAGTAGATGGGTCATGGGTTATGTTATTGTACTTTGACTATGACATTTGGGCTTGGGCTATGGTAAATAGGCATTGGCTTAGGCAATTGGATAATTGAGCTTGACTACTTGAGTTTGGGGTAATGAAGTTTGGTTAAATGGGCTTGGGCCTTGGGTGAACATTAGAGCCTTTGAAGAAGTGGGAAGAGGGATAGGGGTGCAAAAATTGGGTGCTTACAAGTCTGTCAGACGCTTTTGTTATATCCAGCTTGAAAATAATACCAACCGAACTTTGAGTTGATATTAGACACAAGGTCTTGAGCAATCAAAATATTATCCGCAATATTCCTACCTTTCACAAAAGTTATTCCTCATAAGTGTTCCTCTAAAATTAATCGAATTGTGATTATTGTTTGGTATTTCAATTCTTATGAAAAGATATTTTAGAGTTGGTATTAGAGCAAGAGTTGTTACCATCTCTTAGGACTGATCATACTATTTGTATATACTATCCGCGGAGGTTGTGTGGTTATTGATGATGTAGAAAACCTATAGTTCTAGGGCCCTACTATTTCGCATGGAATATTGGATTTTTTTTTTATTGTCATTGTTGGAGAATGATGTTTTCGGAAGGTTATTGGATTAACCCTATGGTTTTTCAACTTTCCCAAGATCCACTATTGTTTAGGGGTTTCTTTTATATATAAGTTTATTATTACAAATAAACATAGTAAAAATAATAATAAAAAAATCACTTGTGGATTTTGCCAAGATCGGATCACAACCAATCATGTTCAATCGCACTCACAAGTGAACACGTGTCCCTTTTAACCCATGGTAAGCATGGTTAAGATTCTCTATCCCTTAGGGTTCAACAATCTAACATTGATTGTTAGATTTTTTTTAAAAACAAATATTAACCTTAGGGTTAAAAAGTTAACCCTAAGGTTAATTTTTAAAACATTTTCTCAAGATGGGCCCTTAACCCAAAGGTTTAGACTCTTTGATTAAACCTTGCATGAGCCATAGTGTCCTAAGCCAACTGAGGAGTGATCATTAGACGTCAAGTTTCATTATGAAAAGTAGGAAATGTTCTCTAGAGTTGGATTAAGGATCCTGAGGGGATCCATACAATAGACTACGAGAGATGCAATTCCATACCTCAAAAATAGTAGAGACTACATGAATGCATGCCTCCTTTTAAACACCTATGTGGTTAAGATTCACTCACATTTAGGGTTTATCTATCTAATCTTGGATTTGAAGAAAAAAATAAAAAAGAATTAAGGGTGATGCTAGGCGTACCCTATTATTTGATGACTGCAACTCATTATTAAAAATTGATAACTGCACATCATTTATTTAGTACACACCAAAAATAAAAAGACCTCTAACAGTAATTTATAACCGCACAGTACCAAAGTAATATTGTTGATGATTACATCTTTTAACTTCAAATGGTGTGATTTATCAAAGATGAAAAATAGTGAAATGAAGCACTCCCACAAATGAGGAAAACTCAGAGTCCCTCTAAAATTGAACGGTTGAAGTTTTTTATCTTTTTTTTTGTGTACAAGTAATTGGATATTTGTGAATTTCTACAAAGTTATATATCAATAACACAAATGATGTGCTACATACTTGAGAGAGTGCTCCAGAATTCTTATATGCAAATAAAATAGATTTTCAACTTCCAAGACACTTTGTGGGCCCAACCATGTGAAATAAATTATTGCATGCACAACTAAGATTCACAGTAATATCATAGCTGAGCTGTTGGATCTTTCACTACATAACGTGTACAACCAGCTTTTATGAGAAAAAAAAACTATGATCATGATCTATGCTTAATAGAGGTTGTTATTGGCAGACCAGTTTAATATCAAAATTGCTCAAACAAATGAAAAAGGCTTGGAGGATAAGGGTTGGGGTGCAGTTATAAAATTATTTTGAAATTTGAAAGTACAAAAAATAAAAATCAATGGGGGGTGCAATCAATAAATAGTGGGGTGCACCTATAGCCACCCAAAAATAATTATCATAATTTAGTTAAACATAATCATAGTTAAAAAAGAATTAAAAAGAACACGGGAACACTGCGGTCTGCTAGGAAGGGGATCTCACGGTCCCCTTCTTCTTAGGACGTGCTAGTATATTTCTGACTAAACTTGCTACCACCAAGTACGATGGGATGGAAAATATGAGAGCACAATCTAAAGATGATTGATGTAAAAGCGAGCCCTGTTAAAGAGTTTGAAAGTGGAGGTGTCTGAGGGTTCTCTGATGCAGTCTGTACTTAATTCATTACCTGTTCAATTTGACCAACTTACAATTCTCAAAGAAAAAAGTGAAAGCGAAATGAACTCCCAGCAATTTGTGTTCAAGTGGAAGAAATGCTAAAGCATGATAGTACACACTTTACTAGACAAGGGAATCTTAAGTCTAGTGGGAGAAAGTTAAAGTTAGAAGAAGAAAAAAGAAAAAGGATAGGTAACTGGGGCCCTAGTCAATTCAAGAAGCCAAAAGCTGAGGTCAAAGACTCAAAGGCGTGAAAGAGGGAGAGCTTGCTATTTTTGTAAAAAGAAGGCCCACTTCAAGAGAACTGGTTGTGGAAAAAGAAAACTTCAATCAAGAAAGAACTTTTCCAGACTCAGTAACTTAAAGGCATTAGACGAAGAGATAGATCCAACTTTTGGTCTTTGTCTATGGATACAGTTGTTTTCAGCTCCATTTTAGCTAGTAATAGACAAGGGGTTTAGATTCATATTGGGATTGGTATTTTTCTATTTCATTTGGTTTCAGACATTCCACTTTGGTAGATCTATTGGATCATTTTATACAATATCCATTTAACGTCTTTATTTTTTTTTCCATCTAAAATGCATGCAGTCATAATTGGATGTTTGATCTAGTGGGAGTTATTCCCTCGCATTTTTTTTGTTGAATATTATCCTGAAACCACAAGGTGTTATATTCTTGTGTTATAACATAGATCATCCTTGTGATTAGGGGTGGTTAGTAAGAGACCGTTGAATCTAATGTTTAAAATGATTTAAAACTTAGTTCAAAATGGTTTTAATATTGTGTTTTGAACCCTAAGAATAGTTTTGTTTTATGTCAAATATATCTCTAGTTAAATCAAATCAAAGGAATGCTTTGTTTTGTAGTTGGGGTGACTTGAAGCTTGGTCTCTTTAGTAGACTAGTTCAATTCACTTGTGGGTTTTCCTTTTGAAATTTTAGTCTCACATCGAAAAGATACAAGAGAGTTTTCAACTCAATAACTACTTTGAAACTTTAGTAGAGTGTAATCTTATGGTGTAGGAAGTTCATATGGTGTATAATCTTCTATTTTCTTGTCTTTTACACCATATATTTAGCGCGCGACCATGCAAATGCAAAGGGCAATAGGCTTTGGACGCTATGAGGCACATTTTGCACTTTGCATTTCGTATCGTCGCATTTGAATGACTTCTTCTTTTTATCGATATAATCAAGGTTGTCAGTTAGGTGGCCCGTGATCGTGTGCTCTCAGGGAGCCGCGTGACAGACCGTGTGGGTGGGTGACCTACACGAATTTGGGTTAATCCAGTTGGCCCAAGTGGGTTAGCGGATCTGGGTTCTCCCGCGACCCAACGATTGGCCTGGTTGGGGCGATTTGGTTTGCTGAACCTAGCCTGTGAAGAGTTAGGGTGGTTGGGCCCATCGAATGGGTATCATACCACTTGGGTCTCTATATAAGGAGGGGTTGAAAATTCTCAAACCTACCAGACGAATTAGAGAGCCCAGACACACTGTCCGATTGAAGGCAGAGCTCATAACAAGAGATCTAGTCTATCCAGAGGAAGAAGACAGATCAGACTAAGAAGGAAGAACACCTCCAGATTCAGACTAACCAGAGAAGGTCGAAACATAGGTCTGTCTTCTTCTGTTGGACTCAATCGAACCAGAGAAGTCCAATTGCCTTGATTAGAATTCTAGAGATGTGATTCCAGAAATGGTTAACAGATTGGTGCTACATGCAGCCCAGTCATGGTCGCAAGCCCAAAGGGCTAGCCTATGGTAGTCAATATGATTGACCCACTCAAACAGATCAGTCTAACCAGTTAGTCCTCGAACTGAACCAATCTAACTGATCGACATCAGATGCATGGCTAAATTAGACCTCCTAAATCGTCCTAATGGATCCCTCTAACAAACTAGTCTAGTTGGTTAGTCCACGGACTGCATCAACTTGATTGATTGAATTGAGATGGTCCAAATGGACTCAACCATTGGACCACTCCATGAGGAGGGGTCCATATACTGTTATGCTGTCAAAATTATGGTAAAAACTATGTTGGCCTAATCTCTGGATTAAAACAGATTAATAAATTAATCGGTTCTCGCCCCATGGTTTTTTCCTAAACTTCTTTGCTCTAAAGATTGAATTTGGATTGATAATGGTTTAGGGAAAATTGGGTTTAGGCTAGGCTACGGGTGTGTGGCTATTATGGAGGGGCATTTGGTGGATAATGGGTTTTGCCTATTCGAGCCACCTGAAAATTTTGGTTTGGGGAATCTACCCCCGCACCCTCGAGCAAGGGTGTGCAATGCCCCTTGCACACTCCCCACCCCCCAATGAGCTAACAGCTTAGCTCGACCCGTGACTACCTAATTATAGTGCAAACCTATTGGATGAGGTGCAAAGAGGCTTTGGGCTCAAATGAAGGGTGAAGATGTGGACTTTAATTGATGCCTTGGAGCTTTAAAGAGAATGGTAGGGGATGCAAAAATGGGGTGCTTACACAAGGGACATGATAGCACTAACACCAGGATTTAGCATAGATCAGATTAAACTCTAATCTATCCGTACAAGTTTGCATTACTTGGCAGAAGACTACTATCACTACAAGAAATTGGCTCATAGCTCACGGTTTTTATCCATGATCATAAGTCATTGATCATGGTTATAGTGTGCAGAATGAATTGTGATCTTTCAAGTATTGATCATATGTCAACTCAAATATCACGGTTATTAATCGGTGATTGTAGTTGTCAATTAATCGACATTATACATTCAAAATAAGGTCATTTTGTGTTGTTTTTACTATTATGTGTTGTTCAAATATGTCATACCTAGATCCAAGTTTAAAATTTCTCAAGGGTACATCTTACCTAGCTTCAAGTATAAATTACTTAAGGGTATGTCATATCTAGTTCTAAGTCTAAATTGTTCAAGGATGCTAGTGTCTGGTTTCAAGTTTTAAGTTTTCCAATGGTACTAGTCATCTGGCTCCAAGAAAGATCTCAAGTGTACCTAAAGAAAGTAAGAAAAATGAGAAAAGTAAACATAAGTGAGCACAATTAAGAATATTAAAGAAAAAGGTGTCATGCACTTTGATTTATGTATGTATGTCTTGTTAAATCATGGTGTATGTTTTGCATTGATATTTATGATATTGTTAGCTAGAAGTTTATATCCGCTGAGCGTTTTCGTTGCTCAGTCGAATTGTTATTGTCGGCACGTTTAGGTTTTGATATCTGCACAGTTGGTCCTTGGATCGAGGAGGAGTATACAGAGGAACCAGAAGGTGACTATCTAGAAGAGGAGAGAGATTTGGATCGATATCCCTATTATTGATTTTATTTTATTAGATTTTGATTTTTATGTTAAAGGAAATTGTAATCAGATTTATTTATGGATGATTTTAGGTTTAATTGATGATTGAGAATCATGATGGATGATTCAAATATTTATATTTCAATTTTGGTTATGGATGTTTAGATTGGATTGATATTAATTGAAGAAACTTTCAGGGTCACGTTTTAGTATGTCTTATATGCTTCTAACAGGACTGTATGAGAAGTAAGTCACGTGTCGAAGTCTTACTTTATCCTAAGTGGGATTTTGGGGCGTGACAACAAAATACGTTTTTCTTTCTCTTTGGGAGTTTACTTTCACTACATAATAAGGATCTCGTGGCTTAAACTTCCACAAGATAAACAAAAGCTTGTTTAGGAACTGCATTATTAAACAACAAGGAAAATTAGAAAAGAGACTAACACTCCGGAAGTTATTTATTTAACAATCGAATGCATATATGAAGTATTTATAGACAATAAATACAATCATGGTTTTTGTATAACCTTGATCGAAAATCAAATAAATTCTAGATTATTTTATTGTCAATATAAGATCATGGTTATATTAATAACTGTGATGCTTAAATTAAAATATTTATGATCATGATTATTACGTAACCGTAGTTTAATAGTTCTCACGAATTTTTGTAATTACGTTTACGTTTATAACCGTGATCTAAAATCTTGTCAAAAAGTTTGTGCGATCTCAATCATGAATTATAATGGATTACATCACGGTTTCCATGAACACGGCGATTGTACTTGAAAATGCAACTGTGATCAATACGTATATTTGTAGTTGTGTATACCTAATCTTTTTTAGAATACCCAAATAAGATTTAAAAAAAATAAGTTTTCTCTCCTCATTGATCCACGCCCCAATTTTAAATACTTACATATTGTGGTTAGTATTCACTCACCCCTAGGGTTAAGCAATCCAACCATGGTTTTAAAAAAAAAAAAACCAAAATCTTAGTTTTAATTTAGTTAAGCTTAACCAGGGTTAAAGGAGTGTTAAAAGGGACACGAGGACACGGGGTAAGATATGAAACGGACCCATGGGTCCGCTGAGCACTACTCAATTTAATATGAATGAAAAAAAATTGAAATAGTTGACATTCCTAGACAATAATATATATATATATATATCATTCTACTAATAAAAGTACAAGGAGTATGCAAAACTTTACTTGGACGTAAAACCCTTTAACTTAATTTATTTAATACATAACTTATAATATAACCAAACTTTAATTAAGTCACTATTTAATATTATGTGGGATCCATTATTAAAAGAGAGTTGGTTTAGGACTCTACCATATTTTAGGAAAGAATTCTATTTCTATAGAAAGAGAGTCCCTCAAAAAGGAGAGTTGGTTTAGGACTCTATCATATATTTTAAGAAAGAATAACCAAGAATAGTATCTTCATATAATCTCCACACCCCGATTGATCGACCCTTATGAGGACCGTAGAAATTCCAGATTGACACCTAGGGAGCAACCAAGAAAAGAAGACATCCATGAATTCTCATTGTGGAGTAACGTGACATCTAATGAAAATATATTAAAAATTATATATATATTTTAAATTATATTTTAATAATGAAAAAAATATACGGGCAAGGCACGTGCATTTTTACTAGTATATATATATATAAGGAACAATTCATTAAATAGAAGAGAGTGAAGTAAAAAAATAGTCTAATTGTACTTCATGATAGACAATGGAGTAGGATAATAAAATGTGATGAGATACACCTCATCTTGTCATAATGTGATTTGAATTTGAATTAATTAGGTTAGATTATATTAACTTTGATTTGATTTGATTGATATTTCCTTCTATAATAAGAACATTAAATCATCTATTTAAATCTATTTTGAGTCCTTGTAATGTAAAACATTGAAGTCTATCAATAATATTCAGTTTCTTCTTGGTATCAGAATCATCGATCATTTGGTAACCTCTTAGCTCTTAATTTTTTATTTCCTGTGGGTGTATCGCTATTGCCCGTCGGGTGTGAAACATTTTTTTTTCTGAATAAAAACCCTATCATCATCATCTATACATCTACAACCTCTATTTCTCATACTCATGTCTCACGATCTTTCTCTTTTTATTTACTTATTGAATACCTCTCCAATGATAATTTTCCTTCAAATCGTGGGTCATACTTCGTTTGCTTTTGGAAGAAGATCATGACTGCCTGATCTAGTGAGTCATCGATTTTGACAAACTCATAAAAATGAGCAGGATACGACAGAGAAGGCCTTCACAGACTAACAGTGACTTCCAAGCATAATTAGATGTTCTAGCTATTCGTCAACAAATCACAAAGATTAAGGACTGTTAACGAAGACAAAAATCAAAGACATAGAATGGAGGGAAGAAGAAGGGTCTAAGCTCTTGCTTTGGATTAGGGTTTATTCAAGTCTGATTACAAAAGAGACATAAAGAGATCTTAAATAGATTGTTAAGCAAATCCTAGGGATATATTTCAAAAATACCCATAAATACAAATTATGAAAACACCGGTTGGAATTGAAAATGCCTCCAAAACCCTCAAAACGACCCGAAATAGAATTCTGAGCATTGGACAACTGCTTAGTTGTTCAACTTGGATCTGCCTCATCTAGCTACCCCAAATTTATATATTATTATAATTAATCGGACTTCCGGATCAATAGTTATGACCAAAACAAGTTCTACCGTTGGACAACATCAACTGTCATTTGTAATCAACTGCATGCTCCTTCTCCAAAGGATCATGCAATTGTAGGATGGTGGTAGAGAATGCAGTAGGATAATAAAGTGTGTACATCATCACAATGTGATTTGGATTTGAATTAATTAGATTATATAATATAAGATTTGATTTAATTTGATTGAGGTTTCCTTCTATAATAAGAACATTGAATTATCTATTTAAATCCCTCTTGGGTCCTTGTAATGTCACTCAACTCCACTCTCAACCTCCACCAACCACCTTTCCATTTTTGGTGAGAAAGAGTGCGTTAATCGAAAGTGGATGAAGAATGGAAAGGTGCTTGGTGTAGACCGAGAGTAGGGCTAGCATGCCTCATGTTAACATTACTTAAATTGGAAAATGTTATGTAATAATAAGGACAGTGATTAGTACACCACACATTAGACTATGTAGTCAAATGCCATGGCCACATGTCCCTTTTAACACCCATTTAACGATGGTTAAGCTTAAGAAAATTAAGATAATATATTTGTTTGTTTTTATAAAACAAAAAGTAAGGTTAGATTGATTAACCTTAGGAGTGAGTGAATCTTAACTATAGTTAATGTGTGGTAAAAAGGGGGACATGGACTAATGAGGACTGCACATTAGATTACATAATCTAATGCGGAAGGGGGGCATGAACCAATGAGGACTGCACATTAGATTACATAATCTAATGCGGAAGGGGGGCATGAACCAATGAGGACTGCACATAGTCTAATGCGGCACTAAGTTAAGCATTTCCCTAATAATAATAATAATAATAATAACCCTTACCAGTCCAGGGCTTTGAAGCAGGCTCCAAAGTCCCTATTTATAAAAAAGCAACTCCACTAAGCAACCCTACAAGTAAAGGGCCCCCGAAAGAACTAGCCCTTTACAAGTGTAGGTTGGCCCTATCTATTAGTTTTGGCCCAAGAGAGCACTCTTCTTTTTTCCCCAACTGATGCTTGCTCAAGTTTGGCTCGTTTGTGATACGAGCATTTTTGTTAGTTCGACTTGTTGAACAAAGCCTTAATATTCTGTTCAAACTCGGCTCGAAGCGAGCCAAATCAAACTGGCACGGCTTGTTGACACCCCCACTGTTCAATCCTACGCTGGCTTTACTATGTTGGCTTTAAATTTCTTCGTAGGAAGACACTGTAAATTTACACTGGGCACACAATGGTGTATACTTAACCCAGTTCCAAAGAGAGCCAAGCATAACCTTACTTGACACTTTTGTGTTTGGTTACAAGTTTATCTTATACTCTTTATAGGTTACTGGGTCAGTTTGGATACCGACTATTTTTGTTCTCTAATCTTGTTTGGTTGCAAGTAACCCATTATCTATATTGCTCTGTTATTGTTTGTTTGGTAGTTGGTTTTATCTTAATAAAAAGCTTTTTCCTCCCTTACTATTTGGTAACAGTTCTTGTTCTAAGTGGATTAACTTTAATTATTTTCTTGGACTGATTGGTCACAAGTCTGTTCTTATTCCAATTTGAACTAGGACTTTGCTACTGAGACTCGCTTAGGGCCGAGACCACTAAGACCGTGCTCTAAGAGCATGGGATTTCAAGAGGAGCCATTTCACATGGTAGGCCCTACCTGAAATCCCGTGCTCATAGAGCACGGTCTCAGTGCTCTCGGCCCTAAAGGGGTCTCCGAAGCTTTATCATTTGAACTATTTGATTAGATTTCTATTTTGGGGTGTCAATGACTGGGTTGGGCTGGCCCGCAACCCAGCCTAGCCTAGCTCGAGAATAGAACTCAATAATGTTGGGCTCAAATAATATAGCCCATATATATTTGGGTCGGGCTGGGGCTTAGTTGCTTGAAACTTTGGCTCCCAAAACAATTCTCATTATATATAAAAGAACATAAAAGCTTTTAATGAGAGAAAGAGAAACCCAATGAAATGCACATTCCAAATGTTACTAAGATAACCCTCGGGGGTGTAGCCTAGTGGTCGAAGGACGAACTGTAAACCCGGAGGTCTCGAGATCGAATATGGGCTCCCCTTAATATTGGATGTATGAGTTGGGGGTTTACCTATGCATTACGTGAGATTAGTTTGAATCTAGGCCCAGGTTACCCACGTTTACCCAAAAAATGTTATTAAGATAATCATCAATATTAGAGAATTGAGAAACTGATTAATCAAAAAATTTCTTATGCTTGTTGTAAAAGTATCTATTAAAGCCTAGGAGTCATTGCGATATTTCCACTCCTCACTAAGATCTTATGTACAATAATACAAGTCACTCATTAACATTTTTTTCCCTGTAGCAATCAATCCCGTATCAATTAAGCATTTATGTCGCTCCACTAGCTGTCGAGCTCTTTGGCCTTGCATTGTCAAATGAAAACATGGATTCATACATAGAATGGTGAACTAATTTTTGCCTAACTAACCTCAAATAGTTAGGATAATGCATGATTAATATATAATGCTCAACGCTCGGTATGAAAAACCTACATCAATTAGACATTTATGTCACTCCACTTGTTGTCGTCCTCTTTGGCCTTACATTGGTGACTCCTAGTTGGCTGGTAACTCTTTTCAAATGAAAATGCTGCCTCCATACATAGGATGGTGAATTAGGTTTCGCGTAACTGATCTCAAATAGTTGTGATAAGACATGATTATATAATGTTTGATAGCGCTCGGTGTGAAAAACCTACATCAATTATACATTTACGTCACTCCGAGCTCTTTGGCCTTGCATCGGGGAATCCGAGTTGGCTGACAACTCTTTCAAATGAAAATGTGGCTTCATACATAGAATGGTGAACTAGATTTTGCGTAACTGGCCATAAATAGTTGGCATTAGGCATGATTAATTATATAATGTATGACAACACTTATATGAAAACCCAAATCAATTAAACATTTATGTGGCTCCAGTAGCTGTCGAGTTATTTGGCCTTGCAATGTCAAATAAAAAAAATATGGATGCTATTGTACATGACACTTTTGTGTTTGGTTATAGATGTATCCCATCATCTTTATAAATTACTGGGTCCATTTTCATACTGACTTACATGTCCTCTAGTCTTGTTTAGTTGTAAGTAATCCATTATTTGTATTACTCTGTTATTGTTTGTTTGGTAGTTGGTTTTATCTTAATTAAAATAATTTTATTCTTCCATACAATGTTTTGTAACAATTCTCTGTTGCGGAATTTGCCTAAAAATTAATCGAGAACATGTAAACAAATGAAAACCCAAATGATAGAGAGAAAATAAACAACAAAGAAAGCAATCACGTACATGAAAAACAATTATGTGGTTTGGCCTAAGCCTACGTCCATGGGTAATGATGATCGAAGTTCTTTACGATGAGAAATGCAAAGAGGTAATAGAGATTACTCTCTCGCAGCCTCTTACAATCTTTTTTTTCTTTGAATAGAAACCCTTAGACTGAATATTATATTATATACTTTATCGGTAATAGAATTAAAAACAGACTCCGAATACAGTTGGAAACCCCCAAAACCATATGGACTATATGGATGCGCATGTGCATGCGCCAAAAAATTTCTATTTACAAGGTATCAATGACAACGAGGGGCCAGGGTGCACAGTCTTCTAATTTGAGCGAACACACAACATTCTCTTAATTTACTGTGTAGACTATTTTGTCATTAGTTTTGTTATAGGCAGATTAACTCTAATTTTTTCTTAGACTGATTGGTTACAAGTTTGTACTTATTCCAATTTGAACTATCTGATTAGATTTCTATTTACGAGCGTCAATGGGCTGGGCGGGGCTAGTCCCGCAAGCCGATCTTGCCTAGCTTGAAATAGAGCATGATAGCTAAGCCCTAGGGCTTGTGCCAGGCTCAAATAATAAAGCCCATCTTTATTTAGATCGGGCTGGGACTTAGTTGCTTAAAGTGTTGGCTCCCAAAGCAATTCTCAACATATATATATATATATATATATAGAGGGAAGGATACAAATGAATCATGCTTATTAACGCTTTTAATGAGCGGTCCTTCTAGAAAGATGAGATGTGGCAATTTTTTTATATCTGTCGGTTGGATATTGAGGTGGATCCATTGAGAGACATGTGTCAAAAAATCATTCTCATAAGACATGTTTAGACCGTTCGATTAGACCCTAGTTTATCAGCATTAACCCCCTAAGGTTTACTAGACCCTAACTAGGTTATAGAAATAGCTAATGTTCTCATCTTCAATTGGATGGTCTATAAATGTTTGATTAAGTTGATTTTTTAACACGTGTTTCTTGGTAGATCTATCTTACCATCCAATGGTTGGATTTTAGAGCAACCTGCCACGTGCCATGTTATTAGGGACCGCTCATTAAAGTATTTAATGAGCATGACTCATTAGAATGCTTCTATATATAAATATATGATAGAACATACAAGTTTGTAATGCTAGAAAGAGAAACCCAAAGAAATGCACATTTCAAATGTTATTAATGTTGGCATCACTCCTCGGGAATAATTTTTTATTCCTAGGGAATAAAAACTCAAGAATGATGTTTGATTGACTCAAAATCTAGAATAATTTTGAGTAATATTCTCATTTTAGAGTAAGGATCGAGGAGTAAAAAAATTTCGCTTTTCAGAACTATTTCTCAGGAATAATAAAAACATGGGCTCCCTCACACAAGACTTTTTTTTAAAAAAATCAATTTTAAAATTTTAAAATTTTAAATTTAAATTTAAAACTTAAAATTTTTATTTTATTTGTCTCTTATTTGTTAGGTTTCATCCAAATATGGTTATGTTATTTCTGTTCTTCGAATAGGTCCTAACGTATTGTTGTCAAATGAATTTTCAACACAGAATTGATCTTTAGATTACATCTTCAAGAAGAAGATTCTTATTCATAATAAGAAAACCACTAGAACTGAAGCCAAACCGGCAATGGTCAATTTTAGAGAATTGAGAAATTGACTATGCGAAATCTTCGTGTGTGTGCTATATAAGAATCTATTAAGGCTTAAGATCGCCATAGAGATATTTCCACTCCACACTCATAGCTTATGTACATTACAAATCACTCATTATCATTTTTTCGGTAGGAATCAATCCAATATCAATTAGACATTTATGTTACTCCATCCCATATCAATTAGACATTTATGTTACTCCATTAGCTGTCGAGCTCGACTTCATACAATGGTGAACTAGATTTTGCCTAACTAACCTAAAATAGTTATGATAAGACATGATTATATAATGCTTGACAGCGCGCAGTATGAAAAAATCTACATCAAGTAGACATTTATGTCACTGCACTAATTGTCTAGCTCTTTGGCCTTACATTGGCGGCTCCTAGTTGGCTGATAACTCTTTTCAAATGAATACGTCGTTAGAATAGTGAACTAGATTTTGTATAGTGAATGGATTTTGCATAACTGACCTCAAATAGTTGGGATAAGACATGATTATAATTGTGAACTAAATTTTGCATAATTAGCCTTAAATAGTTGGAATAAGCCATGATTATGTAATGTCTGACAGTGTTTATATGAAAAACCCACATCAATTAGACATTTATTTCGCTTCACTAGCTGTCAAAGGAACCGAGCAAGAAAAGTGTGTTCCGTAACCGCATATAAATGATAGGGGGAGCGGAAGGGAAATCAGAACGTTGGGTTTCAAGAAGGTTTATTCTTGGCTCAGAGAAATCTCTAGCCTTATTAAGCTTAAGCCGAAAATTCTTGAAAAATAGATCTTAGAAGGTGCTCACATTAACAAGCTCCCGTGAAGAGTTTTGCTCAAGGGAACTAATAAAAAACCTACATCAATTAGGCATTTATGTCGTTTCACTAGCTGTCGAGCTCTTTGGGCTTGCTTTGTCAAATAAAAACGCGGCTTCATACATAGAATAATGAACTAGATTTTGCGTAACAAACCTCAAATAATTGAGATAAGGCATGATCATAATGTCCGATAGTGCACATATGAAAAACCTACAACAATATTTATACGTTTATGCCACTCTACTAGTTGTCAAGTTCTCTGGCCTTGCATTGCTGACCCCAAGCCCACCACGAAAGAGGACAATTACGTTAAGTTAGCATGTGAAACTGTTGACATGTCTTCCAAAAAAAAAAAATTGTAACTGACTTTGAATTGGGAAAAGACTGACGAACTGACATGTAGTGCTCATATTCAAAATCTACATCAATTTGACATTTATGTGGCTCTACTAGTTGTCAAGTTCTCTGGCCTTGCATGGGAAACCTCAGGCTTATAATGAAAGAGGACAACTACATTAAGTTGGCGGGGTGAAACTTTTGGCAACTACCTTTTTCAAACGTAAACCCGGCCCTTGATATAGAATCTCGAACCGAACTGACGTCAAATAGTTGGGATAAGGTTCGGAGATAATTATGTAGGAGACAATTCCTCCTCACTAAGGGAGGAGCCAGGTTGGGGCACGTGCCCCCCCTTCCCCGTGGAAACTTTTGAAAACTTTAAAATAAAAAAGTATTTTTTTAGTTAGGATCATATTCATTCGGAATTGAAATCTCTCATATTTCAATCGCACCCACAGGCCAACACGTGTCTCTTTTAACTTCTATTAACAATGGTTAAGATTCACTAAATTCCTCCTCACTAAGGGAGGAGCCAGGTTGGGGCTTGTCCCCCCCCCCCGGAAACTTTTGAAAACTTTAAAATAAAAAAGTATTTTTTTTTTAGTTAGGATCATATTCATTTGGAATTGAAATCTCTCATATTTCAATCGCACCCACAGGTCAACACGTGTCTCTTTTAACTCCTATTAACAATGGTTAAGATTCACTAATCTTAGGGTTCAACAATATAACCTTTGTTTTTGAGAAAAAAATAACTCTAAGGGTTAAAAGTGATTAACTAGGGTTAAAAGAGGGCTACGTGAATGCGATTTAATTGTTCATTTTAATAGCAATTGGACAGGACCTGTCCTCATAATTTTTATACTATTTATTTAAGTATTTAATTGGGCATAGTTATGAGATGAGGACTAGTTGTCCCCTAAAAATTATACTATATTATTTAATATGCCATAGTTGTGGAGCAAGGGGCAACTATCGGCTAAACTTTTATACCATTTCATTTAATAATTTATCCCGGTGTAATCACAAGGCAAGGGATCAGTTGTCTCGTAAACAAGGAGAAACAAGGCTCATTAGATATGTATGGACAAAACGACCAAGTACTAATTAGTTGTCAAAAAAAATTTTGAGGGGCGGCAATGCCCGGAACCCCCATCTCCCTTGACACAAAATATTCCATCAATAATTACTACTATTTTCAATCAACCATGAGTGCTCCCTTACGACTAGAAAATCTTGGCTCCGGCCCTACTCCTGACCCTCACAAAGCCACTTTAACTATTATTCAACTATGGTTAACAATTTTTAACCCTAATGGTTAATTTTTTTTTCTAAAATCTAAGGATGGGATTATTTTTTTAGTGCACAAAATTTAAAACTCCCAACGGTTGGATTCCAAAGACCATTCCATCGTAAAGCCATTATGGAGGACATACTGGCAGGAGGAGGAGGACGACGACGACGACGACGACATGAGTACTCTATTTAGATACATAGATGGAGTTCAGGGTGATGGTCCCCGTCTAGGGCTTTTCAATGAATCTAGGGTTTCATATAGGTGCATTTGAGAATTGGGTAATACGTTCTCTGGCATATGGTAATGGTGGTGGGGGCAAAGCAGTACTCCCTTGTCTCCTACCCTTTTGTCAACTAGGCCAACACTAATGTCTTGTTGCATCTTCCAAATGCATGTGGACATTGCTGCTACGAGGAGACCAGTGTTATATGGATGTAGTCGTTGTAGTTCAGATGCCCATGCCTTGGACTACTACAAGTGACCCACATGCCTCCGGAATGGGATTTCATCTGGCCCTCGCTAGACCAAATCAGTCTGCCCAGACACCACAGTTCGACACGTGTCCCTCACAACACCCCTTAATTGTGATTAAGATTCACTAACTCTTAAGGTTCAACCTTGCACCCTTGATTTTTAAGAAAAACATATTTTTAAAAAAATCAACCATGGGAGAATTTTTTTTAACCAGGTTCATTTGAGTGAGGCCAGACGGTTTTGGTCTGGCCCCGGTTTTGGTCTGGCTAGGGCCGGACCAAATCCGTTCTCACATGCTCCAAATGGTTTGGTATTCATAGGGGACAACACTGCCTAATCTATAGAAGAGGTGGCCCGCATGGTCCAAAAGGTGAAACACACTCAACCCACCCTATTAGAGGACAACCTACACTCATCCTGAGCATGACTCCGCTGCAACGATCCTCTGCAGTAAAAGAATCTTGCAAGCCCTAATTCTCAGGAGTGAAACTAAGTAATAATAATGGACGTAGCTCAGGGCTACTAACAATTATTGTCCTCTGACCATATTAGAACTAACAACTATTGTCTTCTGAGTACATCAGAAAATGTTTCGTGTATAAATTTTTATTATTACTTAAAATTTAGATAAAAGTATAATACAACCGTTAATCTAATACTTTTTCTAATGTGTTGAGAAGAATTATTTGTTTGTAGCTAATTTGGGTTACAACAAGCATTGTTGCTAGGTTTCACTTCATTTTCCGTCCATGTCTGCAACTTGGCTTTATTACACATAAGGGGTCCCTTGTTTGGTTCGAAGGATTGAAGCATGCGGTTGGTCTACACGATAAAAATATTCAAAAAATGAATATTTAAATGTTCTTGAGTGATTGCAGTAGGAAAAGTCATTACTTTTTATTTTATTTTTGGTTGGGGTCCACCAATAGCATGTTTGTTGTAGCCCTTTAAGCTAGAAGAGGATTGTTGCTAATCTACACTTTGGAGGTAGGAGTGGTGTTGCAGGGCTTTTCGCTACAGCCATTAGGGAAATTGACTTCCGTGAATGTGACAAATCAGGAGTGGAGTACAGAGCTTTCCGCTGCAGCCCATGGTTCCATCTAAAATGGACTCTCTCTCTCTCTCTCTCTCTCTTTATTCTCTCTTTATTGGTCACTTTCCAAACTCATATTGCATTAGAGAAGCATTGTCTGTGAAGTCTAAATCACAACATAAAAAGTTGATTTTTCCTGTTTTTGTTGATGATGACATTTCTGAAAAGGGGAAAACTCAAAGGACTAATCTATTGGGCAACTCAATTAGAAAATGGTGCATCTAGAGAACCTAATCATACTAAAAGGAACCCTTTTAACTTAAACACTTCAAAAGGGAGATAAAAGTATCTAGTTTAACCTAATTCTGTTCATTATATTATTCAGTTCATGGGATGCATGTTCTTATCAAACTCAATATTATCTAAACTTGCCTACATAAAGGGTTCCAAAATTACTAAATTATAGTATAAACCCTTAAGGGTATACAAGTAATATGGATTTCCTTAGGGTAGTGTTTCCTATGTGTGACGCAATTGAGTGGCATATGGCATGTTTTTGGGCCCATCGATCACATAAATGATGGGCCCGCCTGTTGGTGAACCAACGACTACAAGCTGCCTATTAGTTGATTGGTAGCTTCTGGATCTGTGATGAGACCCAT
This sequence comes from Tetracentron sinense, assembly GCA_015143295.1. Classification (NCBI taxonomy): domain Eukaryota; kingdom Viridiplantae; phylum Streptophyta; class Magnoliopsida; order Trochodendrales; family Trochodendraceae; genus Tetracentron; species Tetracentron sinense. Next base: position 15,827,691 of record CM026560.1, on the reverse strand, counting down.
CTTTGGAGGGGAAGCATTTAGTTTGAGGTTCATATTAAAAAAAAAAAAAAAAAAGGCACAAATTGGATGGCTCAAAATTTACAATCAGGCTCACTTTGGGAGTGTGAATTGATTCTAAAAATAGATTTTATATAAATTTTGAGTGATGTAACAACATGGATCACTCACCCTAATCACTAATACTAACATTAATAAGCTATGAAAACTCGAAACTCAAAAGGGTGCCTACAAAAGAGGTTATAGCTTATGACATGACAATTAGGTGTGATACTAAGACAAACCAAATAGTAGGGTGTTTAGGCTCAGCTAAGTAAATTACCAACGTGTTCAAGCTCTGCTCAAGCTCGACTCAATCTTGATTGTCTTTGTTCAAGTTCGGCTCGTGAGAAAAATTTCTCAAGCTCAATCTTACCTCAACTCGGCTTGTTTACCCAAACAACCTAGCTCTAACCAAGGTTTGAAAAGTTGGAGCCAAGTTGAACAGTCTAGAAATGGCCGGTGCACATTAAAACTTCTAGTGAGCAGACCTCTAAAAACTCGACAAGTTGCCTGTATCTTCCAATTAGAATGTCGATGTGAGTCTCTTGAGAGACAAATAACAAAAATGGTTCAATCAAGTTTTTTTAGACTGTCCAGTTAGACCCTAAATGGTTAATATTAATTCCTAGGGTTCATACATTTGACTCAAATTAAACTATATAAATCACTGATTTTCTGACATTCATTTAAATAGTCTAAAAATCTACTATTAGACTATTTTTTTGTCACATGTACCTCCTCCACCTGATTGAAAAAGCTTGCCTAATCTCAAGCTTTTTGAAGGCCTACTCACCAGAAGTTCTAACGGGCGCCGGCTCATTAAAATACGGGCCTATGGGAGACACCCAGTTGAGTACATCTGTACTATTAAATGAAAAATAGTAAATGAGCTTTTAACCTCGAGCTATCTGCAGCCCTAAATTGACGAGTTGCAAAAGCACATGCGACTTCACTTCGGTCAAGGTAACTTATAAATATATGATAGTTTCACATTTCAAGAGTGAAATCGTCGGCCACAATAATTGAAACCCTAATAATAGACACATATAACCCGCAATTTTATTGTAAATTAATTGCTAAAAGGGACATCGTTCATATAAGAGTATGTCCCATATGAAATATAATAATAACATGGTAGCTAGCACTAGCATGTACATATTGTTAGGTTGTTTCATATACAAATAAAAATGAAAACGTGTGTACTCCCTCATTTCTTTGGAACAACCATGTGAGCTGCTACGTTGTTCCCGAAGAAGAAAAAACAAATAGTTTGCAAGCGAAGCATGCACACAATTCTGACTCCTTCGTCCTCTGTTTGCATTGCTTCGAGGTTAAGGCGGCCTGTCGCTTTAACTCATATGCCCCTTTCAGAAGCAGGACTTGAAATTGAGTCTAAGAAAAGAATATATCTCTCAGTGATGTAATAATCAAAATACTACTCACCAATACCATATTTAATTACTAACTGTATATAAATAATGCCTTCGAAGAGAAAAAAAATAAAAATAAAAAATAAAGTAGCATTTTCTGCATCAATTTTTCTTCAAAACTTGTAACACACTACTAAAAAAAATTGATTTTGACGAAATCATTTTTACTTCCAGAAAACAGTTTACTCATAAATTTTTAGGCCTATAATAGCACATCAATTTCTTTTCAAGTACTTCTAGAGAGAATAGATGGTATGCAATTTACACTTGCCTCCTTGACTCATATAGCAAAGGTGTGTCGTCATTTGAGAGAGATCCTGGCTTTAAATTCTAAAATTAGAGTTTGGTTAGCACAATGGCCACTCACTAATTATTTAGCCCTAACAACTCATCGGTGTACAATTTTAGTCCTCATTGATTAGCCAAATCTAATTTCAAATTTTATTTTTTGGGGGTAATAATTCTACTCTCAATTTGGAAACATTATGTTTGAACGTTATAAAAACTGAAACCAAAGAATTTTGAATTTCAAAATTGAAAAACTGAGAGGTCTCACAAGGCTGACAAGGCACTGGATTTTAGCTGATTTTTCAACAAACCTATTTTTGGTTTGGAATTTGCTCCATGAATCTTGCTGACAACAAATTGACACCCTATATAACATGCCTCTCTTCTCTCTTATCTTCTCTTTTCTCTTGTATAAAAGGATTAACTCAAATAAAAGTTAGGAGACATTAATGGGTAGCCAACCCTAGGTAAACATCTTCCATGCTTTTGTAGGCCTCATTTGTCCTACTTAAAGCAACAAAAGCTTTTATAAGTCTAATTTTCTGTGTTATTCTAATCAACAAAAATAATTCAAGCATGCATGCATTTTAGATTGTTCCATGGGAGGAAGTGTGTGTCCATAAGTAAGGATTTGAATTCGGATTCCGATTTTAGATTGTGTGCCCATAAGTAAGGATTCGGATTAGTTAACAGTGAGACAGTTAGAAACCGTTAATTTACTAATCTACTAACAAACTAACAAGCGCTAAGAGTCGACTATCATGGCAAAATGATGCCCCGTACCAACATTAAAAAAAAGCACTTGTAGTAATACTAGTCTCTATGACTATCACAAACGTCTACATGCATTATTAAATAACCTTAGTCTTACAAGATGAAGGTCTATGTGGCAACCCAATGATAAAAATATAATCATAATATCCTATTATTATGAAAATTTGGTAAGAATTATCAATATATAGAGAACAATCTCTAATAACAATTCAAAACCTATAGCGGAGTCGGGTAGTTAATGGCCGGTCCTAGCGTGAATCATTTTATTAAGTTGACCAAATTAATATGAGATTCACTATGAACAAGAGTTCCGGTAGAACAGTCAACCAGAACAATCCAAAAAATTGCCTTGGGTAGTGAAACTTTCGTAATTACAAACACAGAGAGTGGTATTATTTAACCCTAAAATTTGTCCATGAAAATACTCCTTTCCAAGGAAATTTTTGGGTTGCTCCGATTGTGTTCAACCAGAGCTCCTGTTCATAATTTATCTAAATTAAAATTAGCCCGGCATCCTATAACCAAGGATTCACTACAAGGTTGGTTGCAGTGTGTAGTTTTCTTAAGTCAATTGGAGAGATCATTTACCTAGATATTGAATGAAAAACTATTTGCATGTAATGATGTTTTGGTCAAAATATATATATATATATGGAGAGATACTAATGAGCTATGCTCATTGAAGCTTGAAATAAGCGGTTCCTCTAGAAAGATGACATGTGACATATTTTGTTTGAATCCGACCGTTGGATGTGAAGTTGGGTCCATTGGGAACACGTCCGATTAGACTCTAGTTTGCAGCATTAACCCCCTTAGGGTTCACTAAACCATACATAGAATATAAAAATGGCTGATCTTCCCTTCTTCGACCGGACAATCTATAAATGTCCGATCAAGCTAACTTTTTGTCATGTATCTCTCGAACAACCTGTCTTGACATCTAACAATCAGATTCTAAAATATAAAAAAACTGTCACGTGTCACATTTTTAGGGACCGCTCATTACAAGCTTTAATAAGCATGACTCATTAGAATGCTACTATATATATTGTGCAAAATGTTAAGAGTACTTTGCAATTTTTTATCACTATAGTACCTTGCAATTTAATCTTTCAACAATAGTGGCAAGAAAGTAAGGTAAATATTCGTAGTAAGGTGAATAACATTGCTAGTTTTGTAAACAATGTGAATCGCACAACTTGGCCATATACAATAATTTATTTTTGGTGACACAGGGTGTCCTGCCCTTTTTTGGAGCAAGACTAATCCCTGTGGATGCACGTAGTGGCCCGCAGACCACACGCATCATTTTTTTAGTCTAGGGGGATATTAAACTCGTTTAAGTAGGGAGTGTAAGCACCTGATTTTTACACCCCGTACCATGGTCATCCCCGCAGTCATCCCCCCAGTGGAGTCCCCTGTAGAACCTAGACAAGCCCTAGGTATACCCTAAACAAAAACCCTTTGGGCCCAAGGCCCATTACCTGTAGAACCCCTAAAACCTAGACAAAACCCTAGGTAAGCCTTAACTAAACCCTAGGACTAACCCTAGGTGAACCCTAGACTAAGCCCTAGCCTAAACCCTAGCCAAACCTAGGTTTAAGCCCTCACAGGCTCAAGGCCCACCAACAAGTCCAAATCCAAAAACCCATGAGCCTAGGCCTTCTTGGGCCCAAGCAAGGGCCCACAACCCATAGGGGCCCACACACCCCTCAAGTTCAAATCAGGGTGGGAAAAGTCCCAAAACAGCAACTCTATCGTCCTTGCGGCCCAAGTGTGCGAGGGTTTAGCCCAAACAAGTAAAAGGCTCAGACACCCTCTTTTTGCTCTGCCTGGAGAGTGGCGGTAATGAGATTACCACCACCCTGAGATTTTGCAAACCAGTGTATCAGCACCCACCTGTGCGCATTGGGGCTGCTCCCATTGATCCCCTACGATGCTCTTAATGCCAGAAATACCCCTGAGCCCCTTCCCTTTTCCTCTATAAATCCTACGCCACCCCCATGGGTTCGGTAATCGACTTCTTAATCCAACCCTTGCTAGATCGCAGACAGCCACCTCCACTTGCCTCAGCTTCCACTCCCATCACTAGCAGATCTCTAGGACTCCCCTCAGGCCTGCCCTTGATCTCGTAACACCACTGTTAGACGTGCACCGACCACTATAGCTTGACCCCGCCACCATTGCAGCCACTGCAAGGGTAACAGACCCTCCCCTTCTTGATCTCTCTACTCACCATTGTAAGGGACCCCTAGTCCTGATCCAAGGGTCCCATTTACTTTATATCCATTGCTATCACAGCACAAGCCAAGGACAGGGACCCCTACAGGTTACCGTAAGTGTAGGGAATCCCTCGAGGATCTTATACATGGGTGCAACACCCTTTTATCCTTGCATGGTTACTCCCTGAAGGGTCTAGGAGTCCCTCAATCCATGAGGCAACTCCTAGACCCCAGCCGGTTCAAGCCCAGAAGGGAAAATTTCTTTTTTCGAAAATCTGCATATTGTCTACATTCTCATTACTGACAATATGTACACTCTCTGTAACTTGCTTATAACTAGGGTTAGTTAATGCCCTGGTCAGTTCCAGGGCCATGGTTAGGTTGTTCTAGACCTTGGCTAATTCTCCACCAAGTTTCATGCCTCAACTCGAAGCCTAACCAGGGCTAAAAGGTCACCAAAGGAGAGTTAGCATTCTATCACCTCATGCCCTGGGGCCCACTCCAGGCCCATTCGAAAGCCCTGACTCCCCTTTATTCCCCTGCAAAATTTCATGGCTTAACTTAGAGTTTAACCCTGGTTACCAGGGCTTCAAACTTTGGTTAACAGACTGTCGGTAGTCAGATTACCGACAATCCAGAAAAATACATCTTTCTTATTGGCGGTAAACTATTTACCGCCAATACAGTAAACTTGTTTTGCTGACTTTGGGCCCCTGCGGGGCGCACACCTGAGCAGATTTTGGACTGAGACCAAGCCCATTGGATTGCCTTGGCTTCAGGCTTCCTAGCCATGCTTTCATTTTCCCCAGGGGTGATCCCTAACTATAGTTAAATCTCCACAAACCAAGGTTAAAACTTCACTATAACGAAGGTAATCTGATTACCTCTATTTTTTGAAATTTTAATTCTTGGGCTTTGCACAGGGTCTAGACCTAGTAGGAGACCATTTTAGGCACTACCATGCCTTCTGGGCCTATTTTTGACCTACCATGATCCTTAACTATGGTTAAAACGGTCCCCGATTAACTTTTAACGATGGTTAAACACCACTTAACCCCACAAAATTTGGAAAAATCTCAAAAAATTCAGAAAAATACAAAGACCAAAAAACTAACTTTTGGACTCTTTTAACCATGGTTAACACTCTTAACCATGGTTAATCATCTTTTTAACCCTGATTAGTAATCCTAACCCTGGGTTAACACATCCCTTAGCCTCTAGGCTTCATCCTTGCCCTACCGGGCCTAAACCCCATTCTACTAGACTACCCCTCGGCCTACCGGACCCATACTTTGCACATTGACCAATCACGATCAAGAAAAACTCTAATCACCGGATTAAACCCATTAGCCACCCTTGGTGCACACACACATGCCCCAGCCTTAGCACGGGCTCATGTGCTAGAACTACGTTCGGTCTGATCTCACCCTTATATGAGTACGTAGGCAACCCAACCCGAGTTCGACCCTAGTTAGCTTTTCTTTCTTACAATTAGTATTAACTTAAACACTTAAGCATTTGATTAACTTTGAACTTTAATTTGGCTTAAATCTAGTAAGTAGGGAACCACTATAAGTGGGAGTGTCGGGGTGCCTAACCCTTTCCCCGAACTTAACCGAACCTCTTACCTTGATCTCTGATCGGAGACCAAGAACTTATCCAACATTTCGGGGGACTTATCCCTTCTGAATGAATAAGTAGCGACTCTAAATACTTAACAAATCCCGTGAGATCTTTTTCAGGGAGTGAAATCCTGCGCTCACAGCTCTAGCGACTCTGCTGGGGATGGTTCTTCAAGGTTCAACCCGGAACCTAGGTTTAAACCAAATAAACCTCAAATTAATCAAATGTCTTAGTATTTAACTTAATACTAAACATTTTTACATCTCTTTGATGATTTGTGTATTGTACATCTCATGCATACCATAGTAGTGTAATCAACCCAATACCCTTAGACAGACTTATTACGTTAAGGGTTGCTAGATGATGATCCCCAGTGTCAGTGGCTTAAAAGTCTTGGAGGTCTACAGAATTTTGCTTACTGGGTGATGACCCTCAGGAAACGATTCTGAATGCTCCTGTTTACACCAATCATCCATTTTTAGGTATGTTTTATACCAAGGAGCAACATATATGGTGTTAAGTGATCCCCCATCCTTAGGAACTCACTTGCATATACCAACATTCATACATATAGCCCAGTCTAGGGTATAGTCTACAAGCAGTCCATCCGAAAGAGTCCCCTAACCCTAACCTGCTTGCACCCTATACTTGTTACCATTCTTAACTGGCTATCCGGACACTTTACCCGAGTAATCACTCATCCAATGACATGTACTGAGCTTTACCTGTGTTTGTAATAAAACACAACCGACCCCGTGTCCTGACATAGCATGTGGGGTTCAAACCCCAGGCGGATAGGCCTTCTCCGGGCCTACCCTTAGCTTTGACCTAATAGGCTCCGGTTCCCAACAACCCGGGTAAAGCATGCTAGAACTCTGTCTGACTGCCCTATCGGCTCACATGTGCGTTATCACACCCAATCAAAAAATCAAAAATTTGCATCATCTCTTGCATTTTCATTTGCATTTCACAACACACTCACATCGAGTCTGTCCTGGTTCAGATAGATGGCAGGTCCTTCAGGGATCGTAAAGACAACTGGTCAACCCTCGCGGCCCGTGCATTTGAATTTTGAGGGGGCATGTAATCGGAACCTCCAGAAAGCAGTATAGGCCCTTACTTCCGGTCAGCGTTTGGCTTGGGCCTAACATTACAAATTGGGATCCACCCTAGATCTATCCATGGTTCTAGATCCTCGCCTCTTGAACGTTGCAATCCAGTGTTGGAACCCCTCGTACATAGTCTTTCGTTTCGGTAAGAACGAACTATGTCCGACTTTGGAGGAATTTCAACGCATTCTGGGGTTAAACATGGACGGCGATGCTATAGTACTGCACTATAAGACAAATTACTAGGCAGACCTATCAAAGTTTTTGCATCTCAATCCTGCCTGCTTGTAGCCCGGTCCTAACGACACTTTCGACCGGATACCCGTGTAGCCTCTGGAAAGGCTATACCATCCCAAGTGAAACCCTGGCCGCATCGTAGCAGAACTCCCCGGTCTCAACGCCTTTACACTGATAGCTGTGTCTCAGTTGCTGTTTCCGAGAAGCCACGCACTTGTCGAGTCTGTGCTGGTAAGGATTATCGAGGACACTTACGGTTCCGGAACCATCATACCAGTCATCCTTACAAAAATTCTCAGAGCTCTCAATCAGGCAGTAGGCCGCTGAAAGGGCATCTTCCATACCAGTACATCGCTCTTGCACCTCTGGTTGGTAGCACACCTACCGACGATCATATCTATACCAGCCAACCTCCGCGAAGCTTACAGCATCGCCCAAAAGATTTCTCAAGGTTAGGGTCCGGTTGTAACCATAGACGTCCGAGAGCTCTACCAGCGTCTCCAAGACCTGACAGAGAAGGCTATCATGTGCCAGTGCAAGTGGCTAGTCAGGCCGAGACTACCTTGCGTCATCATCTCAAGGAGACGGTGCATGATCTTTGCCGGTCTTACAGGCTCTGCAGCCTATGTACCATTCAGAGTTCTCCGCCAGTTTGGACTCTCTCAGTGCATTCCAGTCATAGACCAATAGGGAAATGATTTTACCGACTTTATAGTGCACTTCGAGCGCTTCATCGGCCGATTCCAGTCCAGTTGGCGAACCTTCAGGCGAGATCAGTGACCAGACTTTGTGGTTGCAACAGGACCATCTATAGATACAACGTACTGACTTTGGGTGGAAGATCCTGACCTTCCATCTCTCATTCCTGCACCTAGGGAACTGCCCACTCCAGTCTCAGCTCCATCATGTGGTACCATGCCATTGGCTGAAATGATAACCACCTAGACAGACATCTTCATGAAGAGACAGCTCCACATCCAGATGAAAGAGCAGCGGCTTCGGAAAGCCTGGTAGACATCCAAGCTATAGGAAGCGGAATAGGACTGCGAACTCCAGGCTAGGCAAGAGCAGATTGAGTACCTTGGACAGACAATCTGTTTTTACCAAAAGAAGTGGAAAGGCGATGCCAAAGAGACATCCGTCGCCCGAGTCCAGTTGTACTTCTATCAGGAGTAGCTTGATAGTGCAAAGGCAGAGATGATCGACCGTACCCAATAGTTTGGATACCGGATGTTCAACGTTACAAAGTCTCTTGCCAACATGGAGGTTGAGGTCACATCCCTCCAGTAGCAGATCATGGACCTAGATGGGGTGCCCTAACCACTTGACTTTGCGATCCCAGATGGACCTACCTAGGATCGAGTCTTTTTCTTTTATTTCAGTCACACAACCTTGCACTCAATGCACTTCAACATGCATCAATGAAAAATCTTTTTCTAGCATCATCTCTCATATCTTCATGCATATTCATGGTTAACCATTACATCTTTTTCAGTTTGCATGAACCGACCCATGACTCATTCTATGACTGTGATTCTCACAGACGTCGCAAAAGCAGTCCTGACGGAGATACCAGTTATAAAGCTAGTACTTTATTGGCCTCCATCTGAGAGCGTTTGGAAGCAATGATAGAACCATCAAACCATCAATAGAGAAACGATGAACTAGTACAGTCACATGACCGGGATATTGTTGTCATGCAGAATACGCTGTACCAAGTTTTGAAATCCCTGAATATTCTTATTGGTGCCCGAGCCGAAGAACTCCCTAACCGGATCCCAACTGAAGAACCCACTGAATAGCCCATCCCTGAAACTGGACCAATTCCCATCAGATTCCTAATCCTGGACCCGCAAAAGGTGAAGGAGAAGCAGCATTTGAACAGTATGATGAGCAGACCAGGGCCTCCCATGTCTACCAAGATAGGTCGTCTTCATCTGACCCTGCATCGTCCCTCAAGGATCAGCATGAGGAGATTAAGCAAATGAAGTAAGAGATGAGAAAGATGGGAGGGGCATCTGTCAAACCCACTCTATCATTGGAGGATCTGACATTCTCATCCGGGGATGTAGTACCCCCAGGATTTAAAGTTCCTAACTTTGACAAGTACGACGGCTCAGGCTGTCCTAGACAACATCTACAAATATACTCGGGGGACATACTCCTATACAATAAGAATCAGCCTTTGTTGATCTAGTACTTCTAGAAGAGTTTGAAGGGAGCAGCCCTTACCTGGTGGATGTCAATCGATAAGCAGAAAGTCAAGACCTACCAAGATGTCATGGACATGTTTGTGGAGCAGTACTCCTTTAACCAAGAGCTTCGACCTCAGCGAAGCCAACTGGAACAGATGAGTAAACAGAACAATAAATTCTTCTTGGAGTATGCCTCCCGCTAGAGGGCAATGACTGCAAAGGTCTCTACCCCCATCCCTAAGGAAGACCTGACAAACATATTCATGGGCACTCTGAAGTAGCCCTACTCGATCTTGATGGTCAGTCTACCGGTTGTAGACTTCGGCACAATTGTCAAAACTGGTGCCTGTATTGAAACAACAATTCAGAGTGGTGTCATCCATTCTAGTCTTGGGCTCGATCCTCCCAGAACAGCAACAGCTTCTACTAGCAAAAACAGTGGTCCCCATGACCAGAAAAGAAAAGAGAATGTTAACTTAGTGGCTTCCGCAGCACTGATCAGACTACCGGTTCCGGCCGCTCAGCAACAGCCAGCACCAAGGAACACCCGACCGGCTAGACAAAACTAAGGGCAAACTAGTCCCCCTAAAAACTTTACTCCTCTCCCTTACACCCTCAATCATCTCCTTGGCTTTCTGACCAAACAGGGTCTTCTCAAACTGAGAAACCCTACCCCTCTCCTACCTCCTGATAAACAAAGCAAAAACTATGATGTCAATCAACACTGCACCTTTAACCAAGGCCCAGGCCATGCAACAGACTATTGCATCAGCTTGAAGTGCGCTATCCAGGATCTCCTGGATAAGGGTAAGGTCGAGCTGGCTCCCAACAATACCAGCATCGACCAGGTGCCACTGCCCCACACAATAATCAAATCAATTTTATCAAGTGGGAAGAGCCCGGGGCAGGGCATCCAAGATCTTGCGCACCTGCAGTTGATGACGGTATTATCAGGCCTTCATACCGACCTCCGGTCATAATCCCTCTCCCACAGTTAAACATTCAAGCCATCTAGGCCCTAGCACAAATCTCAGCTCTTGAGTCTGACAAAGAGCAAATTGTCTACACCATTTCCTGTCCCGCCAATTGGCCCATAGCCCCAGCTCAAGCCTCAACGTCTTCTGGCCCAATCAAGATTCTGTACATCCCTTCTGAGCTTTTCAGCCTTAACCATGTCCCTGCCCCTCACTCTCTCATCTTGGAAAGCGAGTACATAGCAACTTTACTCGATCTGATTGGGTGTACCAACCTTCGACTGCTGAGCCGTTAAAAGACAAGGCAAAAGAGAAAGTAGGGGTGGCAGACCTAGAGAAAGAGACAACAGACTCAGCTCTTCTACTAAAAATACTGGAGAAGGCAGAAAAATTCAATATCACTCAGCAATTGGACAAAACACATGCACATATATCTATCATGGGTCTTCTCTTAACTTCAGATCATCACAGAAAGCAACTCCTCCGGGTATTTAATGACGTCCATGTAATACCGAACATCTCGCCCGAAAAACTAGGGCAGATGGTGGGGCAGGTACTTGAATCAATAATCATCTCCTTCACTGAAGAAGAGATACATGACGGAGACATGGACCACACCCGGGCCCTCTATATTGCAGTACAATGTATGGACAAAACTCTTTCCTCAGTACTCAATGATAACGGCTCCGGCTTGAATGTCTGTATTTTATCCATACTGTAAAGTCTGGGTTTGGACCTCAGCTAAGTGAAGAAGAGGCCTATAACCATAGGGCGTTTGACAACACCACCAGACAGAACCTGGGTGACATAGATTTGACCATCGGGGTCGGACCAATGCAATTTACAATGAACTTCCAAGTCGTGAATGTGTAGCCTCGTTCACCTTGCTCCTGAGAAGGCCATGGATCCACACGGCCGGAGTTATTCCCTTTTCCTTATATTAGAAGATCAAATTCATCCAAGATGACCACCTAGTCATCATTCCGTTTGAAGAGTTGGCAAGTTCCTTTGGGGACATCCAAGAGCTGGGGTAGAGTTCAGCCTTCATGTCATTTCAGTTTGAACAAGTTAGTTCTATCGCCTAAGTAGAACAGCAAAGCCAGAAAATAGTACCGTCATTTGTCAAGATGATGACCAAAATGAAGTACCAGCCAAGGCAAGGTCTCGGGGTCAGGAACCAGGGCATGAAAAATAGATACGTGCCTCCTCGCTAGACTTCACCATTTGGGCTGGGATACAAGCCCAAGTACAAAGACTATTTCTCAAAACTAGCCTAGAAGAACAAACAGTCGACAAAACCTGAACCCCAATCCTATATCTCTGTCACTTTTCCTGTGGGAATCTTTGAAACTTATCCAGAAACTTCCCTTGCACCCGTTGCTAACATCCTTTACCCTCAACCCGGCACCGAATCTTCAGGAATTCCCGAACCGGAAGTCTTCAACGTCGCCCAGATATTCGAAGAGCTGTCTGTTAGAGATGCAGAAATAGAACTAGAATACTTAGCGGGAGAACATGTTTGCACCTTCTCCAACAACACAGAAGCATCCTCCAGTTGCCAACCACTGATCCGTTTGTGGACCGAGACTTTAACCATCGAGGCCGCTCAGGGCCAAGGCAAGTGCAGTGCAAGGAAGGTTGGTTCGGACAAGCAATGATCCAATCATCATCTTCTTTCTTCTCTTAATTTATCTCTCTTTTGCTCTCGTTGTAAAATCCAAATTGTCCGCCATGTGTAGGCCTATTTTTGTCGAATCATTTTGTAAACAGTCCACCTTTTATCAATAAAATATGGAATTTTGACTCAAAAACATATTTTCTAAAAAATATTTGCATCGGCTAATGACAAAATCACACAGACCCTTCCCTTGGAAAGCCTAGTATCCTGAAACCAACATAAACATGAAAACATAAGTATGCTAAACTAAGCTTGATGATTTGTTAGGAAATCGCCTCTGATGAGGCTACCCCTGAAACCCTCGTTGAGCTTTCAGAAGTTGAGTATAACTCAGAACAGGATGAGGAATCGCCTCAGGAGATACTGTCCCTCCTAGAACATAGCAAAGGGCTTTTACAGTCGAACATTGAGGACACCGAGACAGTGAACCTGGGATGCGCAGACAATCTATAGCTAGTCAAGATCGGTACGACCATAAGCCCACAATAAAGAGAAGACATGATCAGCTTCCTGAAGAGTTATAGTGATGCCTTTGCCTGGTTATATGCAGACATACGCAGCCTGGACCCAGCATTGGTGGTACACAAACTACCCCTGAATCTTGACGTCAGACTAGTTAAACAGAAGCTAAGACGGATGAGACCCGAATGGTCACAAAAGGTCAAGGAGGAGGTTGAAAAGCAGATCAGTGCAGGCTTCCTGATAGTAGCAAACTACCCTGAGTGGTTGGCCAACATTGTACCGGTACCCAAAAAGGACGAAAATGTCCGAATGTGCATCGACTACCGAAACTTAAACAAGGCCAATCCTAAAGAAAACTTTTCTCTCGCGCATATCGATATTCTGGTCGACAATACTGCAGGGCATGAGACACTCTTATTCATAGATGGCTTCTCCAGATACAACTAGATCAGAATGGTAGAAGAAGACATGGAGAAGACCTCTTTCATCACACCTTGGGGCACATTCTGCTACAAGGTCATGCCATTTGGACTCAAGAATACAGGGGCAACCTACCAGAGGGCCATGACAGCACTGTGCCACGACATGATCCACAAGTCAATGAAAATCTATGTGGATGGCATGATCGTCAAATCTCCAACTGCCTGCCAGAACCCAAAAGACCTGAAAAGACTCTGTGACAGACTCAGAGAGTTCGGCCTAAGACTAAATCCGACCAAATGCGCCTTTGGAGCCTCATCAGGAAAACTCATTGGCTTTATAGTCAGCAAAAGAGGCATTGAGATCGATCCAGCTAAAGCCAGAGCTATCATTGAAATGCCAGCACCCCAAACTGAAAAGGAGATCCGCGGTTTTCTGGACAGAATTCAATATATTAGTCAGTTCATCTCTCAGCTTACTCCAATCTGCGAGCCAATCTTTAAGTTTCTCTGGAAGAATACACTGACAGTCTGGACAGCAGAATGTCAGGGAGCCTTTGATCGAATAAAGCAGTACATTCTCAACCCTCCAGTATTAGTGCCTCCTACACTAGGACAACCCCTACTACTCTACATCTCTATGCAAGAAACTTCCATGGGGTGCATCGTGGTACAACATAACGAGACGAGCAAGACAAAGCAAGCCATCTAGTATATCAGTAAGTGCCTGCTTGAGTATGAAGAGAGGTATAACCCTCTTGAGAAGACATGTCTGGCACTGGTCTAGGCAATTCAACGACTTTGGCACTATCTGCTTTCCTACCCGGTAATCCTGATCTCCTGGATGGACCCACTGAAATATTTACTGGAAAAGTCAACCACCACTGGAAGGACTGCCCGATGGCTTATGATGTTGTCTGAATTGGACATCACGTACATGACTCAGAAGTCAATCAAGGGGCAGGCGATAGCAGATCACCTAACCCACAGTCCAGCATAAGACTACGTATCTGTACATGATCAGTTTCTAAATGAAGCCATCTTGTACGCAGAAGCATAAGAGCAAGAATACTCCGACTGGGAGTTGTACTTTGACGGAGCTGCCAACAGTCATGGGCATGGACCAGTCTTGATCTCACTAAGGGAGCACACCTTCCTATCTCAGTCTAACTAAAGTTCAGATGCTCCAATAACAAAGCAGAATATGAGGCATGCATCGCCGGACTGAAAGAAGCCTTGGGCATCAAAATTGAAGAGATAGCTTATCTCAACTTGCTGATTACTTAGTTCAGAAGAATCACTTTCAGTCACAGGTCCATGAACCACAACAGATTCGTCGATGCACTGGCCACTATTGCTTCCATAGTTCAGATCCCCAGAGGCATCTTACTTTGGCTGATTGAAATCCAGTAACAGGATCAGCTTGCCTACTGTCTCGAGCTAGATTCAGTCATAAACAACCAGCCTTGGTATACAGACATCAATCAGTACCTCGAAGACGAGACCTTCCCTCTCGATGCTACCAAAACAGATCGCCGAGCAATCCAAAGGCTGGCCATTCAGTTTGTCCTGTCATGGGGAGTCTTATACAAGAGATCACCAAATATGATTTGGCTTAGATGCTTAATCACCAGTGAAGCAGCACAGGTAGTCGAAGAGATTCATGGAGGAACCTGCGGCCCACACATGAGCGAATTGATGCTATCCAAGAAAATCCTCAGGCTGGGCTACTACTGGTCCACCATGGAAGTTAACTGTTGCAGGCATGTGCAAAAGGGCTACTAGTGCCAAATCTACGTTGACAAAATCAATGCACCACTGACAAGGCTGCACAATCTGACTGCTCCTTGGCCATTCTCGGCCTAGGGC
The DNA here is from genome assembly GCA_015143295.1 of Tetracentron sinense. NCBI lineage: Eukaryota > Viridiplantae > Streptophyta > Magnoliopsida > Trochodendrales > Trochodendraceae > Tetracentron > Tetracentron sinense. The sequence goes on along the minus strand of CM026560.1, from coordinate 15,812,372 downwards.
ATCAACGTCATCAGACTCATAGCTCCGAAAGCATAAAACGGTCATTGATTCATCCTGGTTGTAATCGATTACTTTACAAAATAGGTCAAGGCAGCCTCTTATGCCAACGTGACAGCCTCCATGGTCCAGCCTTTTCTGAAAAGGGACATTATCTACCGGTACGGTGTCCTATTCGAGATTGTAACAGACAATGCTCTCAACTTCTGCAACAAGGGGATGATCGATCTCTACCAGAAATTTAAGATACAGCATCACAATTTCACTCTATACAGGCCACAGATTAACGGTGCAGTGGAAGCAGCCAACAAAAACCTGAAGAAGATCATTGAGAAGATAGCAACCAACTACTATACTTGGCACGAGATGCTCTCATACGCACTCATGGCCTACAGAACGTCCATCAGAACCTCAACAGGTGCAACACCATTCTCTCTGGCCTATGGTATGGAAGCAGTCCTCCCCATCGAAGTAGAGATCCCATCACTCTGCGTGTTAATGAAAGTAAAAATTTCAGAAGCAGAATAGGTACAGACCCGGTTTGAGCAGCTGAATCTAATTGAAGAGCGGTGATTGAAAGCCATCAACCATTCACAGGCCTATTAGAGGCGTATGACTAGGGCATTCAACAAAAGAGTCAAGTCTTGTAGCATCGAAGTTAGTGACCTGGTTCTCTGGAAAGTATTGCCAAACCGCCCTGATCATAGGGGTAAGTTCACTCCCAATTACGAAGGCCCATACATCGTACGAGACAAATTCTCAGGCGGCACCCTTCGGCTTGGACGTATGAATGACGAAGATCTCCTAGAGCCCATCAACATAGACAAAGTCAAATGATACTATGCTTAGGGTTTAGATCTGATTGCCGCTTTGCACTTGGAGATTCTTTGGAAAATGACAGGAGACCATCCTTGACACACTCTTTATCCCCAACAATGTAACCCGTTTATACAATCAATGAAATCCGCTAGTTAGCTCCTTGACCCTGACAACCTTTCTTTCAACAAACTTTTCAGGGGCACCCTCCTTTGCTATCCATGACATTTGCCTGAATTACGTCATAACTTGATCTTGCAAAGGGTACATAGGCAACCTGATAAATTAGGTGCGGTCACTAAAAGGATGCAACCCCTCAGAATCTTTTTCCCTAGAAAGAATCAAACCTCCTCTAGCTCTCTCTCCATAGAGACGACTATTCCCTACAGAGTCACTCCCCAAGTAGAGACAAATTCTCCTAACTTCCCCGACGGAGTCAACGCCAAGTTTACAAAATATTCTATTAAAGGAAAACCCAAAATTGAAGTCGAAACATTCTCCGAGTCAGGTATCCCACGAGTATAAACAATTTCTCCGGGCTCTATCTCCAGCAGAATCAACTTCTCCCAAAACATCTCTCCCCAGTGGAAACAAATCCAAACTCTCCCCGTGTGGAGAAAAATTCCCAAAGAGTCAACCTCTACCAGAGAAGACAAACCCCAGTGGAGCAAAAAAAAAAAATTCTCTCTCCACTGGAAACACCAAAGGTACAAGTTTCTAGCAGAAAATCTCCATACAAGTCAGTTGCAGCAAAGGAAACAACTCCAAGGTGTCCCAAACCTCGGTCCCCAAGCCAACGTTTTGTCTCACTCTAAGTCCTCCTAGATCCCCTAGAAACTGCGAGTGCAAGCACAATATCATCTCTACATCCCTCAGCGGAGTATCAACCCCAAGGGTCTATCAGGGCAATGATGGGAGAGGATCCAAACCTTTAACAAAATCGCGGGCATGAGTGAAAACCGATGATGACCTCATTGCGCAAAAATTACGCAATACCCAGACCTAGTCTTGCGACTAGGGGCAAAAAAGGGACAAAAATCAATCAGTTTTGCAGACATGAGGAAAATCGGCAATGGCCTCATCGCGTAAAAGTTATGCGAATCCCATAACTTGGTCATTCCAAGGGTAAAAGATGGAGAAAAAGTTGAAAATTAGTTTGGCAATGCAATTCGGCAGCAATCAGGCTCACCAAAACTCCTCAATTATCTCCAGCAGAGATTCCAACAAGGAATGCCCCCAGCAGATGTGTACCCCAGGACATATCCCTAGTATGCAGAGTAAACTTTGGGAAATCCCCAGTAGGCTGGAAATCCCAAATTCCCCAACAAAAGTCTACAACAGAGACCTACTCCCCAGCAGACCACCGACAATAGGCCATGACAGTCTTCAATCCCTAGCAGATCCCTTAGCAGAAGCCTCCAACAGCTCTCAACAATACTTTTCCCCAGCAAGAAGCTCTTAGAACCCATTAGAAAGCTTCTCCCCTGCCAGCTTACAACAACATTTAGACAAACTTGTCTATCCCCTAGTAGTATTCTGCTCTGTATCACACTCAACTCTCCGAGAGTAAAAGGGAACTTACAACCCCCCTTAAGCCCTGAACTAAGGCAATTTACTGGCAAATCTAAAAACTAACAAAACATACTTTTATCAAAATCAAAAATCTTTTACAAAAGTCTTCTACACTTTTTCTGAAAAAAGGATTTTAAAAAACAAACAAACTTTTGGTCTCAAAAATCTGTTTGAACCAACCTGCACCAAGGAGCCTCGACAAGACAAGTAGAAGAAGCAGCTTCCGTGCCTCTCTAGCAAGCAGTAGTCAATAGAGTCATGGAAAAACATCCTCACCTTTATCCCTTGCATGACATCCATCTACACAGTGTACACCTCTCGACACCCCCATGTGTCTTTGACATCATAGAGTCTCCATCGACAAAAAAAAACCTTGTCGACACGCCGACACTCGCTGTATGTAACCCTAGAGACACCCCCACGTGATCTCGACATCCGAGTCTCTATCGACGAAAACAACTTTGTCGACACGCCAACACTCACTGCATGTAACCCTAGAGACACCCTCACGTGATCTCGACATCCGAGTCTCCATTGACAAAACACACCTTGTCAACACGCCGACACTCACCGCATGTCCTCTCTTTCGACACCCCGTGTGTCCTCGACATCCCAGGTCTCCATTGACGCCGAGTCAATATGCCGACACCTCACATGTCCAACACCCCATGTGTTCCCGACACTCTGTGTGTCCCCAACACCCCGTGTGTCCTCCGACCGATTCGGTTAATATTCTCCGGGAAACATTGTTTCGATCAATTCCCTCACCGCTCCCGGGCGACACCTTGTTGTCGGTCAGCATCTCCGGGCCACGCCATTTCTACATCTATCTCTCATCCCTCGCTACTCGCTATCCCCTAACAGTAGTCTTCATCACTTCACCGCACTCACCATTTGCACAACAAACATACTTCTCATCATCTTTCTCATCCATCTCGGTGTAAAAATAGGACGTTTCCAGTTTTTGCCATTCAATTGGCATCCTGACACTCTCCGGCAAAGAGGGACAGCTGTAAGCACCCGATTTTTACACCCCGTACCATGGTCATTCCCGCAGTCATCCCCCCAGTGGAGTCCCTTGTAGAACCCTAGACAAGCCGTAGGTATACCCTAAACAAAAACCCTTTGGGCTCAAGGCCCATTACCTGTAGAACCCCTAAAACCTAGACTAAACCCTAAGTAAGCCTTAACTAAACCCTAGGTGAACCCTAGACTAAGCCCTAGACCTAGCCCTAGCCTAAACCCTAGCCAAACCTAGGTTTAAGCCCTCACGGGCTCAAGGCCCACCAATAAGTCCAAATCCAAAAACCCATGAGCCTAGGCCTTCTTGGGCCCAAACAAGGGCCCACAACCCGTAGAGGCCCACTAGGGTGGGGCCCACACACCCCTCAAGTTCAAATCGGGGCAGAAAAAGTCCTAAAACAGCAATCCTATCGTCCTTGCGGCCCAAGTGTGCGAGGGTTTAGCCCAAACTGACGAGCAGCTCGGCTTGAATACACTCCCATTAGGGGTCGAGTCGAGCCGAGCCTACTAAACGAGCTGAGCTATTATATTTTTTAGGGTGTTCAAGTTTGGCTCAACTCGTTTATAAACGAGTCAAACTGAGCTCGAGTTGAGCTTTTAACAAGCTTGATTAAATGCAATTAATTTTTATAAAAAGACTTATAATGTATAATTAATTTAAAAAATAAACCTTTAATTAAAGTACTTAATTGTATATATATGTATATTATTAAATTTTTTATATATAAATACATATATTAATATTGTTTTATATTTTTAATATATATTGGTCCAATCACCATCTTATAATATAATAAGCATATATATATATATATAATATTTATGTATATGATTCATTTTTAAAGATATTTATATATATTTAAATAAGCCAAGCTTTTAACGAGTTGAGTTAGAGGTGTTCAAGCTTGACTCGCTTAATAAACTATCCTAAAAAACCTACTCAAGCTTATTTAATAAGCCGCTCAAGTCGGGCTGAGTTGAGCTTTTAGGGAGCCGAGCTGGAGCTGGAGCTGGAGCTTGGAACAGCTCGTGCCCACCCTAGTCTCCATCGATCCTGCCTCGGGTGACTCCCTGGTTAGAGGGGGAACAACACTTTGCCATCTAATCTAATTTTTTTAAAAAATCAAATTTGGGGCCACTTTAAAAATCAAATGTGGGGCCACTTGTTAGAAAAGAATATATTTGACTGACAATCTTAAGTCTTAATCCTAAAAGAACTGAAATGACAGTCATAAGCATGAGAGACTTTTAATTTATCCCTTTAATCATGCTCACTTTTTCGCATTGTTTAATATTAAAATTTTAAAAAATAATAATCAAATAATATTATAATTTTTAAAAAATAAAAATAGTATAACGATATAACGGGCGTTACAACCGGAATAACCGTAAATGAGGTGGACGGACATGAATAATCATCATTTATAGGGTCCCACTAATGAGATGCCATATCATATGGCATAGGGGTGAATGACAGATAATTTTCCTGTCCTTCATCTATAGATTAGAGTTTCTCCAAAATAAATAAAGAAAGAAAAAAAGAGAAAGAAATAAATGCATGTGGTATGGTGCGCACGTGCAAAGTGGTTCTGTTTTGAAAACCCTCTCACAGTCACAGCACGAAACACGAATTAGAAGAAGCATAGAATAGATTCTCACTTCTCCACCGAAGCAGAAATAAAGAAACCGAGAAAATCTCTCTCTCTCTCTCTCTCTCTCTCTTGTTTCTATCTCTATCTCTAAAAAGCTGGAAATTGAATATTGAATCCCCCGTTCTTCTCTCTCTCTCTATTATCCTTTTTCTTTACTCGCTTATTCTCTGCAAAGCAACAGAAGCAGAAGTAGAAGCAGAAGCATCTCTCTGAACTCTTAGTTCTCACACATTCTTTCTTCCAGTTAAAGTTCCCACTTTGGGAAACCAAAGCCTTCTCTGCTCTGCTTTTGTTGTCTGCCTCTTTTTTTTTGGCTACCCTCTTCCATGAAAAACGCAGTTAAAGAGGGTCAAGGAAATGGGTGAAGATTTCGTAACAAGGGATCCTTTGGACAGAGAAGTTGATCAGGTTTCCATTTTTTTAATGGTTTATTTCATCTTCATCTCCTCATTTTCTCTAATTTCTGTTTTTTTTTTTTGTTTTTGAAATAATCAGAAATACTCTGTTTTTTAAATGCTTTTTTTTTTTTTTTAAAAAAATTATATCATTGTTATTTTTTCATTTCTGTTTCTTAAATATATAGACACTGTAATAGTATGTTGTTCTTTTGTTCTGAGATGGGAAATATTTATTTAAAATTTTAGGTAATGGATTGGAGATAAAATGCCCAAAGAGTTTGGGAAATTCAGATTGTAATGAAAAGGGGTGTCTCAATTTCAGGTGGTAACTATTGGGGTTTGGTCTCAAGTTCAAAACTCTTTCTGGGGTTCTTTTTTTTTTGGTTAGTCTGGGCCATGCTTGTGTACAGAAAAATCAAGTAGTGGTGGTTGTTCAGTTCAGTCGCTTATAGCTGGGTTTCGGTTTAAAGTTCAAAACTCTTTTTCTGAGATTTTTTTCTTAGTTCTTTTTTGTTACTCTGGGCCAGACTTGTGTTCAGAAAAATCAAGTAATGGTGGTTGCTCAGTTGAGTTGAATATAGCTGGGTTTCTCTTTGTTGGTGTGTTTATGATTGGGGGTGTCAAGGAGGGACACTGTAGTGTAAGTGGATTTCTGATTTGAAATTTCAAGTTTAATGTTTTCGGACGATTGACATCTATAGTTATATGAAGCTTAATGCAATTTGAACAATCTCACATTGTCAGTTCTTATGAATTAGAAAATGTTGTGTATTTCATGTTGTAATTTGTAGCTTTGAAAGTTTTCATTTCCTCTCCTTGTGCATCTGTCAATAGGATGTAGGTTCTCCTTTTAGAAATTAATTCTCTTTTTCTAAAATTATAAGACATCAAATGCTGAGTGAAATTGATTTCAGATCAAAGTTACTGGGTTTTGTTCATGCATATGAAAAACTTTTTTTGGTTTTATTTCCTCAGATTTTGGGATGAAGTTGGACTTCTTTTTAATTTACATTTTTAGGGTCGAGAATTACATCCTAGGAATTTAATTTGATTTGAACAATTTCACTTTTCTAGTTTTGTATGAATTTGGAAATGAATATGTTATGTCCTGATAATTTGTAGCACATCTAACATTTTTTTTCTCCACACTATGTACTGGGAACTAGTACATGGTCTGTTTGTAGAAATACAAGATATGGTTTTACCTGCATCTGATGCACATTATTCTTTTGAAAGATGACACACATAGTTCATTTATAATATTGAGTAATTCATAACACAAATTTACATCTTCTCTTAGTGGACACAATAATCATGCTTTAGAATTTTTTTTTTTTTGACAATCTTAGATTTGGTACCTTCAGCTCTTATCTTTTATTTATTTTTCAATGTTTTTCAAGGCCTTTAAGTAGTGAATGTATCTCTTCCTTATAAGTCTATTATTGCCCTTGGTCAAACTGTAATTAGGAATTCATCTATAGTTAATGAATCATAATTCCACCTTATTGGGAACACAGAGTCCTAAACCAAACTTAATCTCTGGTTAATGGCTTAAAATCCCATCTTATTTGGCCTTAATCTCCGGTTAATGGCTTAAACCCCATCTTGTTTGGCGGTCTTCAGTCTAGAACTCAAGATATGTTCACTTATGCTATTTTCTTATACTTCCACTTTTTGTTTAAATGGTACTTGATATTTGTTTCCAGTTATAGTGGAGGTTCAATATCCTACTAAGTTGTTTGTATCTTTGTGAAGGCGATTGTGGCCTTAAAGAAGGGTGCACATCTTTTGAAGTATGGACGGAGAGGGAAGCCCAAATTCTGCCCTTTCAGGCTATCCACGGTAGGCTCATGGTAGATTGCTTGGGGACAATATGTCCTGAAAGCAAGTTATAGTTCTATGTGGAATAATTGTTCTTGTGGCATGTTTGCATGTGTGTTTGTTTGTGTGGTGTGAACTAGCATTTTACTTCTGTTCAAGATATTATTTCATTCATTTCTTGTTAAGTAACCTTTTGTTAAAGTTGACCTCGTAACACTATTTTTTGCATTGTCTTCCTAAGGAAAGACCTGAGTAACCCGCCTGATTCATGTAAAAAAATCTTTGCAGTTTTGGAAAGCACAAATTACCCCTTGTACAGCCCATCAAATCTCAAACTTGAAAAAGCATCTTACGATTCTTCATAACTGGAAACTCAATAGAAGACATGTGAAGTGGGGGTGTCATAGCCCCTATTATCATCATGTTGTACTTTTCAAACATTCCGTGATAAACGAAACATTAAGAAATCACTAGGGGTTCTGAAAATTTTAATAAAACAGAGTAAGAGACAATGGAAGCGTCTCTCAAGTATCCATGCACTATAGTATCTTGTATGAGTTTTGTTGTATTATTTGATACTTATTGCTAATATCAAAGCATATACAAGAGTCAACTTTCAGCATCCTCTTGTCGCGGCACTGAATCTTTAGATCTTAATTACCAACAGTATAGTCAAATTGTCCAAGCAAAGCCTAAGTGATGGGAATTCCCTGAGATTCCTAGGTGATCAAATTAATCGATTTATTAAAATTATAAAGATTTAGGATAGCCATGGATTATTGAAAATAAATATAAAAAACTATAATTAAAGCATACATAAGACCAAAGTGTCAATACAAGAAATAAAGAGCATAGTTTAGATAAATGGGGAGATAAGCTAGATGCAGAAACCCTTGAAAATATTGTTGTTGTCTACACTCTAGACAAATCCTAGACAAAATATGTTAAGTAAAATATGATTTATTATATCTATTTTTATTTTTATGTGTTTGTAAACAACATTTAACTTTACGTGGGTCTTAGGAACCTTTGGCACTAGTGCTTTAATGTCGGGAGACGAGGCCTTGGAACCACTTGGCGGCCCCATCTTAGCATGTACATCCTGACCGGCTGACCCTGATTAGGTGTTTATGGTCTGAGCTATGGGCTAGGTTAGGTGGTCACTTAGGTGATACTTTGACTGCATTGGTTACCAAATTGTCTTGAGGATGCAGTGGATCATAAACACAAAACTACAGCATAAGCTCTTGCAGGATCCAAACTCCAAAGTGTATGAATTATGGATTTTCTTTCTAAGTAGAAAAGTTTGTTAAGTGTAGTTGAGAAGTTGGGCTTCCTTCCAGCAGCTTTAGAGAGAGATGATGCGACTTAGGCAGGGATGTACATTGGTGGCACACATGCAGGGAACCCTGAAATTCAATACTTTCCCCATCCAGACAGTTAAGTGCTAATATTAAGATGTTCTTGTAAAACAGTAGTTCATATAAGTTAAATATAATACATTTCTAGATCTAGATGAAAATATATCAAGCCTTACTAGGCAAGAATACCATCCAGCAAAATACAAAAGAAATAAGGTTTTTTGTTTTAGAATGTCCTTATCAAAGAGTGGTTGACAAAAATCCAACTAGTTTGCAATTAAGGTTATGGAGATATGTACCTTGTTTGCTTTGGAGTACCAAAATGGCAGTGGAAGAATCCATCCAGGTTGCCAATGTACAAGAAGTTTAGGGGGCACCTTTTATATTCATGCCCTCGATTAGTTACCTACCATTTCTGTAGAGCACCCATTTGTACACTTCATTTTGAACTCCCTTGTTCCTTTTCTAGGCCGAGTGCTCCTACTTGACCATAAAATTTGTTTTTAAGACAGGCCAATTGCCCATCTCACAATGATAAAAAGAAAAATATCACTGATGCTTATTTTCTTTGCGTGTTTTACATTTTGTTTTAGAAAAACCTTATATTAAAGAATGTGTAACATGTGTTTTGTTGTGGGCTTCAGGATGAGAAGCTTTTAGTTTGGTATTCTGGGAAAGAAGAGAAACAATTGAGGTTGAACTCGGTTACAAGGATTATTTCCGGACAGAGAACTGTACGTAAATACAAAATGACATTTAATATAAACTGTAATGCTTAACATTTAATTGCTGTAATGTTTTATCATAATGCTTTGTACATTTACATGTAAGGTAAATGCACATGCTGTAGGTAAATTTCCCGAGGCATTCTCAACCAGAAAAGGAGTGTCAGTCCTTTTCGCTTATCTATGCAAATGGTGAACGCTCACTTGATCTGGTAATCTTTCGCAGTATGGTTCCTATTTTTGTTTAGAATTTATACATGCTTCATTTTATTCATTTCTTTGGTTAAGAGTTATAGTTTCTTTTTTCCTTCTCTGTTACTTAGATATGCAAGGACAAGGAGCAGGCGGACTCTTGGCTTATAGGCTTGAGAGCCTTGGTATCGAGGTCCCACCACCCGAGACCTTTGGGTATTCTGAGGAACCGTAGAGGGGCACAAACCTGTGCCAATAGTCCAGTTGGTTATACCCGAAGAAAGCATAATCTCGGACTTCTGGAGGATCCCACCGATATCACTCAGGTTTGAAGACAGCACTCTTTTGTCGTTTATTCTAGAAACTGTCGTTCTTGTAGCGCACAATATGTTTTTTGAATGCCCATCCATGTAGATAGGGAGAGGGTGAGATGCACCATTCTGATAGGTTCCACCTAAGAGATATCCTAGGTCAAGAATCAACGAGTTGGATGATCGTAACCATCCAACATATAACCTTTTTAGCAGTGTCTAGAAGAATTTGATTGGTTGGGATTATGATTTTTCAGTTGGATTTATTTTAACCACAGAGATATTCCATGCTGGTGGCCCATTTTTCAGTTGTGGGATCTCCATTGAATGATGGTTCTGCTCCCTGCATGTGCAACCATGTCATTGGCTGTGCAGTTTCTAGATCAAAACAGTGTTGAGTTTCCCATTTTCTTTTGAAGTGTTGGATTTCCCAATTTGATACTGTTAATATGTATATCATCATTTATATAATCGGAAAATAGCGTGTCTAGATAAATTGATCAATGAAAACAGAATTAGGGCCTTTGGATGTACAGAAATTATAGTATTCAATTTTAAATGATCATTATCTTATATATTATCTTAAAGAGTGTTTGATTAATTAAAATTGAATAATATCAAAGCAGACTCATTTGACCTCTCATTGGAAACATAATGAGTTTATTTCGTCACAACCCTGAATCGACTTTATTTTAGATGATAATTTTCCTTATCAGGACCGCTCTTCCTCCCAAGTCTCGACTGCCCCAAAGAGAGCAACCATTCCTCTTTGATGTTTTCTGTAATTGTGCCCTTTTCTCTCTTTGACGACCTTTTTCTCTAATTTCACCTCTCTCTCACTCTCTCTATCACACACACACACTCACAGTGACACACATGTGAGCACGGATTTTGGTACCCACATGGTTTGTTTAGAGATTAGGAGTCGTCACTTATTAATTTTGAATGGATAAATCTCAGATATAGATAAGGTCTTATGTTCTTTATGAAATTCTAGGTAAGAGGTTCGATTAAGTCCCAGGGAAGGTGTTAGGCACCCTGGGACCCCCATTTTACAATGGTTACCTATTCCTTAGGTATAAGTCAAATTAATATCAAATTTTATTCAAATGCTAAAGTTTAGAGTATGCTAACCCAAGAAAGAAAAAGTCCTAACTAGGGTCGAACCCGGGTTGGGTTGCCTACGTACTCACAGGGAGTGAGATAAGACCGAGCGTAGTTCTGACACGTGAGCCCATGCTAAGGTTAGGGGAGTGTGTGTGTGCACCGAGGTGGCTAAGGGTCTAGCCCACGGGGCTAGGGTTGGTTGACCGGGTTGGTCAAGTGCATAGTCTAGAAGGTTTGGGCCTAGAGGCCAAAGGAAAAGGTCCGGAGGCCAAGGGTTAGTCCCGTAGACTAATATTGGGCCCGGTAGGCCAAGGTTGGGGCCTGGAGGCCAAGGGTTAGCCCGGTAGGCTAAATGTTGCTTAACCGGAGGGAGTTAAGCGGAGAGCTAACCATGGTTAGAGGTACTAACCATGGTTTACAAAGTCTAGGGTCAGATTTTTGATCTCTTTGCATTTTTTAGATGTTTTGGGATTTTTCCAAGTTTTCCAAGGTTAAATGGTCTTAACCATAGTTAAAAGTTAACCGGAATTGAGTTAAACCCCAGTTAGAGGGTCTGGTCCGGTCTGAGGTGGGGCCAGGTAGTATGGCAGGGCCTAGAATGGCCTCCTACCTGGTCTGTGCCCTGTGCAAGGCCACTGTTATGTGAACAGCAGGATTGGCGGTAGAATAATTACCGCCAATCCCATTTCTTTGCAGAATGAGATTGGCGGTAGAATAACTATCGACACTGCTGATGTTTTTGCAATAGTGGCTTTGCAGCCAAAAGGGAATGGTAGGGACGATGCCCAATGGATCCGGGACCCATGAGGGTGTTCCAGGGGACTTGTTGCAAGTCTTGGGTCTGGTCTGGACCCTGGGCCTGGCCTAGGGTTGGCCCACAGTGACCATTTATAGTGAAAACCAGAAAACCCAGAATGTCGGTAAATTGTTTACCGACATTCTAGACAGTTTCCACAAAAGCTGAAGTTAACCATGGTTAAGCTGAAGGGGGGGAGCCTGGAAGGACCAGGGAAGATATAAGGAAGTCCTAGGGACCTGAAATAGGCCCTGGAATGGACTAGAGCTCAACCAAAATGGGCCTAGAGCCACTGCAATAGGGAAGTCCAGAAATGGCGGTACTTTGTTTACCGCAATTTCTGGATTTTTCCAGAAAATACACTTTCTTCCCCTGGGACTGAACCAAGCTACTTTTAGGGGATTCCTCATGGACTGCAAGTCCTCCAGAAACTTAGGGGAGTGGCCATGCACGTGGGAGGCTACGAGGCCGGAGCTTGATCCCTTGAGAGGGTCCCCATGCTTATGAAGAGGCAAAGGGACCTCTGTCCTTAGGTTTGCAACACTACAACAAGAATAAAGAGTCCCCTGGAGTAGGACCAGGGGCTCACAATGCTTTTACAGAAAGAAATAAGGGTAGGGAGAGTCCCTACCCTGCTTGAACACACTGGAGAGAGGCTGTGGCAGTGGCTGCGGAGGGTGGTAGGCTAAGGGGGGGGGGGACCTAGGATAGTCCCTGGGTGCTCTTAGTCTTGCCTCTGGTCTTACCTTAGGTGAAGAACAAGGCTGGAAGCAAGGAATTCGGAATCTTAGAATTTCTACAGGGTGATTTTCTTCGTTTTTTTGAAGGCTTGATGGGGAGGGTATTTATAGGCTTGGGGACGACCTAGGGTAGTTTAGGGATTACCTACAAGGTGGAGGACCCAAGGGAGGCGCAACAGGTGGTCCCGGGGGGGGGGGGGGGGGGGGGGGGGGTACCAGACCTGTTCTATGTACTCTCCAGGAATGGCGGTAATTCTAGTCCTGCCATTCCTAAAATAGGAAAAAATGGTAATGGCAGTAATTGGATTACCACAATTTATGAGTTTTTGCTCAAACAGGCCCAAACCAGTTGCTTTTGGTCTGGGACACTGTAGATTTTGCCAAATCTAGTAATGGCGGTAATATTATTACCGAGATTATCTAATTTTTCAAATTTTGAGCATGACCCCCCCACCAACGGTCAACTAAGGCTTGTGGGCCCCTGCTTGGGCCCATAGGGTGGTCTGGTTGTGGTTTTTGGGTCTCTGGGCCTGAAAGTGGGTCTTGGGCCCATGGGTCAAGCTAGGGGGTTTAATTAGGGTTTACTTAGGTTGGACCTAGGGTTTGCCTAGGGTTTGACTAGGGTTTACTTAGGGTTGAGAAGATTAACCATGGTTAAGATTATTAACCATGACTAGGAAAGGGGTGCAAAAATTGGGTTCTTACAACACACACATTGATGCTAGAGGTCTAGAAACTATATATTCCTCTCTCTCTCTCTCTCTCTTTTCACATCAGTGCCAAGAGGGTTCCAAAAATTTCCATATTTCTCTCTTCACATAGGGCATTTTGTAACTCTAAAAATTATAGCTTATTTGTTTTTGAAAATAAGAGTTTATTCCATAATAAAACTTTTGTAAATGTCTAATCCAATGTCTAAATATTTTAGTATAAAAGGTAATCTCAAAATTATCTTCTCTTTTAGAGCTTATTGTGCTAAAGCGTGTAGAGGTTTGTTTGCCCACATGCGTATTTGATTCACTTTAAATGGAATTTTTTTGTCCTTTATACTCCTTACATATATATATATATATCCCAAATCTATGCCATTTTATACCACCCATTGCAAATGCCCCTCAAATAAGTGTGTTTGTTTATATGTTAAAACCAAACAAGATTTAAAAATAAGAGGCTTTATTTATTTATGTAATTTTTAATTCAAAAAATTTGATTTAAATTAAAACAAGACCGAAGATAAACAACTCTTATTTTCTAGATCACATTTTAGCTCTCATTAGATCAGAAAAGAGTTGCCAAACGCCCCTACACTTCTAGGATTTGAAAAAAAAAATTAATTGTAATTTTCTTTTTGGCATCCAAATGGACCAAATAGGTTGACTGGAACCACATCGAATGAAGTTATAATAATGAACCTATAATAGAAGTAGGGCAAATACTGCTTCCAATTGGGCTGTAAAGTAATATCTTAAAACAAGAAAAGAAAGATGCATTAAATTTATCCCTAATATTCAGGTCCATGACAGGTTTTTTTTTTTTCCCTTCTTCATAAGGCGAAGTAATATTTACTTCTTATCTGGTTTTTCTGTATGGGAACATGGCAATATATCTGCACCTTAATTTAACGAAATATTTAATCTTGTTCATACAAGTTACTCTTGACAATAACCTGATTGCATGGTTGTACATTCTACAGGTGCGCAGCTTATGTGGGAGTCCTCAGTCACTTACTGAGAGGTGCTTTTCAGATGGATTATCATGTTCTTCGGATAGCTTCTATTCATCGGAACCTAGAACTTTATCAAATAGGCAAAACGTAATGGATGTTGTAATTCCAGATTCTCCATTGTTGGAACCAGATGAAGTCAAGAAGAGAAGAGAAATTTTTGCCAGCACATTGTATAGAACAAATATGCTTAGTCCGGTCAGCTCAGCTGCTAACGGGTTATCGTCAACAGACAATAATGATATTCTTAAGGATGTCTTGATGTGGGGAGAAGGGATAGAAGGAGGGAACTTGGGGGGTGGGGTTGATAGGTTTGGCACTCCTAATGGTATACAACGCGATGCTTTATTGCCCAAATTACTTGAGTCCACCATAATGTTAGATGTGCATAACATTTCCTTAGGAGGGAAACATGCTGCCTTAGTTACCAGACAGGGGGAAGTCTTTTGTTGGGGGAAAGGGAATGGGGGAAGACTCGGGCATAAAATCAATATGGATATGTCTCAGCCCAAAATTGTGGAATCCCTTAATGGGGTCCATGTAGAATCTGTTGCCTGTGGTGAATATCGCACATGTGCTCTGACGCTTTCTGGTGAACTTTATACTTGGGGTGACAGTGGTCATGGTGTTGGTATCGTAAGCGATGAGAGAAATGGAAGTCAATGGCTGCCACACAGACTTTCTGGTCCTTTGGATGGTATACATGTATCAAGTATTGCATGTGGTGAATGGCATACAGCAGTTGTCTCCTCATGTGGGCGGTTATTTACATATGGGGATGGAACATTTGGGGTTCTTGGGCATGGGAATCTTTTGAGTGTTTCTGAACCAAAAGAAGTTGAATGTCTTAAAGGATTAAAGGTAAAGTGTGTTGCATGTGGGCCATGGCACACAGCTGCTATTGTGGAAATTGTGGTTGATCATTTCAAAGCCGATTTTCCAGGTGGGAAATTATTTACATGGGGAGATGGGGATAAAGGAAGGCTTGGGCATGCCGATCGAGAAAGGAAGTTTCTACCAACATGTGTTACGCGACTCGTGGATCATGATTTTGTTCAAGTGTCATGTGGAAGTATGGTGACTGTTGGACTCACCAATATGGGTGCAGTCTATACAATGGGAAGTGTGGTTCATGGGCAATTGGGGAATCCACAGGGCGAAGATTCATCGGTTACAATTGTGGAAGGGAAGCTTAAAGTGGAGTTTGTTAAGCAGATCTCATCAGGCTCGTATCATATAGCTGTCTTGACATCAAGGGGCGATATCTATAGTTGGGGGAAGGGTGCCAATGGACGGTTAGGATTAGGTGATGTTGACGATAGGAACTCTCCAACTTTAGTGGATGCCTTGAGGGATAGGCAGGTAGAAAGTGTTGTTTGTGGATCGAGTTTCACAGCTGCAATCTGTCTGCACAAATCTATCTTTGGTAGTGCTCAATCAACTTGTAGTGGATGCAGAATGGTTTTTGGGTTTACCAGGAAAAAACATAACTGTTATAATTGTGGTCTTTTGTTCTGCCGTTCATGTAGTAGTAAGAAGGTTATGAATGCGTCTCTGGCACCAAATAAAAGCAAGCCGTTTCGGGTATGTGATCAATGCTTCAATCAGTTGAGAAAGATTATAAATTCAGATAGACTGTTAAAGCAGGAAATCCCAAGTCCAAGACAGCCCTTGACCACACGAAAGGGATTCACTGACTTGACAATGGATAGGGGTGAATCAACACTTACCCGGGGTCTACTATTTTCACCCAAACTATCTAGTCAAGACGAAACCAAATACATTGACAAGAAGACCATGTGCAAGCAAGAAGGAAACCAGCAGCCTTTAGATCCTCTTCAACCTTTGTCAGGTGGACTGCCAAGATGGGGGCAGGTTCCATGCCCTGCACTATTTAGCAATTATAAAGAAAATCCTATGATGTTTCTTCCTCTTTCCAAAAATCAGTTATCTTCTCTTTCTCCTGTGTATACTCAACAGATCCCCCCTGGTTCAAAATCTATAGTTTCTGCCGCAATGAGTGTGGGTAAAGGCTTATCAGAATCAGAGAAAATGCTGACTGAAGAAGTTCAACGATTGAGAGCTGAGGTAATAGTTGCATCTTTTTTGGGCTTGAAAAACTTTTAGCTGCTCTTCATTGACAATCATTTATGGTCATTGGGAATGAAGGATTTCTTCTTTGTGTGTGTGTGCGCATAAGTTACCTGGTTTGTAGACTGCAAGAGTAGTTTTACCAATGGGATAGTTGTACATGTTGCATACATGCAAGATTGTAAGTTGTGACACAGAATGGTGGGTCATGCCCACCTGCATGTTCGTCAATTTGTACATTATTCTGTTCATAGTGTTCTTCTGGTCCTCCCAGTAGACACCATGAATTTTCCATTGTTTATAATTCTCTGCTTAAAGTTGACACGATACCGTTCTTTAGAGGCTCCCCTGCTAAGCATTAAATGAATATAAATTTTAGTAGCCTTATCAGCTCCGATATTCAAATTATAAAGCGGGAAAGAAAATACTTTTGCTTACGGAATAAAAAGGGTCTAGAGAAAATGAAGTGGTTTCAACTTTCAAGAGATGAATAATTGGCTTTGTTGGAAAAAGGTGAATTTAATAACTGACGACTAAAGAAATAGGTCTAACAGAGGATGATGTTCTGTGATATATTTAAAAGAAAATGGGTGCCAGGATTTTGTTTTCTATTTTACAATGAAAAAAACAGAAGAATAGTAGGAAAAAACGTGCCAAGTGGATAAGAAATGAGTTTTTGATGCATTGTTTTATAAATCTCCTTTTGTTTGGATAACATTTACGAAATTATTGGCAGAGTATCTTTTTGTCTGGAGACATTATTGTTTATTTAAAGAAGAAAAACACTTCACCTTTTTTTAACATCCTTAACATGTGATGTCAGTTGATTTCGATTGTGTATTCATGAAATACTTGTTACTTGCAAAAAAAAAAAAATACTTATTTCAAAAGACTTGGTACTTGCATGAGATTATTCAAGCTGGGGCGCTTCTATGTTTGAGAAAATTGGAAATATTATAAAAAAATAAGCACTTAAACAAATAAGATTTGTTTACTTGATTTATGTCTTAAGTACTCCACCGAGCTGTTGATCAATATGATAAATTTGTCACTTCATTTTTGCCTGTTCTGAATCTTTCCGATTTCTGTTTTGAGTTCTATTCATTTGCCATCATGACTCGAGAATCTTTGAGTTCAACTAGCTTACACTTTGAACTATTTCCAAGATGATTATTTTAAGGTTATGCAAATATACATGCTTAATGACATGGTCTTATTTGCAAATATTCTTGCCATTAATCACGTCTTCTGTTATTCTCAAGGTTTCTCTCTTTATTAACGGTCTAATTCTTTTTGTTGTTGAAGGTCCTCATTATTAACTTTTGGACTAGCCTTGCATGTAGAGAAGCTCTGGTAGCCAACTGTAAGAGCAGATGCTGATGGAAATTACCTAGTTTCTAGCATTGTTGGCATCTTTAAATTATTTGAGATTCTTTAATATTTTGAAGGTTTAGAATAGTTCTTTCAGGTTTTAGGAAGTTCTTGGAAGAGTTCAATAGGCTTAGAATGGAGGGTGGTTCTTGTCTTTGACATTCCTTAGTGATTTTTCGTATAGGTTAAGTATGAGTCATGATCTCCCAAGTTGACTTAAGTGAGCTATAATAAAATAGTCAATCTAGTGCTGGTTAACATCTCATTGGTCAACAAATGTTCACCAATATAAGTCCCACTCTTAAGTTGACTCCTGAGATCATGCCTCTTTATGTCTATATTTACTGTTGATGAAAATCTGGGATGAAACCTATGACCTTAGGTTCTGTTTCCTCAATGTTGTAGGTCAATCAGCTAAGACAGGATCGATAAAGATTAAAGAGTGTTCCTCATTTGGAGTGATATTCCCTGTCTTGAGTCATGATGAGTAATTGTGCTATCTTTTTATTTTGTGACCAGCTTCCATTCATGTATGTGTTATCCATTCCGATTTCCGACCTCTTTTGAAGCATTCATAGTATTTACCTTCAGTACGGGTCAGATCATTTGCACCTTCAAATGAATATAGACTTCTAATTATTTGCTTTGAGTAAGGATAAATGTTATCTCATCCAGGGTGGCTCCTGAATTGGGTTTTTGTATTCGCTAATGACATTGCCTTCGTCGTTTGGATTGCATCACATTTCTTTTACGTCATCTATGGGATATTGGAAAGGAATAGTTATGATCATTGTTCTAGAATTCGAAAAGTTGACTCAACTCAAAAATTAGCTGGGTCGAGTAACTCGAAAAACTCGAAAAACACTTGACTCGGTCCAATTCATATTTTATATACGAACCAATTTGGTAATTACCAGTTTTTTAGTGTTTTCTAAGATCGAACCATAAATAACTTAAAAATCTGGGTTGAAAGAACCCAAAGTAGGCTAGTTTTGTAGTCTCAAAGGCTCAAACAACGGAAAAAAAACAGGTTTAGCTGAACCCATAGTAGGTTGGTTTTGCAACCCAACAAAAATTAGAATAAAAAACAGTATGTCATTTGAGTTTAGTTTTTTTTTTTAAATGAAAAATATTCTCCCATGACTCGACTGAGTCTGGCAAGTCGAAAAACTTGACTCGACTCGATCGAGTCACCTGAGTAACTTGTCGAATAGTATTCGAGTTTTGAGGCGACTCGACTCGAAACTCAGTCGAGTCGAGTAACTCAGCCGAGTTTCGAATTGACTCGCCGAGTTTTCAAACTATGGTTATGATTATTACTATTGCCTCTCCTCTTGATATTATAAAAATATTGGGGTAGGATGGACCTTAGATGTTCCAAACCTCCAATGGTATTGCGAGATGGGTTCAGCACAATAAGTGCTTATGCATCTAGAGATCGGATTCTTTATATGGGTTAGGGATTTTTGGTCCGAATACTAAGCTCTCTATAGACTTTTCCCTTTTGATGATGCCAAAAAAAGTCTTAACACTTCAAAAATTCCCAACAAAACAGAACATTTGGTTTTTTTTTTAGTTTGCATATATATATACTTGGACATGGAGCATTTGGATTTAGGAGTTTGTAGACTTGCAGCAGGGGCGGAGCCTGGGTTCTCTTACAGTGGAGGCTAACAATGGGGGTTCGGGGGTTACGCCCCCGTTTTGTTTTTTTTTGAGGGCCAAGTTCATGGGACATCGTGTCTGTTTGTGTCCGTTTGTAGGGAATTTATCTTTTCTCAAAAGTTTAGGGGGGGCTAGAACCCCCATCCCCCCTACTCCGCCCCTCTCCAAGGCTACACCCCTATTAGTAGCAGTACAGGATTTATTTATTTTTTTCAAAATTTCAGGGGCTTCAGCACCCCCTGGGCCCCATGTGGCTCCGCCCCTGACTTGCAGTGCCTTGATAATTTTGGAAACTTTGACACCTGGTGCTCATCTCGCGTGTTTAAGAATGCTTCTGATGTTACCCCTTTCCCCACAGCCCCCAAAATCATTAAATAAATTTGAAGGGTTTCTGATGTTTTTTGTCTGCGGCAGCTTGGTTCTAAAAAGCTAATGGTAGAAGGCAATGTCAAAGTGATTCTAAGGTTCCTGCCTCTAGAGGAAGATCCCAATGTCATGATGATGTTGTAAATGTGCTTCTTTCGTAGTATTTTCACAGTGCAAATGACCACATTGACCATTTTTAAAGCTGTCGATGCTTTGCCATACATAATAGGCAGCCATGTTGTAGTTTATTATTAACTTCTATTTTTTATCTTGGGATATTACTAGGGCTGTCAACAGATTGGATTCGGACCGGATCTGGCTATATCCGAATTCAATCCGATTACAAATCTAATTAATCCGAATCCGATCCAAGATCCGTCGAATTGTGAATTATCCAATCTGAGTTCGAATCCGATTATGTATTTAAAATCCGAATCTGATCCGATCCGATCCGATTAATGTAATCCAAATCCACGAAACCTGTAGTATGTTCAAAACCATACCTTGAAGCTCAACATCACCATCGCTTCCACTCCTCTGCTTCCAACAAGCATAAGTAATAAGTAATAACACAATCCGCAAGCATTGTAAACATATACCCGGCACTCGCCACCATAAATGCAAAAGATACTCTTTGGTCGTCAAATCTCCAAACGCCTCATTCGAATCACTCAGGGAATGCATCAAAGCCATTCCTAAGAACACTCCACCAGCAAATTGCGTCCCTAACACGAGAAACCCTTTGTTCCACTTCATGAAATAGGGGGATATGATATCCCACCAACAAACGTTCCAATAAAAAAGAGAATCAAACACCAGATCTTTATGAGATCTCAAAGACTTAGATCTCAAGTCTGGTTTCTCTGCTAAAGACGAATCATCTTAGCTGCCGTCGTCGTCATGGTGGCCGCCATGGCTGGAGATAGAGAGAAGGAGAAGGAGAAGGATGGAGAGGAGAGACCGAGCCATTAGAGTTGCAGAAGAGGAGATGCATTGGAGAGATTTCTAGGGTTTAAATAGGGTTAAGCAATCTGAGTCATGTGTTGTCTTTTCTTTGTGATTTTAAACGGATCGGATCATCCTATATCCGAATCCGATCCGATTATAATCGGATTCTACGTTTATGATCCGTATCCGATCCGGTAGATCACTACTTGGATCCAAAATCCGGCTAATTGGATCGGATCCGGATCCTGATCCGATCCATTGACAGCCCTAGATATTACCTTATACTGTTAATTGTTGGTGTATATTTTCAAGATCTTCAATATTCTTGAGCTGTAACGTAATATTTTAGTACTCAGTAGTGTGAAGGTGAATGTGCATGGTCTTACAATTCTGATTATATGAAAAGTCCTCTGTTCGTTTATATCATGCTCTATAGAATATATTTCTTGTGAACTCTTTTGCATATCAACCAGAGATTCTTAAACATGTATCATTGTTTCGTCACAAGTCGTCATTGCCTTTGCATTTCTGAGATGTTATCTAGATCTCTTATTCCATATCTAGATATTTGCATTTCTTCCTTTTTAAAAAAAAAAATATCAAAATGTCTATTTTTGTACTAGGTAAAGTGCCTTGAGAAGCAATGTCAAATGAGAAGCGAGAAACTTCAAGAATGTCAACAACAAATTGAGGAAACATGGTTGCTAGCAAGGGAAGAAGCTGCTAAATCTAAAGCAGCAAAGGTGGTTATAAAAGCTATGGCGACGAAGGTAATCTTCTTCTTCTAGCTGTTGGTTGCATGTCTTACGTTTAAATGGATAAGAGTGATGACTAAAACATTAGTTACTCATAAACTCAAATCATTTCTCATCACGAATAAGCATCAGACCGTGTCCAGACGTATTGACATGGGGACATGTGTCAATACCTTGAACCCTAAATCTTTCACCTTAAATTATAAATCTTATCTAATTTATTAAAGATGGATAACTTTTTAACAATCACATGTTTAGTAGTTTACATACTAATAATGTAATAGATTAATCATTGTACTTATATATGTAAACTTAATATATGTTCTATAATTCTATTTGACTTTTGAAGGTATTATCTTTAATCATAGATTTTTGATTTATTTAGTCTTGATTGCAATAATTTATGTTTTCATATACTCACTTTGTTTTCTTTGGAATTTTCGTATAGCATTCTTCATATAAAATTTAAAGAATAATACGAATTAAATTCTTAAGGTAAGATACTTGGTAAGCTGATTTATTTGTATGGGAAAAGGTATTTGGATGGCCCATCCTGGCTTCTTTGTTGGATGGTCACCCCTTTTCTAGCCACGTGGAGGGATGACGTGGACAATCCAGCTTGTCTATCTGAAAGTTGGGGCTCTTGATTACTGCCCTGGGATTTTCTAAAATTTTAAACAGAAAAAGGTGAAGAAACCCTGCTTTTGTTACCGGAGTTTATATATTGACTTGTGCCCGACCGACCTGACCTAGGGAGATCTCTCAATATATCAAATCGGGTCATTAGCCTATCTTGTCTCCGATGGTCCCATCTTTCCTATCAGGTAGCAATCCCACCTGCCATTCCTAATCACCTAGTTGCCCGAAGCCGGCCTTGCCTCTGCCCAGTACCCACAAAGCCTATGCTTCTGCTACTAGTGCCACTGGTTATTGCGCTGGGTAAATGTTCTCGAACTGGGTTCCGACCGAATAAAGTGTGGAGCCCCAAGCCTATTAGGTTCAGTCGAATGTTTTACATGACTGGGATCTATTGGACATTTGGACTGGAACTTGCTACATGGGGAGAGGGTGAGGTTGCTAAACACATAGACCTCTTTTGGGCCGCCATCTCAAATGCCATGTGTCAGAAACCCCACCATTCAGAATTCTTCACTGGACACGCCACTAAGGAAACCCATGCCTCATTTGTACCCTACTCTATTCTAGATTTTTTTTCCTAAGGTATATTATTTCTACTGTTATCACATGCTGTTTTGACTGAACTTGATTCAAATACTATAATATATTTCTACTATTTACAATAGTACAAACTCGATTGAAATATAATAGTAGAAATACTAGATTATATTTCTACTATTCACATGCTGTGTGTGTGTTTACTTCATTAAATATTTATGATTATGCAAATGACAAATAAATATTTACATGCATAATAAAGATCTCCATTAATTTTTTGCGTGATGTAAATTTCTAACCATGAGAAAGAGTAAAATTAATATCGTCTTTGAAATATCTTTTACAACGACAAATTTTTAAAAGTTAATTTATTGTCATAAATGTTAAAAATTTCTTAACTGGATTTGAAGATTTTTTTTTGTTAATTATCATCATATATAATATTTCGGTTAGAATATCCATATATTTCGACTGAAAGCTACAATTTATAATGCAATATATTCAAAATATCATTATACCATGCAAATATTGTACTATCGGCTGATATATAGTGATATATCCCATGAAAAAAAATTGTAAATTGTGAAATGATTATAAACTTTATTGCAGTAAACCACTGACATTGTGAAATATAGGCCAATATTTTCCAACCTTGAAAAATTTAAAATGTTGCTTCAAAGATTTTGTGATGATCATGACCTTTGTAGTATAAGTTTGTGTGCCTTAGAACTGATTTGGTTGGCACTCTTGTGTTTGCTATATTTGTGCTGTTTAACACCCTTTACTTAATAATCAAAGAATTAATGGCATTTTCAAGGAGTACAACTACTAAGAATGTCTTCATTTGTATTAGGAATATTGGGACCCACTATCCAAGAGATTGAGACACATTTGGAATCTGGGTCCTAAGGAGTTGGTTCAACCCATTTTTATGATTATTTAGGAAGATATTTATGCATCACTTATAACTTGAACAAACAAATTAATTCTCAAGCAGATATGTAGGCATCCAAGCAGTGAAATTGAAATTCATAGGCTATTTTAATCAGATTCCATAGTCCCAGCCAACAACCTAATTACATTACAAAGGCTTCCAATTTCATAGATATTGCAGTTCCGATCAAATGGAAGTATCGTGGATGTTTAAATTTCTGAAATCCACATGGACCCCGAGTGTATTTACCATTTGTGCAGTGGGGAACTTGGCCCTACTACAATAATACACGAATGAAATATCTCCATTATGCTTCAGATTATGTGGTAGACATAGTTATGCTATAATTGCAATGTTGTCTAATACATATTTGCTATGGTTCAGCTACATACAATGTCAGAGAAAGTTTTGCCTGGATGCGAAGCAAATGCCATTCCCGTATTAGCAGATGAAGTCAATACGCCTCTGCCTCAAATTTCACCAATATCTACAGATAGCCTAGCTTTAGAGGGTGTGGATCCGATTTTTGTTACCTCACAATTGCCTCCTAAAGTAAGAGTACGTAAAGACAGGCAAGTAAATAATTTATGTAGCTCACCGATCCTGTCCTGTGATACATCAAGAAGCACGTACGGGAGAGACCTCTGTCGCAGTGACACTAGATCGGTCGATGATTCACTAGGAGAAGAGACAGATTCTAGGAAAAATGCAACTAAAGCATTGAAGCATGAATGGGTGGAGCATGATGAGCCGGGTGTATATATCACATTTGTAACATTGCCATGTGGACAGAAGGGACTCAAGCGAGTGAGATTTAGGTAATTTCCAATCACAAGAAATCATTTCATGTCAATATGAATTCTTAGGATTATTCAGATGCATGCCTATATGCCTTTATATACAATACGCATCATTTGGAAAAAATACAATACCCATAATGGTATCTGCCTTCAAAATATCATATTTCATTTTTCGTCTTTGTTTCTGAGTTACTAGAGAAATAGAGAAATCTTCTCCTTTTCAGTCACAAAAGCAGAGCAACAAAATTCTGTGTTTTTCCCCCATAAGTTGCGATTAAATGCGACTTTTTCATCATATCTAATTCATGAGTTATTTGCGACTTTTTGAAACGTTGCAAAGAATTATCTAATACATGAAATATATTTGTCTATAATTTTCATAATTAGTATCTTATTAATTATTTTTTAATCTTTCCAGACATTTTTCCTATTTATCCCAGATTTTCCGATTTTTGTCGATTTTTATTTTCCAAATTTTGCCTTGCCAAATAGTTCCCAAACTCCAACTTTGTGACTACGACAAAAAATAGATAGACGAACTTGGCTTGCACTGGCATGTGAGGATTCGTTTGCCCTACAGTTCGCGCACATGCATTTTTATTTGGGGGTGCGATTGTGTGCATGTGAATCCCACCATTTGAAAAATCCAACCTTAGAGATCTACTTTAGATTTGATGATCATACCATCCAATCTCTTGGAACGTTAAAAAAAGGCATAAAGGTGGTTTATTGACCGAGAAAGAGCATAAAAGGCCTACAGATTGAGTGGGTAAGATATCTACTTTGGTTGATTTTTGACCCAGATTACCACCTGCCCTCTGTATCAGTAACTTTATCTTTATCCATGTCTGAGGCATCTTAATGCATCAATCTAAAATTTTTAGTACACTTAAAACTTTTACTTGAAATTAACAATTTTATTATTTGGGATTGTGCTTTGCAGTCGGAAGCATTTCAGCGAGAAGGAAGCTGAGCGATGGTGGCAAAAGAATCAACAAAGAGTATATGAAAAGTATGACATTGAAGGATGCATCAGCTCGAACACAAACAAGATGAACAATTGACGTTTCTCCTTCATTGCCCTTATTAAGCCCGTCTCTGTATTGGTAAAATCAAAGAGGGCGAGATTACCGCTGAAGCTGATCGATTTTGGTCGTGCTTGGGATTGTGGAGGGAAATGACAGTTTCTTCTTCCCTGACATTTGTTATTTAGAGGTCTCATTGGCAATTCGGTGGAAGATCTTATATCAGATGTGAGGAGATTGTGTGAGAGAAGGATAGAAATGTCCTGTATGTATGCATCAGTGCTTGGGCATTTGAAGGTCATTGCATATGTTTTCCAATGTAAATTTCATCAATAAGGAAATAAATTACTCTCTTATCTCTTTCTATTATTAAAGCAAATAAAATCCGACGACTTTTAGAACGGGTGTTGGATCGGGTTTGGCTCATGGAGACTCTTGCTGTTGAAGAAAATTCAGAAGACACATATCCCCACTGATGGACTGTGTTGTGTAGCGAAACACCGAGATGCTCAACCATATGTTTGTATTCTGTCACTTTTGAGACGAGTGTCTGGTTTGGCAGTCAGTTGGGTTTCTGCTGCACTGATGTTTTCACTGAGCACCTTTACAGACTGGTGGTTCTCTTGGTCTCATAACAGCATCTTCAGTCACGAGCAGCCCAAATTACGGTCCTGGCATGGGAGATTTTGAAAGCAAGGAACAATATGATCTTTCGCAAGCAAATACATGATCCAAGCCATATCAAATCATAAGCAACTAGGGTGCAGTTTGACATCAATTCTGGTGATTCTCTCATTGGGAAAAGGAATTAGTTCTCAGAATAGATGATTATTATAATTAATTATGTGCAGGGAACACGAGTGGCAACTGTCAGTTAGAATTAAATTTCAAGACACTACAAAATCTAAGGTTTTTAGCGGCGTTTCCCCACCGCCGGTAAAAGCACAAAAATCTCCGTTATTATTAATACCGGCGTATTACTGTAAACGTCGGTAATACCTATGTCGAAAATGAAAATAATGACGGTTTTTGTTCACGCCTTTATAGATCACATCAATTACGACGTGTTACATAACGTCATAATTGATTACAATAGTAACGGTGTCAAAATAATGCCGTTAATGATGAAATAAATAACGGCGTCTTTTAATTGCCGTTAATTAACCGATATATAACGGCGTTATATAATGCCATATTAGACAAATTCTTTGACGCCATTATAGGTGAAATCATTTACGGCGTTGTATATACGCCATTATTAACTATGACTTCATTTCCGGCGTTATACAACTGCCAGTAATAGTGATATTTAAAAAAAAAAAACAATTTAATTATGCAGATTTGTTTTTTAACCTATATTATTTTGTACATGTTAGTAGCAATATTTATTTATACAAATTTTTTACCACCCAATCCACTCTATATAAGATAAAAAGAAATTCATCCAAATAATCATAGATGTACTCATCACAAAATGTAATAATTAACAACTATATATATATATGTCCATATAAAAGTATCGGGTAGAAAAAATATAAATCTTAAGTCTCTCCTCCCTCTGGCTGGCTCATTCCGGCTAGTCTAAAACCTGAGAGGTGTGTGCTGGCTTCCTCCTACAAAGACAATAAAATACAATTGGTGATTAGAATATGTCGAACAGAAAAAATTTAAGGATTTCATAAAATTATTATGCAAAGAAACAAGGTCATCTCATATATTTCATACATAGAGTTCAAACACGTAGAAGTAAAGGATTTCATCAACTAACATCCAAATTTATCTCAGATTTGTGATACTAATAAAGTTCAATTATTAAACACATAAAAGTGTAGAAATTTCATCACTAACGAGACCGAATTCCTAACTCTTCTAACATACTTTGACCTAAACCTACAAACACCCACAAAATCCAAACCGGGGGTTGGATTTCAATACCGTTTCTTTTAACATATGTATTTCGACCCAATTGAAGTGTGGGAATTCGTTTCGATGGAATCCGAGGTTGTTTGCCCGATTTGGGCAACGAGAGGCCCGAAATCCATACTTTGAAACTATATATAGTTTGACCTAAACCTACAAACCCCCACCAAATCCAAACCGGGGGTCGGATTTGGATGCCGTTTCTTCTAACGCGTGTATTTTGACCCAACCAAAGTGGGGAATTCGTTTCCCTGGATTCCAAGGTCATTTGTCCGATTTGGGTAGCGAGAGGCCCGAAATCCATACTTTGAAACTTAGTTTAGCCTAAAATTACAAACCCCACCAAATCCAAAACTGGGGTCGGATTTCGATGCTGTTTCTTCTAACGCGTGTATTTCGACCTAACTGAAGTGTGGGAATTCGGTTCGATGGAATCCGAGGTCGTTTGCCCAATTTGGGCAGCGAGAGGCCCGAAATCCATAGTTTGAAACTATGGTTTGACCTAAAGCTACAAATCCCACCAAATCCAAACCGAGGTCGGATTTCGAAGCCGTTTCTTCTAATGCGTGTATTTCGACCAAACTGAAGTGTGGGAATTCGTTTCGCTGGATTCTAAGGTCGTTTGCCCGATTTGGGCAGCGAGAGGCCCGAAATCCATACTTTGAAACTTAGTTTGGCTTAAACCTACAAACCCCTACCAAATCCAAATCGGGGGCCGGATTTCGATGTCGTTTCATCTAACGCGTGTATTTCGACCAAACCAAAGTGTGGGAATTCGTTTCGACGGAATTTGAGGTCGTTTGCCCGATTTGGGCAACGAGAGGCTCCTAATCCATACTTTGAAACTATATATAATTTGGGCTAAACCTACAAAGCCCCATCAAATCCAAATTGGAGGTCGAATTTCGATGCCATTTATTCTAACGCGTGTATTTCGACCCAACCGAAGTGTGAGAATTCGTATCGCTGGAATCCGAGGTCGTTTGCCCGATTTGGGCAACGAGAAGCCCGAAATCCATACTTTGAAACTTAGTTTGGCCTAAACCTACAAACTCTATCAAATCCAAACCGGGGGTCAGATTTCGATGCCATTTCTTCTAACGCGTGTATTTTAACCCAATCGAAATGAGGGAATTTGTTTCGATGGAATCCGAGGTCGTTTGCCAGATTTGGGTAGCGAGAGGCCCGTAATCCATAATTTGAAATTATGGTTTGACCTAAACTTACAAACCACCACCAAATCCAAACCGAGGGTTGGATTTCGATGCTATTTCTTCTAACGCATGTATTTCGATCCAACCAAAGTGTGAGAATTCGTTTTGCTGGATTCCGAGGTCATTTGCCCGATTTGGGCAGCGAGACGCCCAAAATCCATAATTTGAAACTATGGTTTGGCAAAAACCTACAAACCCCCACAAAATCCAAACCGGGTGTCAGAATTCGATGCTGTTTCTTTAAACACGTGGATTTTGACCCAACCGAAGTGTGGAATCGTTCCGCTAGATTCCGAGGTCGTTTGCCTGATTTGGGTAGCGAGAGGCCTGAAATCCATACTTTGAAACTTCGTTTGACATAAACATGCAAACCGCCACCAAATCCAAACCGGAGGTTAGATTTCGATGCCGTTTCTTTAAACGCGTGTATTTTGACCCAAATGAAGTGTGAGAATTCGTTTCGATGGAATTCGAGTTCGTTTGCCTGATTTGGGCAGTGAGAGGCCCAATATCCACAATTTGAAACTATGGTTTGACCTAAACCTACAAACCCCCACAAAATCCAAATCGGGGGTTGGATTTCCATGTCGTTTCACCTAACGCGTGTATTTCAACCTAACCAAAGTGTGGGAATTCGTTTTGCTGGATTCCGAGGTCGTTTGCCCGATTTGGGCAGTGAGAGGCCTGAAATCCATAATTTGAACCTATGGTTTGACCTAAACCTACAAACCCCCACCAAATCCAAACCGGGGGTTGGATTTCGATGTCGTTTCATCTAACGCGTGTATTTCGAGCTACCCAACGTGTGGGAATTCGTTTTGCTAGATTTTGAGGTCGTTTGCCCAATTTGGGCAGTGAGAGGCCCAAAATCCATACTTCTTAAACTTAGTTTTGCCTAAACCTACAAACTCCACCAAATCAAAACTGGGGGTCGGATTTCGATGCCAATTCTACCAATGCTTGTATTTCGACCGAAAAGAAGTTTGAGAATTCGTTTCGATAGAATTGGAGGTCGTTTGCACGATTTGGGCAGCAAGAGGCCCGAAATCCACACTTCGAAACTATATATAGTTTGGCCTTAACATGCATACCCCCACCAAATCGAAATCGGGGGTCGGATTTCGATGCCATTTCTTGTAACATTTGTATTTTGACCCAACCAAAGTGTGGGAATTCATTTCACTGGATTCCGAGGTCGTTTGCCCGATTTGGGAGTGAGAGGCTCGAAATCTTTACAATAAAACTTAGTTTGGCCAAAACCTATAAACCTCCATCAAATCCAAACCGGGAGTTGGATTTCGATGCCGTTTCTTCTAACGCAAGTATTTCAACCCAATCGAAGTGTGGGAATTCGTTTCGATGGAATCCGAGGTCGTTTCCTCGATTTGGGCAGCGAGAGGACCGAAATCCATAATTTGAAATTATGGTTTGACCTAAACCTACAAACCACCACCAAATCCAAACCGTGGGTTGGATTTCGATGCCCTTTCTTGTAACGCGTGAATTTTGACCCAACCAAATTGTGGGAATTCATTTCGTTAGATTCCGATATCGTTTGCCCGATTTGGGCAGCGAGACGGCCAAAATCCATAATTTGAAACTTATTTTGGCCTAAACTTACAAACCCCCACCAAATCAAAACTGGGGGTCGGATTTCGATGTCATTTCTTCTAACACTTATATTTCGACCCAACCGAAGTGTGGGAATTCGCTTCAATGGAATCCGAGGTCGTTTGCCCGATTTGGGTAACAAGAGGCCCAAAATTCATAATAGGAAACTACGGTTTGGCCTAAACCTACAAACCACCATCAAATCCAAACCGGGTGTCAGATTTCGATGCCATTTCTTCAAACGCGTGTATTTCGACCCAATCGAAGAGTGGGAATTCATTTCGCTGGATTCCGAGGTCGTTTGCCTGATTTGGGCAGTGAGAGGCCCGTAATCCATACTTTGAAACTTAATTGTGGCCTAAACCTACAAACCCCCACCAAATCCAAACCGGGAATCGGATTTTGATGCCGTTTCTTCTAACACATGTATTTTAACCCAACCGAAGTATGAGAATTTCTTTCGACGAAATCCGAGCTCGTTTCCCCGATTTGGGCAACGAGAGGCCCGAAATCCATACTTTGAAACTATATATAGTTTGGCCTTAACCTACAAACCCCACCAAATCGAAATCGGGGGTTGGATTTCGATGCCATTTCTTGTAACGTCTGTATTTTGACCCAACCGAAGTGTGGGAATTCGTTTCGCTGGATTTCGATATCGTTTAGCCGATTTGGGCAACGAGAGGCCCGAAATCCATACTTTGAAACTTTGTTTGGCCTAAACCTACAAACACACATCAAATCGAAACTGGGGGTTGGATTTCGATGCCGTTTCTTCTAACGCATGTATTTCAACCCAACCGAAGTGTGAGAATTTATTTCGATGGAATCCGAGGTCGTTTCCTCGATTTGGGCAGCGAGAGTCCCGTAATCCACAATTTAAAACTATAGTTTGGCCTAAACCTACAAACCCCCACCAAATCCAAACTGTGGGTTGGATTTCGATGCCGTTTCTTATAACGCATGTATTTTGACACGGCCAAAGTGTGAGAATTCGTTTCGTTGGATTCCGATGTCGTTTGCCTGATTTGGGTAGCGAGAAGGCCAGAATCCATAATTTTGAAACTTAGTTTGGCCAAAACCTAGAAACCCCCACCAAATCCTAACCGGGGGTCGGATTTTGATGTCATTTCTTCTAACGCTTGTATTTCGACCCAACCAAAGTGTAAGAATTCGTTTAAATGGAATCCAAGGTCGTTTGCCTGAGGTGGGCAACAAGAGGACCAAAATCTATAATTTGAAACTACGGTTTGGTCTAAACCTACAAACCCCCATCAAATCCAAACCGGGTGTCAAATTTCGATGCAATTTCTGCAAACGTGTGTATTTCGACCCAACCAAAGAGTGGGGAGTCCTTGCTGGATTCCGAGGTCGTTTGCCTGATTTGGGCAGCGAGAGGCCAGGAATCCATAATTTGAAACTTAGTTTGGCCTAAACCTACAAACCCCCACCGAATTCAAACCGAGAGTCGGATTTTGATGCCGTTTGTTCTAACGCATATATTTTGATCCAACCAAAGTGTGAGAATTCGTTTCGCTGGATTCTGAGGTCGTTTGTCCGATTTTGGCAGCAAAGGCCCGAAATCCATACTTTGAAACTTAGTTTGGTTTAAACTTACAATCCCCCACCAAATCCAAACCGGGGGCCGGATTTCGATGCCGTTTCTTCTAACACGTGTATTTCGACCTAACCGATGTGTGAGAATTCGTTTCGCTAGAATCCAAATTCGTTTGCCTGATTTGGGCAGTGAGAGGCGCGAAATCCATACTATGAAACTTAGCTTGACCTAAACTTACAAACCCCCACAAAATTCAAACGGGGGTCGGATTTTGAAGTCATTTCTTCAAACGCGTGTATTTCGATCTAACCGAAGTGTGAGAATTTGTTTCGCTGGATGCCGAGGTCGTTTGCCCGAATTGGGTGGCGAAGGCTAGAAACCCATACTTTGAAACTTAGTTTGGTTTAAGCCGACAATCCCCTACCAAATCCAAATCGGGGGTTGGATTTCGATGTTGTTTCTTCTAACACATGTATTTTGACACAACTGAAGTGTGGGAAATCATTTTGATGGAATTCGAGGTCGTTTGCCCGATTTGGGCAATGAGAGGCCCGAAATCCATACCTTGAAACTATATATAGTTTGGCCTAAACCTATAAATCCCCACCAAATCCAAACTGAGGGTCCGATTTCGATGCCATTTCTTCTAATGTGTGTATTTCGATCTAACCGAAGTGTGGGAATTCGTTTCGCTGGATTCTGAGATCGTTTGCCCGATTTAGGCAGCGAGAGGCCCGAAATCCAAACTTTGAAACTTAGTGTGGCCTAAACCTACAAACCTCCATCAAGTCGAAAGCGGGGATTGGATGTCGATGCCGTTTCTTCTAACGCGTGTATTTCAACCCAACCGAAGTTTGAGAAATTGTTTCGTTGGAATCTGAGGTCGTTTGCCCGATTTCTGCAATGAGAGGCCCGCAATCCATAATTTAAAACTATGGTTAGACCTAAACTTACAAACCCCCAGCAAATCCAAACCAGGGGTTGGACTTCGATGTCGTGTTTTCTAATGCGTCTATTTTCATCCAACCAAAGTGTGCGAATTCGTTTCGCTAGATTCCGAGGTCGTTTACTCTATTTGGGTAGTGAGAGGCCTAGAATCCATAATTGGCAACTTAGTTGTACCTAAACCTACAAACCCCCACCAAATCCAAACCGGGGATCAGATTTTGATGCTGTTTCTTCTAACGCATGTATTTCAACCCAACCAAAGTGTGAGAATCCGTATCACTGGAATCCGAGGTCGTTTGCCCGATTTGGGCAGCGAGAAGCTCGTAATCCATACTTTGAAACTTAGTTTGGCCTAAACCTACAAACCCTCATCAAATCCAAACCGGGGGTCGGATTTCGATGCCATTTCTTCTAATGTGTGTATTTCAACCCAACTGAAGTGAGGGAATTTGTTTCGATGGAATCCGAGGTCGTTTGCCAGATTTGGGTAGCAAGAGGCCCGTAATCCATAATTTGAAATTATGGTTTGACCTAAACTTACAAACCACCACCAAATCAAAACCGAGGGTCGGATTTCGATGCCATTTCTTCTAACGCGTGTATTTCAACCCAACCAAAGTGTGAGATTTCGTTTCGCTGGATCCGAGGTCGTTTGCCTGATTTGGGCGGCGAGATGCCCAAAATCCAAAATTTGAAACTACGGTTTGGCCTAAACCTACAAACCCCCACAAAATCCAAACTGGGTGTCAGATTTCGATGCACTTTCTTCAAACACGTGGATTTCGACCCAATCGAAGTGTGGAATCGTTTCGCTGGATTCTTTAAATCGATGCTGTTTCTTTAAACGCGTGTATTTTGACCCGAATGAAGTGTGGGAATTCGTTTCGATGGAATCCAAGTTCGTTTGCCTGATTTGGGAAGCGATGTAGCATCCCGAACGTTTCTATATTTAATGAATAGCACTTTCGTGCCTAATAGGTCTTCCTCGTAGTCAAATTAATAAATAAGGGAGAAATCAAAAATTCTGAAACATTAGAAATGTTCATTTTTGAAAGACGAACCCAACACAAGTTGAATCGTCGAAATCGGACGAGCGAGTAAAAAGATATGGTCAAAACAGTCCAGACATGCAGAGCACCGATCGCTTGGTCAAGTCAGCGATCGATCGGTCCAAAACCGATCGATCGGTAGCTATCGCACGGTCAAAACTTTTGTATGGGAAAATTTTCCAGAGAGTAATTTTTTTGACCGGTCACTCGGTCAGAGTACTGATCGCTCGGTAGGCAACCGATCGATCGGTCATAACCACCGATCGCTCGGTCCCCTTGTTTTGCAAGAATTTTTGTAAGGGTATTTTCATCTTTTGGGCGTTAAACCCCTACCCATAAAGGCTTGCTCGACCATTTGAACCCTCGTTCACTACACTTAGAACATTTAGAGAGAAAGGGAGGAGAAGAAGAGGGTTTTCACCTAGGGTTTCTATTGGAGAGGGAAATCAAAGGGGTTTGACAACCCTAGATCATCCTCAAACTTGGATTGCTTCAAGTTCAAGGCTCAAGCTCGTGGGGGATCCCGTTCTCAAGCTAGGGCAGCATTCTCCAAGGTATTTCAAGAGGGTTTTCTTCCCCAAACCAAGTCTCTCTCAAGAAAAGGTTTCCTCCTTTCAAGTTGGAGCTCAAATCAAGGTTCCTATCAAGATCAAGCCTTGATCTAAGGTTAGTACACCCTACTAACTTTCCCTAGCAATAATCTAGGTTTTCTATTGTTAAATGTGATTATTTATATTATGCTTTCCTTCCCTATGCATTGTATTAACTCAACCAATATAAACAAGATAAGGGAAATGGAATGGATGTGTGGATGGGAGATTGGATGCGGCAATTGGATGCCGAATGTGTGATGTATGATATGTGTGGGTTGTGAGTTGGAAATGGAGGATGGGCATTGTACAAATAACAAACTTACCCTTGCGTGATTGGATAGAAAATATACAATTAAAATAAGGAGATGAACTACTAAGGAACAATGTATGTGATGTGTTTAACGAAATGCCTAAACTATGAAATAATGATTTAAATGAAGAAATGGAAAGGGGCCTTATGCATGTATTCTCATGAATGATGAATGGATTTAAATACCATGTTTATTACTCAAATTCTCATATGCATATATTGTGAATTGAATGGTGATGTCATATCTCTCTTATTATCCTTATTCCATGATTGTCACGATTGACACGTACACGAGCACGCATGATAGCATGAACCCAGATTTCAAGAGCATATGCATATAATAACCAACAAGAAAATATTGCATGTCAAGGAGGTTGGTAGCCCAGGGACATTCGGGTACTAGCCTCTGGCTCACAAGAAAACCATATATCAAGGAGGTTGGTAGCCCAGGGACATTCGGGTACTAACCTCTGGCTCACAAGTGCATTGCATATCAAGGAGGTTGGCAGCCCAGGGGGATTCGGGTGCTAGCCTCTGGCTCACAAAAAAATATTGCATATCAAGGAGGTTGGTAGCCCAGGGACATTCGACTACTAACCTCTTGCTCACAAGTTACAAGATGCAAGTTTACAAGATGATGACAAGACATTCATGCATGCACGCATACATGATTTCCTCAAGGCATACCGATATATGGAAACGGGTTTTCAAGCATGAGTTTATCGGCGTTTTTGCATTCATGCACATCAAGATGATAATATTGCTCCCTGTTTAATATTGTTTAATTCTATGATTTTACTATTGCCTGGAATTGATGATTGGTATTGTACTACTCCTTGTATGTTTATTATTGTTATGGATAGCCAGTAGCTTGTACTCGCTGAGTATTCCATGCTTAGCCGTACTTTCATGTCGGCAGGTAGTGAGGGAGCCCTTGACTCAGAGCCTTGGGTCGAGGAAGAGTATATCGATGAGAGAGAGCCGTCTATCCCACTGCAGTCTCAAGCGGACCGAGACCTTGACGTGTGGCCATACCTCGACTACTGTTGAGGGGAGAGTACGAGAGGGTCTTTTATGTATTTTGAGATTTTGATAGGTGGGTCTGTCCTCCTTAGACTTAGACATGTTTTGTATATATGTTAACTTGGAATACTATTTTGGAAATCTTAGAAGAAAAGAAAAAATTTGAAAAGAAAAGGTTAGTTTACGCTTCCGCATTTATGTTTAGCTTCCGCGCTCTGATTTTCATTATTTAGTACTGTAATTATCTTGTTCATAACAGGATGTTTTGGCAGGTACGTTTAGTCATGCCTAAAGTATCCCTAAACTCCTAGGGGGTATTTTGGGGCGCGACAGAGGTGGTATCAGAGCTCTAGGCATTAGAGTCCCTAGGGTCGCGTAGTACTCGATACCATAATTGGACAAGGCATTAAGTGTTTGGAAAGAGTTGTATTCCAAGTATGGACTAACAAGTTAGTCCTAGTCAAAATAGGTTGAATCTTAACCAAACTTAGAGTCCTACGCTAGGAACACGGATTGTATGGATGATGTTGTGTTGTATACCATGTGTGTATTAATTGTGTTGTGCTTATTAAATATGCTTGATGAATATGTATTGAATGAATTGCAAAATTTGTACTAAATGCGTATCCAAGTTAGACTCATGTTGTATTGTTGTTCTCAGGAGAAATCATGAGACGCAATACCCGGGGTCGCGGGTACAATACGAGGGGCAATGGAGGTGATGCTCCATCGGGTGATGACCAACCTGATTTTGCCCAAGCTTTTGCCTCAATAGCCGAGACTTTGGCTATGCTAGCAGCAAGGCAACCGGCTACTCCACCTAATGCCGCGCTTATACCGGCTCCTCCTAATCGAGCACAAGCCGGAATAGAGGCTTTCCGGAGGATGAGGCCTCCAACCTTTTGTGGGAGTATTGACCCGCTTGTTGCCGAAGGATGGATTCGGCAATTAGAGAAGATATTCTCTGTATTGGCACCTACGGAGGCGGAAAGGGTTACTTGGGCTGCCTTCATGCTTGAAGGTGAGGCCGACCATTGGTGGAAATCCGCACTTCGGACCCGAGAGTTGACCCGACAAGGTCAAGACTGGACTTGGGAAGAATTCTTGGATGTTTTCAACAAGAAGTACTTCCTGGTTGGGATGAAAGAGAAGATGGAAGTTGAGTTTATTACCTTGAAGCAAGGTAATATGTCAGTAGCCGCTTATGAGGCTAAGTTTTCGGAGCTATCTCGATTTGCTCCACATATGATAGCGACCAAGGCTATGAAAGCCTGGAAGTTTGAGAGAGGATTGAAGGCCTACCTCAAGGACCGAGTCTCGATGTTTAGACATGAGACATACTCAGAAGTGGTGGACAACGCACTATTGGCTGAGTTGAACTCCGAGGAGTTCTTTAAGAGAAGAGGAATGGAGAAAGGACAGTCGACTAGTTCAGGGAGAAAAGAGCAAGGACTAGCTTATATCAGTCCGCAGGGTCGGCTCAATCACAGAGGATGTATTCAGCACCACAGGCTCCCCGCCCTTTTACTCCACCGGCCTTTCGCCCGGCTACCTCATATGCTCCTCGCCCCGCAGTTACTCAGGCTACGGGATATGCTCCTCCCACCTATTTGCACGATATATGCACCCTTTGTGGAAGGAGGCATCCAGCGGGAGAATGCCGGAGGGTTACTGAAAGTTGCTTCCATTGTGGTGACCATGCCACATGGTTAGAGATTGTCCCCGACGTCAAGTGCCAGCTCAGTCTTCAGGGAGCAGACCCCCGATGAGTCAGACATCTTAGCCTAGCTCTTCTCAGGCTTCGAGGGCCTCACAGTCTACACGGCCTCCTCGCCCAGCCACCTAGGGCCGAGTCTTCGCCCTATCGGAGAGAGACGCACGTGCATCCGATGATGTCGTGCAAGGTACGCGAGAATTTTGAGTTTAAGTTGTATAAAATTTCTATGGTTTGTTATGTGGTTATTTATACTAAGGGTTACCTATGTATGATGCTTGTTATTGTTTGAAATCTACTGATATTAGTTACTTAATCGCACAGGCGCTTTATTAGTGAACAAGTGTCTCGCTCAAGTATTGATAGACACAGGATCTACTCACTCTTTTGTCTCACCAAGTTTTGCAAAGGGCTTTTTGATTGAGGCTACTCCGTTGGAGCGGGAGTTGACCATTGCAACTCCACTCGGCAAGTCAGTTGATACGGACAAGATATTCAGGGATAGTGTGGTTCAAGTGAGGGAGAAGGAACTGTTAGCCGATCTCATCATCCTAGACTTCCGAGACTTGGATTTCGATGTCATCGTAGGGATGGATTGGTTGGCAAACCATCACGGGCATGTTGCGTGTTTTGAAAAGATGGTGAACTTCAAGCCGGAAGGGGTTAAGCCTTTTCATTTCCGAGGATTAAGAGAGAGGGACATTGCTCGTCTCGCAGCTTTGAGCATAGCAAACCCAGAGGCACCGAACTCTTTGGCCATTCCGGTTGTGAGTGAGTTCTTAGATGTGTTTTCGGAAGAACTTCCCGGATTACCTCCTGATAGAGAGATCGTGTTCGCTATAGAGCTTGCTCCGGAGACCGCTCCAATTTCAAGGGCACTGTATAGAATGGCCCCTATAGATCTTGAAGAACTGAAGAAACAGATTGAGGAATTACAACAACTTGGTTTCATCCAACCAAGTGTCTCGCCGTGGGGAGCTCCGGTTCTCTTTGTGAAGAAGAAAGACGGGTCAATGAGAATGTGTATAGACTACCGTCAGTTGAACAAGGTAACTATCAAGAATCGTTATCCCTTGCCAAGGATAGACGACTTGTTCGACCAACTGAAGGGAGCGAGATTTTTCTCTAAGATTGATCTTAGATCGGGGTATCATCAGCTAAAGATCAAGTCGGAGGATGTTTCGAAGACGGCTTTCAGGACTCGGTATGGGCATTACGAGTTCCTGGTCATGCCTTTTGGGTTGACGAATGCACCGGCGGCGTTCATGGATTTGATGAACCGGGTGTTCCGATCATACTTGGATCGATGCGTGATTGTGTTCATCGACGACATTTTGGTGTATTCCCAGACACGGGAAGATCACGCACGAGATCTCCGCCTTACCCTAGAGATGTTGAGAGAGCATAGGCTATATGCCAAATTGAGCAAGTGTGAATTCTGGTTAGAGAAAGTGGCGTTCCTAGGCCACGTAGTGTCGGTCGAGGGTATTTCTGTTGACCCGGCAAAGATAGAGGCAGTTATGAGCTGGGAGAGACCCAAGAGCGTCACTGAGATACGTAGTTTCCTCGGGTTGGCAGGATATTACCGAAGATTTGTGGAGGGATTCTCTAGTTTAGTTGCATCTCTCACTTACTTGACGAGGAAAAATGCCAAGTTTAGTTGGAGTGACAAATGTGAAGTGAGTTTCCAAGAGTTGAAGAAGCGACTCACCACGGCCCCCGTCCTTACTGTGCCATCCGGACATGGTGGTTATGAAGTGTATAGCGATGCTTCGCACATCGGACTTGGGTGCGTCCTTATGCAGCACAAGAAAGTCATTACCTATGCATCAAGGCAATTGAAGGAACATGAAAAGAATTACCCCACTCACGACTTAGAGCTCGCCGCGGTTGTGTTTGCATTGAAGATTTGACGACATTATCTTTATGGGGAACAATTTGAGGTATTAACAGATCATAAAAGCCTTAAGTATTTGTTTTCTCAGAAAGAGCTGAACTTGAGGCAAAGAAGATGGGTAGAATTTTTGAAGGACTACGAGTGCTCCATTCAATACCATCCGGGCAAAGCGAATGTTGTAGCCGGTGCTCTTAGCCGGAAGCCTACTGGACTTTTGGCACATATGATTCTGAAGGAGTGGAGGTTGCTAGAGGATGCGTCCAACCTCGACATCAGTTTTAGTCTCCCTACCTTTGGGCCAGTAATGGCTAACATCACAGTTAGGCCATATATCCTAAGCGAGGGAAGATGGAATTATCACTTTCAAGGGAAGAGTATGTGTCCCAGCCGATGAGAAGCTTAATCGAGAAATCTTGTACGAGGCTCACTGGTCCAAGTACACCGTCCACCCCGGGGGTACCAAAATGTATAGGGACTTGAAGAAGCATTTTTGGTGGCGGAACATGAAGCGAGAAATAGCGGAGTATGTGTCTAAATGCTTGGTGTGCCAACAAGTCAAAGCCGAACACAGGAGACCGGCTGGACTTTTGCAGTCTCTCCCTATTCCCGAGTGGAAATGGGAACATATCTCTATGGATTTCATTGTGGGGTTGCCGAAGACGGCTAGAAACACCGATGCTATATGGGTGGTAGTTGACAGACTCACGAAGTCCTCCCATTTCTTACCGTACCGGACTACTTTTAATTCAAATCAGTTGACCGCATTGTACATCAAGGAAATAGTCCAATTGCACGGGGTGCCAGTGAGCATTGTGTCGGATCGGGACCCTAGATTTACCTCCAGGTTTTGGAAAAGCTTTCAGAGTGCCATGGGTTCCCGGTTGGATTTTAGCACGGCCTTCCATCCATAGATGGATGGGCAAACCGAGCGAGTGAATCAGGTTATTGAAGACATGCTCCGTGCATGTATGCTAGACTTCAAGGGAAGTTGGGAAGATCACCTACCTTTGGTGGAATTCGTCTACAATAATAGCTATCAGGCAAGCATACAGATGGCGCCTTTTGAGGCTTTGTACGGAAGAAGTTGTAGATCCCCGTTGTATTGGGATGAAGTGGGAGAAAGAAAAATTTTGGGCCCCGAGTTGATTGAACAAATGACGGATAGAGTCAAGCTCATCCGGGAGAGGTTGAAGACCGCACAAAACCGACATAAGAGCTATGCCGACACCCGTAGGCGGGACCTTGAGTTTTGAGTTGGGGACTTTGTTTTTGTCAAGATTTCACTAACCAAGGGTATTATGCGATTCGGGAAGAGGGGCAAGCTTAGCCTAAGATATGTGGGTCCGTTCGAGATCATTACTAGAGTCGGTGAGGTAGCTTACCGTGTTGCTTTACCCGCTCATATGGCGGCGGTCCACAACGTATTCCATGTCTCTATGCTCCGGAAGTATATCCCGGATCCTTCTCATGTCATCGAGTTGGATCCGATAGAGATTCAAGAGGACCTCACCCTAGTTGAACAACCGGTGCAGATCTTGGATAGGCGAGATCAAGTCTTGCGCCACAAGACCATTCCCTTGGTCTTGGTAAGATGGCAACACCATTCAAGGGAGGAAGCTACATAGGAACGAGAAGCCGAAGTTCGGGAAAAGTATCCTCAGTTATTTGTTTAGGGCCTGGACATTCCCTTGCAATTGTTATGGTCTTGTACATGTATGTATCGTCCAAATTTCAGGGATGAAATTTTTGTAAGGGGGGGAGAATGTAGCATCCCGAACTTTTCTATATTTAATGAATAGCACTTTCGTGCATAATAGGTCTTCCTCCTCGTAGTCAAATTAATAAATAAAGGAGAAATCAGAAATTCCGAAAGATCAGAAATGTTCATTTTTGAAAGACGAACCCAACGCAAGTTGAATCGTCGAAATCGGACGAGCGAGTCAAAAGATATGGTCAAAACAGTCCAGACATGCAGAGTATCGATCGCTCGGTCCAGTCAGCGATCGATCGGTCCAAAACCGATCGATCGGTAGCTATCGCACGGTCAAAACTTTTGTATGGGAAAATTTTCCAGAGAGTAGTTTTTTTGACCGGTCGCTCGGTCAGAGTACTGATCGCTCGGTAGGCAACCGATCGATCGGTCATAACCACCGATCGCTCGGTCCCCGTGTTTTGCAGAAATTTTTGTAATGGTATTTTCGTCTTTTGGGCGTTAAACCCCTACCCATAAAGGCTTGCTCGACCATTTGAACCCTCATTCACTACACTTAGAACATTTAGAGAGAAAGGGAAGGGAAGAAGAGGGTTTTCACCTAGGGTTTCTATTGGAGAGGGAAATCAAAGGGGTTTGACAACCCTAGATCATCCTCAAACTTGGATTGCTTCAAGTTCAAGGCTCAAGCTCGTGGGGGATCTCGTTCTCAAGCTAGGGCAGCATTCTCCAAGGTATTTCAAGAGGGTTTTCTTCCCCAAACCAAATCTCTCTCAAGAAAAGGTTTCCTCCTTTCAAGTTGGAGCTCAAATCAAGGTTCCTATCAAGATCAAGCCTTGATCTAAGGTTAGTACACCCTACTAACTTTCCCTAGCAATAATCTAGGTTTTCTATTGTTAAGGGTGATTATTTATATTATGCTTTCCTTCCCTATGCATTGTATTAACTCAACCAATATAAACAAGATAAGGGAAATGGAATGGATGTGTGGATGGGAGATTGGATGCGGCAATTGGATGCCGAATGTGTGATGTATGATATGTGTGGGTTGTGAGTTGGAAATGGAGGATGGGCATTGTACAAATAACAAACTTACCCTTGTGTGATTGGATGGAAAATATGCAATTAAAATAAGGAGATGAACTACTAAGGAACAATGTATGTGATGTGTTTGACGAAATGCCTAAACTATGAAATAATGATTTAAATGAAGAAATGGAAATGGGCCTTATGCATGTATTCTCATGAATGATGAATGGATTTAAATACCATGTTGATTACTCAAATTCTCATATGCATATATTATGAATTGAATAGTGATGTCATATCTCTCTTATTATCCTTATTCCATGATTGCCACGATTGACACGTACATGAGCACGCATGATAGCATGAACCCAGATTTCAAGAGCATATGCATATAATAACCAACAAGAAAATATTGCATGTCAAGGAGGTTGGTAGCCCAGGGACATTCGGGTACTAGCCTCTGGCTCACAAGAAAACCATATATCAAGGAGGTTGGTAGCCCAGGGACATTCGGGTACTAACCTCTGGCTCACAAGTGCATTGCATATCAAGGAGGTTGGCAGCCCAGGGGGATTCGGGTGCTAGCCTCTGGCTCACAAGAAAATATTGCATATCAAGGAGGTTGGCAGCCCAGGGGGATTCGGGTACTAACCTCTGGCTCACAAGTTACAAGATGCAAGTTTACAAGATGATGACAAGATATTCATGCATGCACGCATACATGATTTCCACAAGGCATACCGAGATATGGAAATGGGTTTTCAAGCATGAGTTTATCGGCATTTTTGCATTCATGCACATCAAGATAATAATATTGCTCCCTGTTTAATATTGTTTAATTATATGATTTTACTATTGCCTGGAATTGATGATTGGTATTGTACTACTCTTGCATGTTTATTATTGTTATGGATAGCCAGTAGCTTGTACTCGCTGAGTATTCTATGCTCAGCCGTACTT
Organism: Tetracentron sinense; assembly: GCA_015143295.1. Lineage (NCBI taxonomy): Eukaryota > Viridiplantae > Streptophyta > Magnoliopsida > Trochodendrales > Trochodendraceae > Tetracentron > Tetracentron sinense. The sequence continues at coordinate 15,769,470 of CM026560.1, read as the reverse complement.
TCATGTCGGCAGGTACTGAGGGAGCCCTTGACCCAGAGCCTTGGGTTGAGGAAGAGTATATCGAGGAGAGAGAGCCGTCTATCCCACTGCAGTCTCAGGCGGACCGAGACCTTGACGTGCGGCCATACCTCGACTACTGTTGAGGGGAGAGTAGGAGAGGGTCTTTTATGTATTTTGACATTTTGATAGGTGGGTCTGTCCACCTTAGACTTAGACATGTTTTGTATATATGTTAACTTGGAATACTATTTTGGAAATCTTAGAAGAAAAGAAAAAGTTAGTTTACGCTTCCGCATTTATGTTTAGCTTCCGAGCTCTGATTTTCATTGTTTAGTACTGTGATTATCTTGTTCATAACAGGATGGTTTGGCAGGTACGTTTAGTCACGCCTAAAGTATCCCTAAACTTTTAGGGGGTATTTTAGGGCGCGACAAGCGAGAGGTCCGAAATCCATACTTTGAAACTTCGTTTGGCATAAACCTACAAAACCCCACCAAATCCAAATCGGGGGTCAGATTTCGATGTCGTTTCATCTAACGCGTATATTTCAACCTAACCTAAGTGTGGGAATTCGTTTTGCTGGATTACGAGGTTGTTTGCCCGATTTGGGTAGTAAGAGGCTCGAAATCCATAATTTGAAACTATGGTTTGACCTAAACCTACAAACCCCCACCAAATCCAAACCGTGGGTCGGATTTCGATGTCGTTTCATGTAACGTGTGTATTTCGACCTACCCAGAGTGTGAGAATTCGTTTTGTAGGATTCTGAGGTCGTTTGCCCAATTTGGGCAGTGAGAGGCCTGAAATCCATATTTCTCAAACTTAGTTTTGTCTAAACCTATAAACTCCACCAAATCCAAACTGGGGTCGGATTTTGATGCCATTTCTTCCAATATGTGTATTTCGACCGAACCGAAGTGTGAGAATTCGTTTCGATAGAATCGGAGGTTGTTTGCCCGATTTGGGCAGCAAGAGGCCTGGATTCCATAATTTGAAACTATGGTTTGACCAAAACCTACAAACCCCCACCAAATCTAAACCGAGGGTCGGATTTCTATGCCGTTTCTTCTAAAGCATGTAATTCGTCCCAACCAAAGTGTGGGAATTCATTTCGCTGGATTCCTAGGTCGTTTGCCTGATTTGGACAGCGAGAGGCCCGAAATCAATACTTTGAAACTTAATTTGGCGTAAGCCTACAAACCCCAACCAAATCCAAACCGGGGGTCGGATTTCGATGTCGTTTCATCTAACGCGTGTATTTTGACCCAACCAAAGTGTGAGAATTCATTTCGACGGAATTTGACGTTGTTTGCCCGATTTGGGCAGTGAGAGGCCCGTAATCCATACTTTGAAAGCATATATAGTTTTGGCTAAACCTACAAACCCTCACCAAATCCAAACCGGGGGTCGGATTTCGATGCCAATTCTTCTAACGCATGTATTTCGACCCAACCGAAATATGAGAATTCATTTCGACGGAATCCGAGGTCTTTTCCCCGATTTGGGCAACGAGAGGCCCGAAATCCATACTTTGAAACTATATATAGTTTGGCCTTAACATGCATACCCCCACCAAATCGAAATCGGGGGTCGGATTTTGATACCATTTCTTGTAACATTTGTATTTTGACCCAACTGAAGTGTGGGAATTCGTTACAATGGATTCCGAGGTCGTTTGCCCGATTTGGGCAGCGAGAGGCTCGAAATCTTTACATTAAAACTTAGTTTGGCCAAAACCTATAAACCTCCATCAAATCTAAACCGGGGGTTGGATTTCGATGCCGTTTCTTCTAACGCAAGTATTTCAACCCAATCGAAGTGTGGGAATTCGTTTCGATGGAATCCGAGGTCGTTTCCTCGATTTGGGCAGCGAGAGGACCGAAATCCATAATTTGAAACTATGGTTTGACCTAAACCTACAAATCCCCACCAAATCCAAACCGTGGGTTGGATTTCGATGCCTTTTCTTGTAACGCGTGTATTTTGACCCAATCAAATTGTGGGAATTCGTTTAGCTAGATTCCGATGTCGTTTGCCCGATTTGGGCAGCGAGAAGGCCAAAATCCATAATTTGAAACTTAGTTTGGCTTAAACTTACAAAGCCCCACCAAATCGAAACCGGGGATCGGATTTCGATGTCATTTCTTCTAACGCTTATATTTCGACCGAACCGAAGTGTGGGAATTCGCTTCAATGGAATCCGAGGTCGTTTGCCCGATTTGGGCAACAAGAGGCCCAAAATCCATAATAGGAAACTACGGTTTGGCCTAAACCTACAAACCCCCATCAAATCCAAACCGAGTGTCAGATTTCGATGCCATTTCTTCAAACGCATGTATTTCGACCCAACCAAAGAGTGAGAATTCTTTCGTTGGATTTCAAGGTCGTTTGCCAGATTTGGGCAGCGAGAGACTCGTAATCCATACTTTGAAACTTAATTTGGCCTAAACCTACAAACCCCCACCAAATCCAAACCGGGAGTCGGATTTCGATGCCGTTTCTTCCAACACATGTATTTTGACCCAACCGAAGTGTGAGAATTGCTTTCGACGGAATCCGAGGTCGTTTCCTCGATTTGGGCAGCGAGAGGCCCGTAATCCATACTTTGAAACTTAATTTGGCCTAAACCTACAAACCCCCACCAAATCCAAACCGGGAGTCGGATTTCGATGCCGTTTCTTCTAACACATGTATTTTGACCCAACCGAAGTGTGAGAATTACTTTCGACGGAATCCGAGGTCGTTTCCCCGATTTGGGCAACGAGAGGCCCGAAATCCATACTTTGAAACTATATATAGTTTGGCCTTAACCTACAAACCCCCACCAAATCGAAATCAGGGGTTGGATTTCGATGCCTTTTCTTGTAATGTCTGTATTTTGACCCAACCGAAGTGTGGGAATTCGTTTTGCTGGATTTCGATATCGTTTACCCGATTTGGGCAACGAGAGGCCCGAAATCCATACTTTGAAACTTTGTTTGGCCAAAACCTACAAACCAGCATCAAATCAAAACTAGGGGTTGGATTTCGATGCCGTTTCTTTTAATGCATGTATTTCAACCCAACCGAAGTGTGAGAATTTATTTCGATGGAATCCGAGGTCGTTTCCCTGATTTCGGCAGCGAGAGGCTCGTAATCCACAATTTGAAACTATAGTTTGACCGAAACCTACAAACCCCCACAATATCCAAACCGTGGGTTGGATTTCGATGCCATTTCTTGTAAAGCCTGTATTTTGACACAGCCAAAGTGCGGGAATTCGTCTCGCTGGATTCCGATGTCGTTTACCCGATTTGGGCAGCGAGAAGGCCAAAATCCATAATTTTGAAACTTTGTTTGGCCAAAACCTAGAAACCCCCACCAAATCCTAACTGGGGGTCAGATTTTGATGTCATTTCTTCTAACGCTTCTATTTCGACCCAAACAAAGTGTAAGAATTCGTTTAAATGGAATCCGAGGTCGTTTGCCCGATGTGGGCAACAAGAGGACCAAAATCTATAATTTGAAACTACGGTTTGGTCTAAACCTACAAGCCCCCATCAAATCCAAACCAGGTATCAGATTTCGAGGCCATTTCTGCAAATGCGTGTATTTCGACCCAACCAAAGAGTGGGGAGTCGTTTCGCTGGATTCTGAGGTCGTTTGGGTAGCGAGAGGCCAGGAATCCATAATTTGAAACTTAGTTTGGCCTAGACTTACAAACCCCCACCGAATCTAAACCGAGAGTCGGATTTCGATGCCGTTTTTTCTAACGCATATATTTTGATCCAACCGAAGTGTGAGAATTCGTTTCGTTGGATTCCGAGGTCGTTTGCTCGATTTTGGCAGCAAAGGCCCGAAATTCATACTTTGAAACTTAGTTTGGTTTAAACCTACAATCCTCCACCAAATCCAAACCGGGGGCCGGATTTCGATGTCGTTTCTTCTAACACGTGTATTTCGACTTAACCGATGTGTGAGAATTCATTTCGCTGGAATCCAAATTCGTTTGCCTGATTTGGGCATTGAGAGGCGCGAAATCCATACTATGAAACTTAGCTTGACCTAAACTTATAAACCCCCACAAAATTCAACCGGGGGTCGGATTTTGATGCCATTTCTTCAAACGCGTGTATTTCGATCTAACCGAAGTGTGAGAATTCGTTTCCCTGGATGCCGAGGTCGTTTGCCCGAATTGGGTAGCGAAGGCTAGAAACCCATACTTTGAAACTTAGTTTGGTTTAAGCCTACAATCCCCTACCAAATCCAAATCGGGGGTTGGATTTCGATGTTGTTTATTCTAACGCATGTATTTTGACACAACCGAAGTGTGGGAAATCATTTTGATGGAATTCGAGGTCATTTGCCCGATTTGGGCAATGAGAGGCCCGAAATCCATACCTTGAAACTATATATAGTTTGGCCTAAACCTACAAATCCCCACCAAATCCAAACTGGGGGTCGGATTTCGATGCCATTTCTTCTAATGTGTGTATTTCGATCCAATCGAAGTGTGGGAATTCGTTTAGCTGGATTCCGAGATCGTTTGCCCGATTTAGGCAGCGAGAGGCCCAAAATTCATACTTTGAAACTTAGTGTGGCCTAAACCTACAAACTTCCATCAAATCGAAAGCGGGCATTGGATGTCGATGCCGTTTCTTCGAACGCGTGTATTTCAACCCAACCGAAGTTTGAGAAATTGTTTCATTGGAATCTGTGGTCGTTTGCCCAATTTCTGCAGCGAGAGGCCCGTAATCCATAATTTAAAACTATGGTTGGTCCTAAATTTATAAACCCCCAGCAAATCCAAACCAGGGGTTGGACTTCGATGCTGTGTTTTCTAACGCGTCTATTTTCACCCAACCAAAGTGTGCGAATTCATTTCGCTAGATTCCGACGTCGTTTACTTGATTTGGGTATCGCGAGGTCCAGAATCCATAATTTGAAACTTAGTTGTACCTAAACCTACAAACCCCCACCAAATCCAAACTGGGGATCGGATTTTGATGTTGTTTCTCCTAAGGCCTGTATTTCGACAGAACTGTGGTGTGGGAATTCGTTTCAATGGATTCCGAGGTTGTTTGGCCGATTTGGGCAACGAGAGGTCCAAAATCCATAATTTGAAATTACGGTTTGGCCTGATCCTACAAAACCCCACCAAATCCAACTCGGGTATCAGATTTTGATGCCGTTTCTTTAAACGCATGAATTTCGACCCAACCGAAGAGTGAGAATTCGTTTCACTGGATTTCGAGGTCGTTTGCCTGATTTGGGCAACGAGAGGCCCGAAATCCTACTTTGAAACTTAGTTTGGCCTAAACCTACAAACCCCCACAAAATCCAAACTGGGGGTCGGCTTTCAATGCGGTTTCTTCTAATGCGTGTATTTCGACCCAATCAAAGTGTGAGAATTCATTTCGATGGAATCCTAGGTCGTTTGCCTGATTTGGGTAGCGAGAGGCCTGAAATCTATAATTTGAAACTACGGTTTCACCTAAACCTACAAACCCCCACCAAATCCAAACCGGGGGTCGAATTTCGATGCTGTTTCTTATAATGCGTGTATTTCGACCGAACCGAAGTGTGGAAATTCATTTCGATGGAATCTGAGGTTGCTTGCCCGATTTGGGCAGCAAGAGGCCCGTAATCCATAATTTGATATTATGGGTTGACCTAAACCTAGAATCCCCCACCAAATCCAAACCGAGGGTCGGTTTTCGATGCCGTTTCTTAAAACGCATGTATTTTGACCCAACCGAAGTGTGGGAATTCATTTCACTGGATTCTGAGGTCATTTGCCGATTTGGACAACGAGAGGCCCGAAATCAATACTTTGAAACTTAGTTTGGCTTAAACTTACAAACCCCAACAAATTCTAAATCGGGGGTTGGATTTCGATGCCATTTCTTCTAACGCATGAATTTTGACCCAACCGAAGCGTGGGAATTCATTTCGAGAGATTCTTAGGTAGTTTGCCCGATTTGGGCAACGAGAGAACCGAAATACATATTTTGAAACTATATATAGTTTGGCCTAAACCTACAAACCGCCACCAAATCGAAACTGGGGGTTGGATTTCGATGCCATTCTTGTTACGCTTGTATTTCAATCCAACTGAAGTGTGGGAATTCGTTTCGCTGGATTCTGAGGTCGGTTGCCCGATTTGGGCAGCGAGAGGCCCGAAATCCATACTTTGAAACTTAGTTTGGCGTAAACCTACAAACCTCCATCAAATCCAAACCGGTGGTCGAATTTCGGTGCTGTTTCTTCTAACGCATGTATTTCAACCCAACTGAAGTGTGGGAATTTGTTTCGATGGAATCCAAGGTCGTTTCCCCGATTTGGGTAGCGAGAGGCCCGAAATCCATACTTTGAAACTTAGTTTGGCGTAAACCTACAAACCTTCATCAAATCCAAACCGGTGGTCGAATTTTGATGCTGTTTCTTATAACGCATGTATTTCAACCCAACAGAAGTGTGGGAATTTGTTTCGATGAAATCCGAGGTCGTTTCCCCGATTTGGGCAGCGAGACGCCCGTAATCCATAATTTAAAACTACGATTTGACCTAAACCTACAAACCCGCACAAAATCTAAACCGTGGGTTGGATTTTGAGGCCGTTTCTTATAACGTGCGTATTTCGACCCAACCAAAGTGTGGGAATTCATTTCGCTGGATTCCGAGGTCGTTTGACCGATTTGGACAGCGAGAAGGTCAAAATTCATAATTTGAAACTTAGTTTGGCCTAAACCTACAAACTCCCACCAAATCCAAATCGGGGATCGGATTTCAATGTCGTTTCTTTTAACGCTTGTATTTTGACACAACCGAAGTTTGGGAGTTCTTTTCAATGGAATTCGTCGTTTGCCCGATTTGGGCAACAAGATGCCCAAAATCCATAATTTGAAACTACGGTTTGGCCTAAAGCTACAAAACCCCATCAAATCCAAACCGGGTGTCAGATTTCGATGACGTTTCTTCAAACATGTGTATTTCGACCCAACCGAAGTGTGGGAATTCGTTTCGCTGGATTCCGAGGTCATTTGCCTGATTTGGGCAGCGAGAGACCCGGAATCTATACTTTGAAACTTAGTTTGGCCTAAACCTACAAACCCCCACCAAATCCAAATCGGGGGTCGGATTTTGATGCCATTTCTTCTAATGCGTGTATTTCGACTCAATCGAAATATGGGAATACGTTTCGACAGAATCTGAGGTCGTTTCCCCGCTTTGGGCAACGAGAGGTCCGAGATCCATACTTTCAAACTATAGTTTGACCTGAACCTACAAACCCTCACCAAATCCAAACCGAGGGTCGGATTTCGATGTCGTTTCTTCAAACACATGTATTTCGACCCAACTGAAGTGTGAGAATTCATTTCGCTGGATTCTGAGGTCGTTTGCCGATTTGGACAACGAGAGGCCCGAAATCAATACCTTGAAACTTAGTGTGGCTTAAACCTACAAACCCTCACAAAATCCAAATCAGGGGTTAGATTTTGATGTCGTTTCCTCAAACGCATGTATTTTGACCTAATCGAAGTGTGGGAATCCATTTCGACAGGTTCTGAGGTCGTTTGCCCGATTTGGGCAACGAGAGGCCCGAAATCCATACTTTGAAACTATATATAATTTGGCCTAAACCTACAAACCCCCACCAAATCGAAATCGGTGGTCAGACTTCGATGCCATTTCTTGTTACACATGTATTTCAATCCAATCAAAGTGTGAGAATTCATTTCGCTGGATTCCAAGGTCGTTTGCCCGATTTGGGCAGCGAGAGGCCTGAAATCCATACTTTGAAACTTAGTTTGGCGTAAACCTACAAAACCTTCATCAAATCCAAACCGGGGGCCGGATTTCGATGCTGTTTCTTCTAACACATGTATTTCAACCCAACTGAAGTGTTGGAATTTGTTTCAATGGAATCCGAGGTCGTTTCGCCGATTTAGGCTGCGAGAGGCCCGTACTCCATAATTTGAAACTATGGTTTGACCTAAACATACAAAAGCCCACCAAATCCAAACCGTGGGTTGGATTTTGATGCCGTTTCTTTTAACACGTGTATTTCGACCCAACTAAAGTGTGGGAATTCATTTCGCTGGATTCCTGGGTCGTTTGACTGATTTGGGTAGCGAGAAGGTCAAAATTCATAATGTGAAACTTAGTTTGGCCTAAACATATAAACCCCCACCAAATCTAAACCGGGGGTCGGATTTCGATGTCATTTCTTTTAACGCTTGTATTTTGACACAACCGAAGTTTGGGAATTCCTTCAACGGAATCCCAGGTCGTTTGCCCGATTTGGGCAGCATGAGGCCCAAAATCCATAATTTGAAACTACGGTTTGGCCTAAACCTACAAACCCCCATCAAATCCAAATAGGGTGTCAGATTTCAATGCCTTTTTTTCAAACGCATGTATTTCGACCCAACCTAAGTGTGGGAATTCGTTTCTTTGGATTCTGAGGTCGTTTGCCTGATTTGGGCAGCGAGAGGCCCGTTATCCATACTTTGAAACTTAGTTTGGCCTAAACCTACAAACCCCCACCAAATCCAAATCGGGGGTCGGTTTTTGATGTTGTTTCTTCTAACGCATGTATTTCGACCTATCCGAAGTGTAAGATTTTGTTTCGCTGGAATCCATGGTCGTTTGCCCGATTTGGGTGGCGAGAGGCCCGAAATCCATACTATTAAACTTAGTTTGGCTTAAACTTACAAACCCCCATCAAATCCAAACGGGGGTCGGATTTTGATGCCGTTTCTTCTAACGCGTGTGTTTTGACCCAACCGAAGAGTGAGAATTCATTTCGCTGGCGGTCGTTTGCCCGATTTGGGCAGCGAAGGCTCATAATCCATACTTTGAAACTGAGTTTGGTTTAAACCTACAATCCCCTACCGATTCCAAATCGGGGTCAGATTTCGTTGTCAATTCTTCTAACACGTGTATTTTGACCTAACCGAAGTGTGAGAATTCATTTTGACGGAATCTGAGGTTGTTTGCCCGATTTGCGTAACAAGAGGCCCGAAATCCATACTTTGAAACTATATATAGTTTGGCCTAAACCTACAAACCCCCACCAAATCAAAATCGGGGGTCGGATTTCGATGCCATTTCTACTAACGGATGTATTTCAACCCAACCGAAGTGTGGGAATTCTTTTCGTTGGATTCCGAGGTCGTTTGCCCAATTTGGCCAGCGAGAGGCCCGAAATCCATACTTTGAAACTTAGCTTGGCCTAAACCCAGAAACCTCCATCAAATCCAAACCGGGGATCGGATGTCGTTGCCATTTCTTCTAACCTATGTATTTCAACCCAACCGAAGTGTGAGAATTTATTTCGATAGAATCTAAGGTTGTTTGGCCAAATTGGGCACCGAGAGGCCTAAAATCCATAATTTGAAACTATGGTTTGACCTAAACCTAGAAACCCCCACCAAATCCAAACCGGGTGTCAGATTTCGATGCCATTTCTTCAAATGAATGTATTTTGACTCAACCAAAGTGTGAGAATTCATTTCTCTGGATTCCGAGGTCGTTTGCCTGATTTGGGCAGCGAGAGGCTCGGAATCCATACTTTGAAACTTCGTTTGGCCTAAACATACAAACCCCCACCAAATCCTAATCGGGGATCGGATTTCGATGCAGTTTCTTGTAATACGTGTATTTCGACCCAACTGAAGTGCGAGAATTCGTTTCAATGGAATCCGAGGTCGTTTGCCCGATTTGGGCAGCGAGAGGCCTGAAATCTATAATTTGAAACTATGGTTTGACCTAAACCTACAAACCCCCACCAAATCAAAACCGGGGCTCGGATTTTGATGTCGTTCTTTTAACACGTGTATTTTGACCTAATAGAAGTTCGGGAATTCATTTCGCTGGATTCTGAGGTCGTTTACCGGATTAAGGCAGCGAGAGGCCCAAAATTTATACTTTGGAGGTTAGTTTGGCTTAAACCTACAAACCCCACCAATTCCAAAACTGGGGTTAGATTTCAATGTCATTTATTCTAACGCGTGTATTTCGACCTAACTGAAGTGTGAGAATTCGTTTCGATGGAATCCAAGGTCGTTTGCCCGATTTGGGCAGCGTGAGACCTATAATACATTTGAAACTATGGTTTGACCTAAATCTACAAACCCCCAGCAAATCTAAATTGGAGGTCGGATTTCGATGTCGTTTTTTTTAACGTATGTATTTTGACCTAACCGAAGTGTTGGAATTCATTTCACTGGATTCCGAGGTCGTTTGCCCGATATGGGCTGTGAGAGGCCTGTAATCCATACTTTGAAACTTAGTTTGGGCTAAACTTACAAATCCCACCAAATCCAAACCGAGGGTTGGATTTCGATGTTGTTTCTTGTAACGCGTGTATTTCAACCCAACCAAAGTGTAGGGATTCGTTTCGATGGAATTCGTGGTCGTTTGCCCGATTTGGGTAGCGAGAGGCCCGTAATCAATAATTTGAAACTATGGTTTGACCTAAACCTACAAACCCCCACCAAATCCAAATCGGGGTCGGATTTCGATGCCATTTCTTCTAATACGTGTATTTCGACCCAACCAATGTGTGAGAATTCATTTCGCTGGATTCCGAGGTCATTTGCCTTATTTTGGTAGCGAGAGGCCCAAAATCCTACCTTAAAACTTAGTTTAGCCTAAACCTACAAACCTCCATCAAATCCAAACCGAGGGTCGGATTTCGATGATGTTTCTTCTAACACGTGTATTTCAACCCAACCGAAGTGTGAGAATTTGTTTCAATGGAATCTGAGGTCGTTTGTCCGATTTGGGCATCGAGAGGCCCATAATCCATAATTTGAAACTATAGTTTGACCTAAACCTACAAACCCCCACCAAATCCAAACCGTGGGTTGGATTTCGATGCAATTTCTTCTAACCCGTGTAATTGGACCCAACCAAAATATGGGAATTCGTTTCGCTGGATTCGAAGTTCGTTTGCCCGATTTTGGCAGCGAGAGACCCAAAATCAATAATTTGAAAATTAGTTTGTCCTAAACATACAAACCCCCACCAAATCCAAACCGTGGGTTGGATTTCGATGCTATTTCTTTTAACGCATGTATTTTGGCCCAACCGAAGTGTGGGAATTCGTTTCAATGGAATCCGAGGTCGTTTGCCCGATTTGGGCAATGAGAGGCCCAAATTCCATAATTTGAAACTACGGTTTGGCCTAAACCTACAAACCCCCACCAAATCCATACCAGGTGTCATATTTCGATGCCGTTTCTTCAACCGCGTGTATTTCGATCCAACCAAAGTGTGTGAATTCGTTTTGATGGAATTCGAGGTTGTTTGCCCGAGTTGGGCAGCGCGAGGCCTGGAATCCATAATTTGAAACTATGGTTTGACTTAAACCTACAAACCCCCACCAAATCCAAACCGGGGTCGGATTTTGAAGCCGTTTCTTCTAACACATGTATTTCGACTGAACCGAAGTGTGGGAATTCGTTTCAATAGAATCCAGGGTCGTTTGCCCGATTTAGGCAATGAGAGGCCTAAATTCCATAATTTGAAACTACAGATTGGCCTAAACCTTCAAACCCCCACCAAATCCAAACTGAGTGTTGGATTTCGATGTCATTTCTTCAAACGCGTGTATTTTGACCCAACCGAAGTGTGTGAATTCGTTTCGCCGAGGTCGTTTGCCTGATTTGGGCAGCGAGAGGCCAGAAATCTATACTTTGAAACTTAGTTTGGCCTAAACCTACAAACCTCCACCAAATCCAAACCAGGGGTCGGATTTCGATCCCGTTTCTTCTAACGCATGTATTTCGATCGAACCAAAGTGCGGGAATTCGTTTTGATGGAATCCGAGGTCGTTTGCCCAAGTTGGGTAGCGAGAGGCCCCGAAATCCATAATTTGAAATTATGGTTTGACCTAAACCTACAAACCCCCATAAAATCCAAACCGGGTGTCGAATTTCGATGCCGTTTCTTCTAACGCATGTATTTTGACCTAACAGAAGTGTGAGAATTCGTTTAACTAGATTCCAAGGCCGTTTTCCCGATTTAGGCAGCGAGAGGCCCGGATTCCATACTTTGAAACGTAGTTTGGCCTAAACTTACAAATCCCACCAAATCCAAACTGGGGGTCGGATTTCGATTCCGTTTCTTCTAACGCGTGTATTTCGACCCAATCGAAGTGTGAAATTTGTTTTGATGGAATCCGAGGTCGTTTCCTCGATTTGGGCTACGAGAGGCCTGTAATCTATAATTTGAAACTATGGTTTGGCCTAAACCTACAAACCCTCACCAAATCCAAATCGGGGGTCGGATTTCGATGCAATTTCTACTAACACATGTATTTCGACCCAACCGGAGTGTGAGAATTCGTTTCGCTGGATTTTGAGGTCGTTTGCCCGATTTGGCCAACGAGAGGCCCGGAATTCATACTTTGAAACTTAGTTTGGCCTAAATCTACAAACCCCCACTAAATCCAAACCAGGGGTCAGATTTCGATGTCATTTCTTTTAACGCGTGTATTTCGACCCAACCGAAGTGTAGGAATTTGTTTCGATGGAATCCGAGGTCGTTTGCCTGATTTGGGCAACAGGAGGCCCGAAATCCATAATTTGGCCAAGACACTTGCATGTAAATTTAGCATATTCCAGAATATATATATCGGATCTTGGTTTGTGTTTGATGTAACTAATAATTGCTTAGTGTAGATAGATTAGTTGCATTGCTTGTATTATGCTCTTCTTCGGATGGCAATGTGCACTTTAATCATAGTTTTAATATGATATGTATGCGGATTCTGTGGATGCTTACATATGTTTTCACATGTCACTAGTTTGTAATAAATTTTGCTACTTTATATGAGATTAAAATAATATTTTGGCCGATCGTTTGCAAACAGTTGGGACAAGATTGGAACATGATGACCTAGTTACCTTTCCCTTAAGTTATGTTTACTTGGCTAGATCCTACTCCCGAGGATAACATGCTATAGGACATAGAACTCAAAACATCACAATGAAATAACAGCCATGATTTTAGTTTTTGGAACTTGTTTTTGCGAGGTTTTACCCAATTCACTGTAACTTGCATTGCTAAAAGAAATCACAAATATAATTTATATTGATGATTTTGAAAGCTTCCACTATCGCTAGTAGCAAAAAAAAAATACAAAAGGTAATGGATTCACAAAGTGGGGAAATTATAAAGTATAATTATAGTAGAAAACCTAAAGTGCAGATACAAATCTTCAAATGAACAACCTCACTGCTCAACTCAAAGAATAAACAAGACTTGCAAAACCGAAAGATATATGGCAAGAATTAATTCTAGAGAAGAAGTATGAACTTTGAGGACTTGCCCAAGGAATTTGACATTTGTTGAGGGAAAAGCAATTTAGGAGCAAATAATGGTGAATAACTAAAAGTCCACCTAGCCCACATAGTAGGTAGGAAATTATAGCATATGCAACCGCTGACTATGGGCCTACATAGAAGCATGGGAATTGCATAAAAATAAGGACTTTGCTACTGAGATCCTCTAAATCTTGGAACAATATTCAGGTATTTCCATTAGCTGCCATCAGAAGATCCACTACAACTACATAAAAGAAGGTAAATTTACCAATAATTGAAATAAAATAAGGAGTTACAATGCATCACTCAATGGTTGGAAACGAGTTACATGTGTCTCTAGTCACAAGGATGCCAAAACTGCTCGATTTTTTGTCACCAAGGATGAGAAGAAAACCTAATTGAATGATCGGGAAGGGCCTATTCTTAATGGGCTTGATATATAGAGGCCCAACCCTTATTCTTTTTTTACTCAAGCGGACAGTACTTTATTACTAATAGGGTCGGATCGAGCCAGGCTCAGGCCGACCCATCTCTACTCAATAGATATACATAAAATCTACTGCTCTCATGCGCTCAAGTCATTTGCTAGCATGACTGTTCAACTCATTCCATTTTGAGCAAGGCACTATGCAACAATACAACACGGGATGACCAGTTCAACATTGAATGTCAAAGGTAGGGAGAGCCCCTAAATGAACCCTTACATGTATATCAAATGAATGCATAAAACTGTTTAGGCATTGGAACAACCCGTGAGACAAAATATAAAATGAATGCATAAAACTACCAATGAACTAAATGATTATATTTCAAATATGCAGAGAGCATTTCCACCAGAATATCAGAAGTGACATGAGGACCAACTTTTCGTGGAAAAAAAAAGCCAGCACCTTAGGTGGAAAATAATGAATAATATCCATCCATTCATAGCAGTAATGTTATCCACCACCTCTGGATGCATGGATTATATCGTACACGGTCAACAAATGATTCAGTGTAGCAAAAATATTTTCAGGAAAGACAATGAAATATTGAATTAAAATTCAGCATAATTATATATAAAGTTAAAAGATATATAATTTAACATATATATAAGTAAATATTTTCAGGAAAGACAGAATGGAATAACGATGTACATAAATTTGGTTAAGCTTAATCCAATGCTAAATTACCTCATTGGACGTTTCTGGCGCCGTAGCAGGACCAACTGCAATCTGTTGTCAAGATTTACAATAAATAAATGTGGGAATATCTAAATTTTAAAAATGATTTATTAATGCTTGTTAGAATATATACTTGCCCTTGCAACATTTGTTGGATAAGCCGCTGCATGTCATTGATTTGAGCTTGTTGGGCTGCCATTTGAGCTTGAGTGGACGCTACCTGGGTTTTCGTCTTCTCAAGTTCAGCACGCAATTTATGGGTTTAGGTACCATCGCTACCACTAGCACCGGAATTCCTCGATGATGACCCCCATAACCTGGTGGGAGTCGGGCCCAATCCATATCCATGGATGCGTCTAGGATGATCAGCCCCCAAGACCTGAGATAAAACATCCATCTCGGCCTGTGCTATCTTACGAGCCATCCGGTACCTGGTCGAGGAGTTCCCTGATTTGGTGCTGCAAACATTTTGAAACATTTACTATCTTGAATTCAAATTAAAGTGATATATATCTGATATAATGAATATTTAAATTACTTACAATTTACACTCTGGCCTGATCATTGACTGGGAGGCCATTCTTCTTCGTGTGCATCTTTATCCAGACGGCAGCATGGCCCGGAGCGACCAAAGAGGGATTTGCCAATTGCTATGGTAGTTACAATAGTAGAACAACAAATATTTAACCCATATGTATCCAATTGTTAAGTAAATTCTTACAATTAAACCGAACATACATCCTCCTCTCTGACTCTAGCAAAGCTCTTTGTGCCCGCCGTAAGGGGAACTGTTTGGCACTCGAGACTCCTTTTATTTGTGGCCTTCCGTTTCTACAATATTGTTGCATAAATCAATCAGATGGGCCAAAATCGAATCAAAACTGTATAACCATAATTGATTTCAATTATCAAATATACCTGACCGTCCTCAGAGTACCAGAAATCGATGAGTGCATTCCAATATTCTTGGGGAATATCAGATGGGCATTGGGCATAGTTCTCAGCAGGAGGGTCCACGAAAACAAAATGCTTGTTCCCTATATCATGCTTATTGTCCCGCCATTTCTTATCTAGAGAAATCAAAATGTAGTCATCTAGGAAAGGTGGGTAGTCGAACTTCTCCTGCAAAAACATTATGAAATTATTAATACTTGTGAAGAAGCTACATTAGTGGGTTTTAATAATAAATGACCAACTTTTTTTGTTCTTACCCGTATCATACCCAAAGCTCATTGTTTGTCATCAACAGTGATTTCCTTTCAATTCTGCACATCTACTCGAAATAAATGGGCATCTCGTGCAATATTGCCCACCCACCTAGCCATAAGGCCAGCCTCCGTCCCCACTGGCTGCACTTCATCATTTACATTGACTTTCTTTTTCTCTCCAGGGCGCATCTTGTGCACCTCTTTGCATTTGGCCTTACCTCGTACCTTCCTAGTCGCCGTCTGGGTGGCTGTGGAAGTACCCCCACTAGATGGGGGGGTACGTGTAGGATCCATCTGCAAAATATAGATTTTAGCTTCTGAGATAACTGAAATAGAAAAAGTGTCAACATTGATCTATATTGTTAGTGATGAGAAACAAGAATATGCCATTATTAGGATTAAATTTAGATTAAATATATGAACTAAGATTACAACCATTCATTGATTCAAAGTACTCACGTTTGATAAAAATTTGATTAAGTATGACTGATATATTACAACCAACCATGAGGACGCATGTTTGAGTCCACCGAAAAAATATGAAATTGTTTCCAGAAAGGCATGTAACTCCAAATTTGCTACGACTCATTTTCAACTACTAGAAGCTTATGCCTGTTGGGCAGGTTTCAAAAGAGATCTTAATAAAACCACATATACTTCCCTATTCTAATTTTCAGAGCATTGGGAAGTTTCAAAGAGCTATTAATTTGAGTAAACTTCAAAGAAGATCCAATTCAGACAACATGCATTGGCGAGGTTCTCCTGTAAAATATTAACGGAATGAGGATGGAATGAAAATTGTTTGTCTACTTTGACATTAATATTGACAAACTAACGTGGGTGTTCCACTGCACATACAAATAACAATAGCAAATCATATGAGATTAAAATTTATTGATTAGAATATATTAGGCTTCCAAGTAGAAGAATGTATGAACATGGATGAGATGAAACTAACAATAACAACTTTTCATGTGTGAAAACAATGAAAATTTGATATTTGTGTAGTATTTTCCAAAATCTGCTATGCACTCTATCAGTAATAAATGAAAGTAAGATTTTATTTTTACACATTAAAACTCTTACCATTTGTAAGAACATGTCCTAGTCCTTGTGACAACGTTTCTCTGCAACAGCTATTGTTAGTGATTATATCGTTTGAGGCCCCAGAAAAAAGTGTCAACATTGATGTATATTGTTAGTGATGAGAAACAATAGTATGCCATTATTAGGATTAAATTTAGATTAAACAGTACTGATCATATCCAACCATTAAATTCTTATTTTCCTATACCCTTTGAGAAATGCCACACTAGTTATTGCCAACTCATTTCAGTAATTCCTAATGCAAATTACAATATACACAAATAAGATTATACTCATTTCAGTAACCAACACACTAGTTACTACACCATCTAAATTCTTACCCATTTCTAAGGCTTAACAACCTAAAATTTAAACATAGCATAGTAAGAACCATCCATATCTACAGTATCATTGACAAGGCATGGAGAGATTCAACATTTTCTTAGCAACATTTTTCTTCTCTTTATCATTGTTGGTTTTCGGTTACCTTTCTGGTAGAAACCCCTTTTCAGTGACAAAAATTAGTCATTTTCTTGTTCCAACCAAAATGATACTATCAAAATCAAAACATTCTCCTGATTGCTAAGTCAATGTTCCATTGCTACAATATGTCTGCTCACCTTTTACCAAGGGTTGAATATACCAAGCAAAAAGCCCGAAACAGAATTATATTATGAAACTAGGAGATAATCGATAGTCAACTACTACAATAATCCAAACTTGAGAATGGAAATCAAAAGCACAAATACATTTTTTGATTTGATGGAAGTGTTGGACAAGTCCATGCTCACATTTTAACAAACAAAATCTAATCAGTACAACAAAAAAAATCATTCTGTTTCATCGTTATATTCTGATTCAACATTGTTATCACTAGATTTGGTAGAAGGAGCTTGTTGTTGTAGAACTTCGGGAGGTGCATCAACAGTTGCGCCGGTAATTCTAATCTCACCCAACCTACACCTCCGTCATCGTCATGTTCAGTGTCATCTTATTGTTGGTCGTCGAAGGCCTCGTTCTCCCTGAATGCATAATCGTTATATTCCTCATTCATGTCGAAGAAGTCTAGTGGTTTAGTTTTGATGACAACATTCCAATCTCCTTCTGTTGGATCTTCGACATAAAATACTTTTGCCTGAGATGCCATAATATATGGTTCATGAGACTCAGAGTCTGCTGGGAGTACACGTGTAAAGTTGACAAGCGTAAACCCATATGGATCAGTCTTTATTCCTCTACCCTATGCAACCTAGTCACACTTGAACAATTCAAGTTTTAGGCTGTGAGAGTACGTCAATTCGACTACGTCTGTTAAGTGCCCATAATAGGTTATAGGGCTTGCAATGGGGGTCTTGTCCCTAGAAGTTGAATAACTTGTAGTATTTGCAAGAGTCGTAACACCACTATTCTGGCTTTTGCGTCCTCGCTCTCTATCCTTAGTACAAAACCTATATCCATTTATGATGTAGCCCTTAAACCTTTTGCGACTTTTGTGGACCATATGCAAGCGATGTAATCTCATTAGAAACCGAAGTACGTGAATCTCGCAACCTTTGAATCTAATATGATTAATATATATATATATATATATATATCAAAACATAACTAATTAATGAGTTGCTCGGAATTCAAAAGGTAAGACTTACGTAACTCCTAAACCAATCAAAAAAACTGCTTGTTGTGCTTTTTCTGGAGTTCGCGAGGGGACGTTCGCAATCTTGGATTTGTCATTTTAATTAATTCATGTGCTGCTTGGAAAGAATAAATCATTTCCCAATAATTTTAAGTTAAAAAGAAAAAAAAAATGAAATAACAAAATAGATGATAATTGTGTTCTTACTCTGTATATTTTCTGACTTTATCGTAATTGACCAACACATAATGATGTGTCTGTTGTCATTCTAATTCACTTAGAGTGAATGGCTCTGCACCACCTATCACACTTTCATCGTCATTCCTCACAGACCTGTTCAATCTCGATTCCACATTATTTAGGTATCTTGAGCAGAATGTCAAGCATTCTTCCACCAAGTACCCTTCTACAATACAACCTTTTGGTCGAGCCCGATTGCGAACATAAAATTTCAGTGTATAGAGGTACCTATGTGAATTAAATTTTGGTAAGAGAAGGAAAAAATTATAACAAAAATTTTAAACATCTAAAAAGTTATAATTCAATGGCATACCTTTCAATGAGATACATCCACCGGAATTGTACAGGTCCACCTAGCCTTGCCTCTACTGCTAGATGTATAGGCAAGTGCACCATAACATCAAAAAATGACGGCGGAAAAATTCTCTTTAAATGATAAAGCGTAAGCGTAATTTTTGCTCTAACCGTTTCAAATCCTCGACCTAACAAACTTTGGAACATAATGCCATAAAGAAGTTGCTCATTTCGATTAGGACTGAAGTTACATTCTTCGGCAATGCCTTCCTCACAGTCAGTGGTAGGAATTGTTGCATTATGACAGGACAGTCGTGACTCTTCAGTCCACAAATTTTACACTCTTTGATACTGACATGTCTCCAATATTTGATGAGTAACCATTTGGAACCTTCACGCTCTTCAAAACTTTACAAAATAGCTCTTTCTCATTCTTGTCCATTGAAAAGCATGCAGGGGGCAGATAAACTTTGCTTGTGCCAGGCTGCAATTGAGGGTGAAGTGCACATCTCACGCCTATATCAACCAAGTCTAGCCGAGCTTTTACGCCATCCTTGGATTTCCCTTCCAAACCCAACAAAGTCCTGAGCACATTGTCGCAGACATTTTTCTCGATATGCATTACATCAGGTTGTGCCTCAACAAATTGTGCTTCCAATATGGCAACTCGAAGAATATATACTCGTCTTCTTCCAATTATACGACATATCCTCCTGGCCCGTCTGCCTTGGTCGTTTCTTACCAGTCTGCTTTCCAAGGGAGAAGGTAATACCCTCCAACTGATGTAACACATCGGACCCAGACATTGCAGTTGGAGCACATCCTGACTCTACGTTGCCATCAAAAGAATTTCTATTTTTCCGGAACCTGTGATCCACTGCAAAGAAATGACGGTGCCCCATGTAGCAATGCTTCCTACTTTTAGACAAGTATAAGTGGCAAGTGTCATTGTGGCATGAAGAGCATGATAACTTTCCTTTCGTGCTCCAACCTGACAACATGACATACACTGGAAGTCGCTAATTGTCCAGAGCAATGCCGCACGCATTACAAATGTCTCTTTTTTCGACGCATCATAAGTTGACAACCCATTCTCCCACAAGTCCTTCAACTCCTCGACTAGGGGCCTCATGTAGAAATCAATGACATTTCCTGGCCTGGAGGAATCCGAAATAAGCAAGGACAGAATGAAGTTTGGCTGCTTCATGCAAATCCACGGTGGGTAAGTTTTAGGGAATAAGACATAGGCCATGTGCTGTGAGCAATACTCATCGTCCTAAAAGCAATTTATATTCATGCTTGCATTCCAAAAGACTGATAAAACCCTTGAAAACATCGTGCACTTGACTCAACTTGAAATACCCTTTTTCGTGATTAGAACTTGTTAACCGTGTCATGCTTGTCATGCTTGCATTTTCATAATTTAACATGTTCACATGCCTAGTTGCCGTTCATAGTCCGTCACAACTATACCCTATATGCAGATGGGTATGCCTAGTTGCCGTTCATAGCCCGTCGCAACTAGCATCCATGCGGAATGCGAATGCCTAGTTGCCGTTCATAGCCCGTCGCAACTAGCATCCATGCGGAATGTGTGATGCTATGCTATGCGTGTCATGCCATGCTATGCTATGCGTG
Organism: Tetracentron sinense; assembly: GCA_015143295.1. Taxonomy (NCBI): domain Eukaryota; kingdom Viridiplantae; phylum Streptophyta; class Magnoliopsida; order Trochodendrales; family Trochodendraceae; genus Tetracentron; species Tetracentron sinense. Next base: position 15,748,892 of record CM026560.1, on the reverse strand, counting down.
TCATGCGATGCTATGCATGTCATGCGAGGGGATGGGAGACCTTTTCCCTATGCAATGCATGATTGTCTTGCCCTTGTCAAAAGCGAAGTGAACATATCTTAGGAGATGCCCCACCTCTACGTCTCATACTTAAAACACTCGGTAAATCACGTCATTTCATGCGTGCTCGTGAGATCGTGTGCATACTTGCATTTGGAATTAAATATGGCAATTTGGGGTAAGTCACAAAGCATATCATATAACAATTTAAGCGAGTAATAATCCACGCATTTTAAGAAATGTAAGAAACACACTATCATGAACCCTAACAAATTTCAAGAGCAATTAAACATGGGTTCCCTTAATTTATCATTCATTTTGTTCACCTTGGCATTTCATCAAACATGGGGTGTGTTCATTATTCACTTAAACCTAGATCATGCTTTTCTATGTGGGTTATGCTCACATCACACTTGTATGTTCATTATTAGTACAATGCCCTTTCCCATTCGTTCATTACATCATCCACACGGCATCCATTCGCCAACATCCATCTCCATTCACCATTCATACCACCAATCTCATAACACATATATATGTGAAGGAAAACAAGGAGAAACAAAGGAAAAGGGAAGCTATAACTAGGAGGGTAGTAAGAAGCACCGACCTTGATCAAGTGAGGAAGAAATCCCCCTTTCCAAAACGACCGTGAGTTGCTGCCCTAGCTTGAGGAGAGTGCCCCACACGAGCTTGAGCCGAGACTTGGAGAAAATAGACTTGAGGATGATCTAGGGTCTCAAACCCCTTTGATTTCTCTTCAAAATGGAAACCCTAGGTTTAGGAAAACCTTCTCCTTTCTCTCTATCTCTCAAAAGACTCTAAGGGTTGAGAATGAGCCCTAAAGGCTCGGGCAATCCTATATAAGAAAGGGTATAACACCCGAATGCCGAAAATGCCCTTAGTGAAAATTCTGTAAAACGCGAGGACCGAGCGATCGTGGTTATGACCGATCGATCGGTTGCCTACCGAGCGATCGGTGTTTATGACCGATCGACCGGTCAAAAACTCACTCTCTGGAAAATTTCCCCATACAAACTTTCTGACCGCGCGATAGCTACCGATCGATCGGTTATGAACGATCGATCGCTGACTGGACCGAGCGATCGGTTCTCTGTATGTCTGGACTGTTTGACCATATCTTTTGACTCGCTCGTCGGATTTCGACGATTCAACTTGCGTTGGGTTCGTCTTTCGAAAACGCACATTTCTGACAGTTTCGGAATTTTGAGTTCTCCCTTATTTATTAATTAGACTACAAAAATGGCCAATTAGCTACGAAGGTGCTATTCATTAAGGATGAAAAAGTCCGGGGTGCTACATTCTCCCCCCCTTACAAAAATTTCGTCCCCGAAATTTGGACGATACATACATGCACCAATTCAAAACAAAATTATAAGCCATATGCACAAGTCTATTCAAACAACTCGGGATACTTTGCTTTGACTTCGGCTTCACGCTCCCACGTGGCTTCTTCTCGGGCATGATGTTGCCATTGCACGAGAACCAAAGGGATTGTCTTGTTGCGAAGCACTTGATCTCTCCGATCCAATATGTGAATCGGCTTCTCAACCAACGTGAGATCTTCTCGAATTTCCAACGGTTCCAATTCTAGTACATGCGAAGGGTCCGCAATGTACTTCCGAAGCATAGACACATGGAAGACGTTATGAACTGCGGCCATGTGAGGTGGGAGAGCTACCCTGTAAGCAACCTCACCAACTCGCGTGATAATCTCAAAAGGCCCAACATACCGAGGACTGAGCTTGCCTCGCTTTCCAAATCTCATGATTCCTTTACTAGGAGATACTTTCACAAAAACTTGATCCCCTACTTGAAATTCCAAGTCCCTACGGCGCGTGTCCGCATAACTTTTCTGGCGATCTTGAGCGGCTTTCAATCGATCCCGAATGATCTTAACTGTGTTTGCAGTTTGTTCAATCAATTCTGGACCAAGTAATTCCTTTCTCCTACCTCATCCCAATAGAGAGGAGACCTACAACTCGCCCATACAAGGCCTTAAATGGTGCCATTTGGATACTTGCCTGATAGCTGTTATTGTAGGCGAATTCAACCAAGGCAAATGCTCTTCTCAACTGCCTCTGAAATCCATCATACAAGCCCGAAGCATGTCTTCAATGACTTGGTTCACTCTCTCGGTTTGTCCATCTGTCTGTGGATGAAAAGCGGTGCTGAAATCGAGTCGGGAACCCATAGCTTCCTGAAAGCTTTTCCAGAATCGTGAAGTGAATCTTGGATCCCGATCCGACACAATACTGACAGGCACTCCGTGCAACCTCACCACTTCCTTGATGTACAAAGCAGCTAACTGACTAGAGTTGAAAGTAGTTCGGTAAGGCAAGAAGTGAGCGGACTTCGTCAAACGATCCACTACTACCCATATCGCATCTGAACCCCTTGCCGTCTTTGGCAAGCCAACTATGAAATCCATGGATATGTTCTCCCATTTCCACTCGGGAATCGGAAGGGACTGTAATAGACCTGCGGGCCGCATGTGTTCTGCTTCACCTGTTGACACACCAAGCACCGTGCTACATATTCCGCAACCTCCCTCTTCATATTCCGCCACCAAAAGTGACTCTTGAGGTTCCGGTACATCTTCGTACCCCCTGGATGCACTGTGTACTTCGAACGGTGTGCTTCGTCCAAAATCTCTCTTCGAAGATCTGCATTGGCTGGGACGCACAGTCTTCCCTTGAATGTGATAGCACCCCGACTAGTGAGAGAAAAGTCTTCACTGCCCTTGGCAACTTCCTTGTCTCGGAAAGCCAACAATTCCGCATCCATGGCTTGATATTCTTGGATCAAATCTATAATGTACGGCCGAACCGTAACATTTGCCAAGGTAGGACCACGGACAGAGTTATTCACACTGATGTCCAGATTTGCCAAATCTTCTAGTAGCTTCCATTCTTGAACCAACATGTGTGCTAACAACCCCTGAGGTCTTCTACTCAGAGCATCAGCCACTACATTTGCCTTACCCGGATGGTATTGAATGGTACAATCATAATCCTTCAGAAATTCCATCCAACGCCGTTGCCTTAGATTCAATTCCTTTTGGGAAAAGAGGTACTTGAGGCTCTTGTGGTCCGTATACACATAGAATTCCACCCCGTATAAGTAATGTCGCCAGATCTTGAGTGCAAACACGACTGCGGCAAGCTCTAAGTCGTGCGTGGGGTAATTCTTCTCATGCTCCTTCAATTGCCTTGATGCATATGCAATGACCTTCTTGTGTTGCGTAAGCACACATCCAAGTCCAACGTGTGAGGCATCACTGTACACCTCATACCCAAGAGGTCCGGATGGCACTGTAAGGACAGGAGCTGTAGTAAGCCTCTTCTTCAGTTCCGTGAAACTGATCTCACACTTGTCGCTCCAAACAAACTGCGCATTCTTCCGTGTCAGTGAGTAAGCGGTGCTGCAAGGCTAGAGAAACCCTCTACGAATCTCCTGTAGTAGCCTGCCAGCCCAAGAAAGCTGCGTATCTCAGTAACACTCTTGGGCCTCGCCCAACTCATAACAGCTTCTATCTTCTTCGGATCAACGGAGATGCCTTCCGCGGAAACAACGTGGCCTAGGAATGCCACCTCTTCCAACCAAAACTCACACTTGCTAATTTTGGCGTATAGCTTGTGCTCTCTTAACATTTCCAATGCAAGACGAAGGTCGCGTATGTGATCTTCCCGTGTCTGGGAATAGACCAAAATGTCATCAACAAATACAATCACGCACCGATCTAGGTATGGTCGGAACACCCGGTTCATCAAATCCATAAAGGCTGCCGGCGCGTTCGTGAGACCAAAAGGCATCACCAAGAACTCATAGTGCCCATATCGAGTCCTGAAAGCAGTTTTGGGAACATCTTCCACCTTAATCTTCAACTGGTGATAACCCGATCGAAGATCTATCTTTGAGAAAAATCTTGCTCCCTTCAACTGATCGAACAAGTCGTCAATCCTAGGCAATGGATACCTATTCTTTATAGTGACTTTGTTCAATTGCCGGTAATCGACACACATCCGCATCGAACCATCTTTCTTCTTGACAAACAACACTGGGGCACCCCACGGTGAGACACTTGGTCGAATGAAGCCAAGGCTTTGTAATTCTTCCAACTGAGCCTTTAACTCTTTGAGTTCAATAGGGGCCATTCTATACGGAGCCCTGCAAACAGGAGCTGTGCCTGGTGCAAGCTCGATCATAAACTCAATCTCCCTGTCTGGAGGCAATCCTGGCAACTCCTCTGGAAATACATCCAGGAACTCACTCACAACCGGAATAGTTGATGAGTCCTTTGCCTCGGGGTTAGCTACGCCCAACGCCGCAAAACGAGCAATAGATCTGCTTTTCAACCCGCGAAAGTGGAATGGTTTTCCTTCTACTGGCTTGAAGAGTACCATTTTCTCAAAGCAAGCTACATGCCCATGATGTGCTGCTAACCAATCCATTCCCAATATAACATCAAAGTCTTGGAATCCAAGGACGATGAGATCAACCGCCAACTCGTGGCTTCCAACTTGGACCACACCACTTCTATACACTTTATCTGCCAATACTGTTTTGCCAAGAGGAGTCGAAATGGATACTCCGGTTCTAGCTGACTTGGCTCCCCAGAAAAGCCTTCTGAAAAACTCGGCGAGACAAACGAATGAGTAGACCCGGTATCAATCAACACTCGAGCCAAATACTCATTGACTAGTAGGGTTCCTGAAATTTTTTCTAGTTACGTCAATTCAAGCCTCAACAGTGTATACACGTAAGTAAATATATATATAGCATACCAACTACGTACACAAGGAATAAACATAACACAACAATCACGAATAAGGAAAATAACTCCTAACGCGTACCTTGCACCACATCGTCAGATGCAAGTGCATCACCCTCTGTCAAGGCAAAAACTCGCCCCTGGTTCGCCTGGCGAGACTGAGGTGTAGACCGGGTAGTCTGAGATGACGCCTGATATGATCCTGCTGGGCGTGCTGGTGGCCTAATCCCCTGAGACTGGCCTGGTAAATGCCGGGTAGGGCAATCCCTGATCACGTGGCCCTGGCGACCACAGTGAAAACATCCACCCGATGCTCTTAGGCAATCCCAGCTGGGTGCCATCGGCCGCATGAAGGGCAGGCCTCGTGTGTGCGGTTAGGAGGGGCCTGAGGTGGAGCATATCTCGCCACCTGAGGTGCAACTGGCCATGGGGCCGGGAGAGCCTGAGGTCGAGGTGCCTGTGGCACGTACTGCCGTGGTGCTGGGGCCGCATAAGTCGGCCTCATCGGTGGTGCTGGCCATGTATACTGATAAGGTCCGGTACGATTCCGCCTCTCTGGAGGTGCTGAACTACTGGCTTGGCCTCTCGCCAACTCTCTCTTCTTAGACACTGCTTCAGAATTAGCCTCAACCAATAAGGCCTTATCCACTACTTCGGCGTAAGTGGCGTGCCTGAAAACTGACACTTTTCTCCATGATGACATCCTTGAGCCCTTGCTCAAACCTCCTCGCCTTCATTGCCTCGGTGGCAATCATATGTGTCGCGAAGCGTGATAGCTCCGAGAACTTGGCCTCATAAGCGGCCACAGACATCGAACCTTGCTCAAGGTTGATGAATTCTCTCTCTTTCTTTTCCCGAGCTCCAACCGGGAAATACTTCTTATAGAACGTGTCCTTAAACTCCTCCCAAGTCCAAGGTTGACCCTGCATGGTCAAGTCTCGTGTCCTCAATGCGGACAACCACCAATGGTGGGCTTCACCCTCTAGCATGAAAACTGCCCATGCTACCCTATCCTCCTCTGTAGGCGAGAGGACCGCAAAAATCTTCTCCATCTGGAGGATCCACGCCTCTGCTGCGAGAGGGTCCACACTCCCATGGAAGGATGGAGGCCTCAATCTCCTGAATGCCTCAACTCCAGCTGTACGATGTACTGGAGCTGCGGGCGGTGGAGTAGGTGCCGCTGATGCCGGTATAGTTTGCCGAGCCGCCAGGATGGCGAGTGTCTCAGCAATAGAGCCTAAGACCTGAGAGAGGTCCGGCTGCTCATCCTCATCTCTAGAAGAAGATGAAGCTCTGGTGTGTGGTCCACGACCCCGTGTGCCCCGCCTCATGACTAAAGTCCTGAGGAAAATAGCACCACATGAGTCTCACTTGAAAACACAGTTTATTTCAATGTTGTTTCACAATAATTCGATCTGTATTAGTTGTATAATACTAATATACATCTCATCAAGTAATCAGAGTATTCATCACATTATACTTATACTTTAGTGTTCTAGCGTACCTAGGACCCGTACTTGGTTAAAGCAACCATTTTAGACTAGGACTAAAGTTTAGTCTTACACTTGGAACCAGACTCGCTCCCGACTTACTTCCTTCCTAACTTGTTTCCTAACATATGCTCTTGTCAAGCCGTGGTATAAGATTCTATGTGACCCTAGAGACCTAAAGCCTAAGCTTTGATACCACTTCTGTCGCGACCCAAAACCCACCCTAGGAGTTAGAGTGAATCTTGGACGACTCAATCATGACTTACATGACTTGCTTGACAAACCAACCTGCAAAAAAACCACAGAGCATATACAATAGAGGATATTATAGCGGAAACATAACTATAAAACACAGCGGAAGTCTAACAAACCTCTAAGTATATACATATGGTCCAAGTTTATACAAAAAGTAACCAGAAGCAAGTGCGGACAGACCCGCCAAAATACATGGATATAATCTCTCATCTCACCCACAGCTAATCCACTCAGAATCTACAACCACCTAATGGTAACCCTCTACGGGAGGTTCCTCCAAAGGCTCCTCGACGTACTCCTCCTCCACCCAAGGGCTCGGAGCACAGATATCAAATGGAGCAGCTGCTCCGCCATCACCTGCCGACATAAGAAGTACGGCTGAGCATGGAATACTCAGCGGGTACTAAGCACTAACCAACAGTCATAGCATACAGATAGCATACATAAAGTAGGGAGCAAGTTGCATATATAGAACATGAACAATTTATATCATACAAGGAAGTAAAGCAATTTATATTCATGCTTGCATTCCAAAAGACTGATAAAACCCTTGAAAACATCGTGCACTTGACTCAACTTGAAATACCCTTTTTCGTGATTAGGAACTTGTTAACCGTGTCATGCTTGTCATGCTTGCATTTTCATAATTTAAACATGTTCACATGCCTAGTTGCCGTTCATAGTCCGTCACAACTAGTACCCTATATGCAGATGGGTATGCCTAGTTGCCGTTCATAGCCCGTCGCAACTAGCATCCATGCGGAATGCGAATGCCTAGTGCCGTTCATAGCCCGTCGCAACTAGCATCCATGCGGAATGTGTGATGCTATGCTATGCGTGTCATGCCATGCTATGCTATGCGTGTCATGCGATGCTATGCATGTCATGCGAGGGGATGGGAGACCTTTCCCTATGCAATGCATGATTGTCTTGCCCTTGTCAAAAGCGAAGTGAAACATATCTTAGGAGATGCCCCACCTCTACGTCTCATACTTAAAACATCGGTAAATCACGTCATTTCATGCGTGCTCGTGAGATCGTGTGCATACTTGCATTTGGAATTAAATATGGCAATTTGGGGTAATTCACAAAGCATATCATATAACAATTTAAGCGAGTAATAATCCACGCATTTTAAGAAATGTAAGAAACACACTATCATGAACCCTAACAAATTTCAAGAGCAATTAAGCATGGGTTCCCTTAATTTATCATTTATTTTGTTCACCTTGGCATTTCATCAAACATGGGGTATGTTCATTATTCACTTAAACCTAGATCATGCTTTTCTAGGTGGGTTATGCTCACATCACACTTGTATGTTCATTATTGGTACAATGCCCTTTCCCATTCGTTCATCACATCATCCACACGGCATCCATTCGCCAACATCCAACTCCATTCACCATTCATACCACCAATCTCATAACACATATATATGTGAAGGAAAACAAGAAGAAATAAAGGAAAAGGGAAGCTATAACTAGGAGGGTAGTAAGAAGCACCGACCTTGATCAAGTGAGGAAGAAATCCCCCTTTCCAAAACGACCGTGAGTTGCTGCCCTAGCTTGAGGAGAGTGTCCCACACGAGCTTGAGCCGAGACTTGGAGAAAATAGACTTGAGGATGATCTAGGGTCTCAAACCCCTTTGATTTCTCTTCAAAATGGAAACCCTAGGTTTAGGAAAACCTTCTCCTTTCTCTCTATCTCTCAAAAGACTCTAAGGGTTGAGAATGAGCCCTAAAGGCTCGGGCAATCCTATATAAGAAAGGGTATAACACCCGAATGCCGAAAATGCCCTTAGTGAAAATTCTGTAAAACGCGAGGACCGAGCGATCGGTGGTTATGACCGATCGATCGGTTGCCTACCGAGCGATCGGTGTTTATGACCGATCGACCGGTCAAAAACTCACTCTCTGGAAAATTTCCCCAATACAAACTTTCTGACCGCGCGATAGCTACCGATCGATCGGTTATGAACCGATCGATCGCTGACTGGACCGAGCGATCGGTTCTCTGTATGTCTGGACTGTTTTGACCATATCTTTTGACTCGCTCGTCGGATTTCGACGATTCAACTTGCGTTGGGTTCGTCTTTCGAAAACGCACATTTCTGACATTTCGGAATTTTTGATTTCTCCCTTATTTATTAATTAGACTACAAAAATGGCCAATTAGCTACGAAGGTGCTATTCATTAAGGATGAAAAAGTCCGGGGTGCTACACTCGCTAACCTAACCTTGACATTGCGTGCCTCTGAAGCAAACAAAGGATACTTTTTATCCAAAATTTTTCAAGCTGGTGAGTTTGTAGGATGCTTTAACCTCCCATCCTTAGTTCGATCCTCATCATGCCATCTCATTTCAGAAGCAGTCTTAGACGACATGAACAATCTTTGTAACCTGGGTTTCAACGGGAAGTGACGCAAAATCTTTGCTGGAGTTTTCTTCGTTTTGCCTCCCGATTGATCATCCATTGTCATCCATCTTGATTCACTATAGATGTCAAATACTTGCTTGTTTGTAGAATCTTTCCAATACAACATGCAATCATTGGAACATGCATTGATTCTGTCATAATTAAGTCCCAAGTTGGACATCACCTTTTGGTCTAAAAGTAAGTATTCGGTAGGGTTGACTCCTCAGGGAGTACCTCCCTCAATAATGCAAGCAACAAGGTGAATGATTTGTTGCTCCATCCACTAAGATACTTAATCTGGTACAATCTTACGTTGGAAGACAACTTTGTTTGATTTGGACATCCTAGATACAAAGGCTATCCCGCATCCCTTACCAGTTGGAAAAATCTATCAGACTCAGGATTGGGATCCCGACTATTGGTACCCTCATCTTCGTTTGGTATCCAAAACAAATCGTGCACCAAATCCTCCATCTCATTCTGTCTGTCTTGCACATCATGACTTTGAGGCACTTGGCCAACGGATGTGTGTTGTAATATGTCTTCCCCGTGATAAAACCAGATTTTATAATTTAGGTTAAATCCATAACAGATCATATGGTCGTACGCGTACTCTCTCTTGATAAACCACATTGTTGCATTTGGGACATGGACACCTTATACCACCATTGTTATTAGTCGCTCCACGAGCTAATGAAAACTCTATAAAATGCTTCACTCCTTCTATATATTCCTTTGACACCCTATTTCATAAAAAAAAATGCATTCACAATTGCTTAAGTACTAACACTTTATCAATTGGTGCTTAATAAAAACTTATAGACAAAAAGTACCTTGACATTCCAATCCAACTCCTATCCATGAGATATGCCGTTAGTGTTTTATAGAACCTTTTTCGTTAGTTATTACGAGAAATAGCAAAAATTTATCACATTAGTCAATTACAATAAAAACATGTGTCAACTGTTACAACTTAATTGAATCCAAATTAATGGTCATAAAATCGAAAGTAAAAAAAATATACTTGCAAGTGCATAAGTGACACAATTGATGTATTTGGTGAGCATAGGGTCGGATCCACAGAGATTGACTGTTGTGCAATAAGAATTAAGGAAACGAATTAGAGAGAAGCAGTATAAAATTAGTTTTTCACTCAATGAGAATGGAGCAAAAATCACTGAGAATATAAAGCAAGAGAAAGAGGTCTAAGGCTTCAGGAAAATCAACATTTCCCTCCTTATGCTTAGATTTTGATGAAAACGCATCTAGAATTAAATAAAGATTTAAACTAGATGAAAAATACTACGACAAAACCACTGATTACTATCCAACTGAATAATTACAGCAATTTAAAAAGCATTTTGTATCCAACTTACAAGGGATCCAAGCATTCCATATATCATTAGATCATATGAAATCAAAGAACATGTAGAGAGGAATAATTAACCAAACTAAGAAAATTATTCAATTAAAATCAATAATCATACCATCCACACTGTCCACATAAGTCGGGAAAATCTTCGAATCCCTAACCTTCGAAAGGTGTTTAGCCAACCATGATTGGAGTTGTCATCCTCCTTAATGGTTTACTAAACATTACAATTAAATAACTCAAAGAAAAAGAAGAAGAAATAAAAGCAAAGCAAAACTAAGAAACAAGAGAGAAAAGAGAATGAGAAAAGATCAGAGAGCTCTAAAATCTCTCTCACTTTAAGTTTATATAGACTAAAGGGAAGAAGAGAAGAGAAAATAAGCAAAAGAGAAACTTCTAATTATAAAATTCTAACCAAAATTACACTTCTCTCAACTTGACGAACTGTTTTGATGCCTTAAACGTCCGAATTAGGAGATCTTCGTGAAATACAATTTTGTTCCCCTTTGAGTCTTCTTTTCAAAACATTCAACCGTGTCTTTATCTAACTTTTGAGTCAAAAGTTACGACCAAATTAGTAAGTACTGTCCAGATTAGGAGGGGATCCAGAAAATGCTCCTTCTTTGTTTGGGATTGGTTGCTAAATAATAGCACTCCTCTAGCCATCCACGAAATTTCTTACTTTTCTTGTGGATTTAGTTGACTTCCATTAAACTCCTTACTTGAATTCCAAAATCAACCCAAAATAGAGAGTTCCTGTGACCAAAATAGACTTTCTCCTTTTTTCTGAAATAGAAACATCAATATAGCACACTTCTTCTTTCTAATTCAAAAGAGTTCCTTTTTATGTGAAAATCACATTCATCCATATCTTCCTAAGATTCTCCACCCATGTTGTAGAATCTTTCTATACTTGGTCTTGGGCTTTGGTCTTTAACTTGAGACTTAGCTTCTTAGACTTGGGCTTTAACAAGTGCTTGTAGACTTTGACATTTTTATTTGTGGAACTTGAACTTGGGCTTTTCGACTTTAGCTATCTTGAATCCCGATAGTGGTCTGGGTTAAGACTTTTGCAATAATAAATACACGTAATAAGTCTCTCTTAAGAAAGCTTTGAACGTGACCTTTCCGGACGTGCATGAAGGCATGCAATTGTTCCATAAAAATCAAAGAAAGAGGACAATGCAATGGTGAGAAGAGAATACACCACTTTACGTGTAAACTTGAAAAATATATGCCAAAAAAGTTTGATAATGCTAATTTAAATGAGGGTAATCAAGCAAAATTAAGCACTTATCAACACTCCAAACTAGCATTTTGCTAGTCCTCGAGCAAAAAGAATGTGAAGAAGCAATATCAAAGTATCATCATTTCAATTCCATGAGACAACTAAAAAACTTTCATCGTGCAAAATAACCAAGATTTTTTAAAGAATCTTAGTTCATCTCTCAATAGCATCACCCAATTGTGACAATGATTTCAACTTAGATTGAAGGGGCAGAATACAATCAATCAATTAATCAGGATAATAATTGTAAAGCATGACTGACAATCCTCCTTCTTTTCAAAATAGTTGAAGAAGAAAAAAATTACTCATAATAAACTTCTTCATGTGACACATTCTAATCAAAACATCAAATTTAGAATTATTAGGGCACTGGTTTTCATAATATTTAAGCCATATATTCCAGCACTCTAAATAAAGTCCAAATCACTAAGTCACCATTTAGAAAATTTTGAGTGCATGTGCAGTCTGAGAAATATCCAAAGTATTGGTTTTCTTAAGTAGAGTCAACTTTTTAATTACCACAGAATGGTTGGGTTTGCCTAAGGATCCGATTAAAAAGTAAGTTAATCTGTCCAGGATCACGAAAGTTGTGGATATTCACCTTAATACCTCATGGGCTTTATCTGTGATATTCGAGTTTGTTCGCTTTTTTATAATGACGGCTTTCACCCAACTTGTTTTAACAAGGTTATAGAAAAACAAACTGATATTTCAACATTGAGAGTGCATTTTTGAATTTTCATGTCCTTTTTCTTTCTTTCTTTTTCCATTTTTTTTTCAAAGACCTAACAAGAGGTAGCCCTTTTCAAAGTACCTGGTCTAATTCACTGGTTTCTTTCTATGACTTCATCATAACCCAGTTCTATTTTTCTTCTTACCAACAAATCAAGTGATCAAGATAGTCATAGTTCATCAGACTTGGTTTCTCTCTACATTCCAGAAAATTATCAAGTCAACAACTACCAAATTCAACCTAGCTCCAGATATTGAGTCAAATGTGTAGTGAAAATTCATAAATTTCAGCAATTTATAAAATTCACAAATTGAGAATTAGTAACAAAGACTTTTTGTTGTAAACAGCTAGAATTGAGCTTCTTAAAGATTTTCATCGTGTGCCTTTATAATCCAAAATTCAATAGCTCACTAGATAGAAGACAAAGAAGAAATAAAAAGTAGCCAAGATAGAAACACAATTTTTGTTTTTGTTTTTTTGTTTTTGTAAAGGAGGAATGCAATGGTCTACTATTAGCAGAGATTGTCCCAACAATAAAGCACAAAACTACACCTCAACCTAATCGAACATTGTCCTCAATGTTTCAAAAATAGAGATTTACATGAAATATAACATTGAGAGTGTAGAACCCCGGAATTTAGGTTTATTGTTCATGTGAATAGTTCTGTGAATTGTGTGTGAATAGTGCTATGAATAGTGACTTCAAGGCCTAAAGCTTTAATGAAATTATGGGTTCATGTTTTATAATGAAAGAAGGTTTTGAATGAAATTATGGGTTCATGTTTTATAATGAAAGGAGGTTTTGAATGAATCAAAATATGTATGAAAAGTGTTTTTGAGGGTTAGGGATAAATGACAGATGAGAGTATAAGATACTCCATTTTCAAACTAGTCAGCTTTAAGGGCAATTTGGTCCATGAATAAAGAAGAATTATAAATTTTGCAAAACATGAAAGTTGTTTCCCTTTGAAATAGGAATCTAACTCAAGTTAAATCGTCAAAATCCGATAAGCTAGTCAAAAGTTATGGTCAAAATACCAAAGTGGGAAAAATCCAATCCTATCACAGCATCACTAGTCGACGAGTGAGCATCACTTGCTTTTAGCTTCCCCTTTCTACGAGTGTTCGGTTCCAAGCTAAGATGCCTTCCGAATCTCTATTAGTAGTGGAGCTGAGGATAGGGGTATAGCTAACGTTCGCTTGTCCATCCTTTAGGTCTGTATCTGATCCGATGGGATCTAGGTAAATAGGTCTATACAGAGTAGCCACCTATCACCTATCTTTGTAGATAACTGCTTTTTTACTATAATAGGTGGTGGATGAAGAAAGGGGCTCTAAGCCCTTAGTAGCACGCACAATGGTGAGACCTTTCTTTCCTTCCTCTTTCTCCCCTCAGAATGGATACTGTACAAGAGTTGGCTGGCTTCCACAAAACATGGCAGCAAAGCTCCAGAGGTTTTGAGCAGTTAAGAAAGAATGAGGAACCACATCGGCTTGAATCAGACCCCAAACATGCTGCAACCTTTGGACAGACAGAACTCGAACCAGACCGAACTCGACAAAGTGAGTTCTCTTCCCCGATCTGGTTGATTGCCTTGCTTGTCTAGTGTCACAGTTGTTGATTCGCAATCGGTTGGATCGACGAAGGGAAGGATTGCATAAGAACTCTCGGCCCAAGAAGTCCATAAGAAATTCAAAGAAAAAAAGAGCTTGAGCAACGGTGCTAGTTAGTTGCTACCCGGAACCTGACTTTGTTCAGGTCTCAACGTCTGCCTAGTCGACGAGTGAGCATCACTGATCGACGAGTCAGCCCCAAAACAGCCAAAAACGACCTTGTAATAGCCCAGAACTCTGCCACCGATCTTGGGAGATATTTTGGGATATTTTGCAACGGTTAATTTGGTTTTTTGGCACACTTTAGCCTATAAATAGAAGGGATTTTGTGGGTATGGATTTACGTAAACCTAAAGCATAGATTTTGAGGATTTTTGGAAGTGAAGAAGAAGAAGAAAACTCTGATTTCTCAAAGCTTTCTTCTCAGACCAAAGTGGAGCTCAATCCTTGCTTCTAAGGTTTGTATTTTGCTATTTTTAGTGTTTTTGAGCTTGGATTTTCTAGCCAAGGTGATTCTCAAGTTCTGAAATCAAAAGAGGGGTTTTTGGTTTATTTTCCAATTAAGGTTCAGGCTTCTCAAAGCTTCAACCAAGTTTCCTCAAGCTTGATTTTGATCCACAGAATTGTAAAGACTTCCTTTTAAGGTAGATATAATCTATTATCTAGCCTTGTTATGAATTCTTTATGACTTCCCTTTGTTATTCACTATATGATGTTTCCTACAAAAAGTAATCCTCTATGTTTAAGAAAGTCTAGATTTCTATGATGCATGATACTTTATGCATATGTCTCAATGCTATTAAGGTATTTTATGATTTCCATGATACTCACAAGAGCTATGTGCTATGTTTAAGATCTTCTAAGTCTAACATGATACACTAAGTTCTCACATGTTATATTCTATGTTTTCAAAGGATTATGTTATTATGTCAAAAGGTTTAGTCTCGCATGAATCGAATTTCTCATAAGTTGGATGTTTCAAAATTCATAAGAAATGTTTAAGGAAACCTCATAGGAACTCACAAGTGATTTTGCAGGATCATAGATGCTCACAAGTATCTCAAAAGCTCATTCATATCTCACAAGGCATCATTCATATCTCTCAAGGCATTCATATCTCACAAGGCATCATTCATATCTCTCAAGGCATTCATATCTCACAAGACATCATGCATATCTCAGAAGGCATCATATGTGGCTCACACGACTCATAAGAACTCATAAGCATTTTTAAGAACTCATAAGTGATTAATTTACGCATGACCTCATAAGATATGTTTTGTTTTCTCCGAAAACTCAAAAGATAAGGTTTAAAAAGTTATGCACTTGTAAAAGTATGATTTCCAAGTTCGGTTTAAAGCATGAAATATGAATTGTCAATTCTCGATGTGCTTGCATGATATTGTTGCCTTATAACACTGCTAGCTAGTAGTTTGTAGAGTATTCCATACTCAGCCAAATTATTGACTTCAGTAGGTTTTGCGGATGCACATTCTCTTGAGCCTTGGATAGAGGAGTACTACAAGCCGGAGCCTGCTATGGATCACTACTAGGATGATGGAGCTCTAGATAGGGGGCCCTATCTAGACTATTGTTTAGTGATGTGAAGGAGAGGGTCATGTATTTTTAAAGTGGGGAATGTCCACTTTAAACTTTATATTTTGTATAATCTGTTGGTTCAGACTTGGAATACAAATCACAGGTTTATGTTTGTTAGAATCTTGCTTCCACTATGTATTTGCCTTGTGTGTTTTCACAGGATGGTTTTGATATGATAAGTCACAAGCTAAAGTATCCCTTACTCCTAGGGAGTATTTTGGGTCACGACAGACTTGGTATCAGGAGTTAGGCATTAGAATCAGAGGGACTTAAGGGTGTTCTTTGAGTTGAACTTAGAACTCAGATGAATCCTACCTTATATGTTGATACTACGACAAGATTAGTATCAATACTTAGGAATTTGAATCCCTAGGGTTAAGGTTGTTCTTCGAGGAAAACATATCTCCTTCGAATTTGAGTTTGTTCTCATTGTAGGTTGAGATAGCAACATAGTGGGTGTCAAGCTAAGGGAATTTGGTTTCCTTGGGCTAGGTTGTCTTCTAAGCGGAGCAAAAGTTAGGAGTCGTATTCCAAGTATAGACTAATATTTAGTCTTAGTCTTAAGTCGGTTAATGTCTTAACTAAACATGAGAACTTAGCATCGTTAGGAAACCAAGTTATATGATTATACTATTATGTGTATACCTTGATGTATACTATGCGCTTATATAAGCGAGATATGCTCGTTGAATTGCTATGTTCAAAGAGCTTGATTTTTCGTTAAACTTATGCTTCGCTCTTGTCATCAGTATTTGATCATGAGGCATGGCATCCGAGGTAGAGGGTATCAGACCCGAGGGAACGGTGGTGAGATTTCAGTGGGAGATGAGCAGCTAGACTTGACTTAGATCCTTGGGGCTATAGCAGTGGCTATGGCTATGCTTGCAGACAGGGCTAATACTCCTGTTGTGGCTGCTGCACCTACACCTCCTCCTGTACCCACACAGTAGGACTTGAAGCGTTCAGGAGATTAAGGCCTCCTACCTTCTATGGGACTCTTGATCCCACAGCTGCAGAAACATGGATCATGCAACTGGAGAAGACTTTCACGTTGCTCCACTATACTGATGAGCAACGCGTTGAGTGGGCTTCCTTCATGATGGAAGATGAAGCCGAGCACTGGTGGAGAGCTGCTTAGAGGCAGAGGGATAGCGCGAAGGCAGGGCCCTGGACATGGGGAGAGTTTTTGGATACGTTCTATGAGCAGTACTTCCCCAGGTTTATCAGGGAATAGAAGGAGAGAGAATTTATGCTTTTGGAGCAGGGGGAGATGAGCGTAGCTACGTATGAGGCTAAGTTCATCAACTTGTCGAGATTTTCTCCACATATGATTGCTACGGAGGGTATGCGGGTCAGAAAGTTCGAGACGCGGTTGAAATCTTCCATTCGAGATTGAGTTTCCATTCTCCAGGTAGAAACCTGGAAGGATATATTGGGCAAGGCAAGGATTGCCGAGAGGAATTCAGAGGAGTTTCTCAGGAGGAGAGACAATATTCTAGGAAGAGGCATGTCTAAAGGACAGTTCAGTGGCTCAGCATCGCCTAAGAAGAGGGCTAGGACTGCTCCCTTTCAGATTTTTTCACCTACACAGGCTCAGTGGCCTCATTTTGTTCCACAAACACCTCGCTCCACTATGACGCAAGCCACTAGATATGTGTTAGCCGCATCCTCAGCATTTTCATTGGAGGCTTGCACATCTTTTCGCAAGAGGCACAAGGTTGGAGAGTGCTGTAGACTCTTTGGTGGTTGCTTCCATTGTGGCGCTCTAGGACACATGATCAAAGATTGCTCGTAGAAGGAGATGTAACCAGCCAAGTCTCAGGGAAGTAGGCCCCCAGTTTGACAAGCCACACAACAGGGTCTTCTCAGACTTACAGACCACTTCAACCCACCCAACCGCCTCAACAAGTGAGTTAGGGTAGAGCCTTCGCCTTATCTGGGAGAGACGTACATGCATCTGAGGATGTTGTGCAAGGTATGCTCAATTCAAAGTTGTTAAACTATAAATTATCGATAGATGTGATATATGTTGCTATGTGTGTAAGAACATACTACTTATATTCTATGGATGTTGTTATACGTTGCTTGACTTAGTTATGGATAGTAAAGTGTGGAAAAAGTATCCCCGCTTGATTTATGTCATCCTAATTCCACCGACGAAATTCTTGTAGGGGGGGAGGATGTAGAACCCCGGAATTTAGGGTCACTATTCATGTGAATAGTGCCTTCAAGGCCTAAAGCTTTAATGAAATTGTGGGTTCATGTTTTATAATGAAAGGAGGTTTTGAATGAATCAAAATATGTATGAAAAATGTTTTTGCGGGTTAGGGATAAATAAAAAGTGAGAGTATAACATACACCAAGTGTCAAAGAAAGGGATGCCTAAACATACCCTCAAATTTAAAGAGCTCTAGAGTTCTCGCCGCTGATCAAAATTGAGTGATTCTTGAATATTTGGAAAGATATCGAAACCCTCTTTGAGGTTCATATTTATCACTTTTTCAGATTTTGAGTTGAGGTTGGGTCAAACGTCAGATTTCTGGAAACGAGTCTACTGAAAATCTGGGTTGCTGAAATCCATTTTCAGACCAGTCAGCTTTAAGGGTAATTTGGTCCATGAATAAGAAGAATTAGAAATTTTGCAAAACATGAAAGTTGTTCCCCTTTGAAAGATGAATCTAACTCAAGTTGAATCGTCAAAATCCGATAAGCGAGTCAAAAGTTATGGTCAAAATACCAAAACGGAAAAAACCCAGTCCTGTCACAGCATCACTAGTCGACGAGTGAGCATCACTCGTTGACGAGTCAGCCCTGAAACGGCAAAAAACGACCCTGTAACAGAAGTCTTCCACCGACCTTGGGAGATATTTTGAGATATTTTGCAAAGGTTAATTTGGGTTTTTGGCACCCTTTAGCCTAGAAATAGAAAGGATTTCGTGGGTATGGATTTATCCAAACCGAAAGCATAAATTTTGAGGATTTTTGGAAGAGAAGAAGAAGAAGAAAATTCTGATTTCTCAAAGAGTTCTTCTCAGACCAAAGTGAAGCTCAATCATTGCTTCTAAGATTTGTACTTTGCTATTTTTAGTGTTTTAGAGCTTGAGTTTTCTACCAAAGGTGATTCTCAAGTTCTGAAATCAAAAGAGGGGTTTTTGGTTTTTTTTCCAATTAAGGTTTAGGCTTCTCAAAGCTTCAACCATGTTTCCCCAAGCTTGATTCTGATCCACAGAATTTTAAAGACTTCCTTTTAAGTTAGATATAATCTACTATCTAGCCTTGTTACGAATTCTCTATGACTTCCCTTTGTTATTCACTATATGATGTTTCCTATAAAAAGTAATCCTCTATGTTTAAGAAAGTCTAGATTTCTATGATGCATGATACTTTATGCATATGTCTAAATGCTATTAAGGTATTTTATTATTTTCATGATACTCACAAGAGCTATGTGCTATGTTTAAGATCTTCCAAGTCTAACATGATACTCAAAGTTCTCACATGTTATATTCCAAGTTTTCAAAGGATTATGTTATTATGTCAACAGGTTTAGTCTCGCATGAATCGGATTTCTCATAAGTTGGATGTTTCAAAATTCATAAGAAATGTTTAAGGAAACCTCATAGGAACTCACAAGTATCTCAAAAGCTCATTCATATCTCACAACGCATCATTCATATCTCTCAAGGCATTCATATCCCACAAGGCATCATTCATATCTCTCAAGGCATTCATATCTCACAAGGCATCATGCATATCCCACAAGGCATCATATGTGGCTCACACGACTCATAAGAACTCATAAGCATTTTTAAGATCTCATAAGCGATTAATTTACACACGACCTCATAAGATACGTTTTGTTTTTTGCGAAAGCTCAAAAGATAAGGTTTAAAAAGCTATGCACTTGTAAAAGTATGATTTTCAAGTTTGGTTTAAAGCATGAAATATGAATTGTTAATTCTCGATGTGCTCGCATGATCTTGTTGCCTTATAACATTGTTAGCTAGTAGTTTATACCCACTGAGTATTCAATGCTCAGTTGAATTGTTGACTTCGGTAGGTTTTACAGATACACATGCTCCTGAGCCTTGGATAGAGGCGGAGTAGTACGAGCCGGAGCCTATTATGGATCACTACCAAGATGATGGAGCTCTAGATAGGGGGCCCTATCTAGACTATTGTTGAGTGATGTGAGGGAAATGGTCATGTATTTTGAAAGTGGGGAATGTCCACTTTAAACTTTATATTTTGTATAATCTGTAGGTTCAGGCTTGAAATACAAATCACAGGTTTATGTTAGTTAGAATCTTGCTTTCGCTATGTATTTGCCTTGTGTGTTTTCACAGGATGGTTTTGATATGATAAGTCACGAGCTAAAGTATCCCTAACTCCTAGGGGTTGTTTTGGGTCGCAACAGAGAGGTCAAAAAGAGATAGAGGGCATGTAACATCATAGGGATATGAACTAATCAATCAAACTAAAAGAGAAAATAAAGCAAGTAAAAACAAACAAAAAAATCATAATATACACAGAAATCCTTCTCAAGTGAGAGAAAGGATCAATCAGGATAAACAGGATCTTTCAGAGTTGTGGACTCAACATCCGAGGGTGAAATTCTCCAAAAACGGTTTCAATTGTTGACCATTAACTTTAAAAATATTACCATTTTCAGGATTCTCAATCTTTACAATTCCATAAGGATAGACAGTTTTCACAATGAAAGGAACGGTCCAACGAGATCGAAGTTTATTAGGAAATATATGCAAACGAGAAGTATACAAAAGAACTTTTTGAGAAGGCTCAAAAGATTTTCGAAGAATAATTTTATCATGAAAAGCCTTCATTCTTTCCTTTTAAATTTTGGCACTCTCATAAGCATCATGTCGGATTTCTTCCAGCTCATCCAATTGGAGTTTACGAAGCGAGCCTGCTTTCTCCAAATCAAAATTGATTGTCTTTATTGCCCAGTAAGCCTTGTGTTCCAATTCAACGGGCAAGTGACAAGCTCTTCCAAAGACAAGTTGATATTGAGACATTCCAATCGGGGTTTTGAAAGCAGTACGGTAAGCTCATTGTGCATCGGTTAGTTATAATGACCAATCCTTACGATCTGGATTTACCATTTTTTGTAAAATACTTTTAATCTCTGGATCGGATATTTCCACTTGTCCACTTGTTTGTGGGTGATAAGGGGTAGAGACTTTATGGGTTATCCCATATTTTTTCATCAAGGCCTCAAAAGGCCGATTATAGAAGGGTGTACCCCCATCACTGATAATGGCTCAAGGTGTTCCAAACCTTGATAAAACATTTTCTTTTAAAAATCATAGGACCGTTTTATGGTCATTGGTTTTGCTTGGAACGACCTCAATCCATTTTGACACATAATCAACGGCTACTAAGATATAAAGATACCTAAAAGAAGGAGGGAATGATCCCATGAAATTGATGCCCCAACAGTCAAAGACTTCAATAATCAAAATTGGGTTGAGAGGCATCATATTTAGATGGGAGATTCTTCCTAATTTTTGGCAGCGCTTGCATGCTTAGCAAAACTCATGAGTGCCCTTAAAAAGAGTTGGCCAATAAAAACCACATTGCAGATTTTTTACGGTAGTCTTTTTGGCTGAAAAATGACCACTACATGCTTCAGAGTGACAAAAGGAGATGACATTTATGTGTTCAGAATCAGGCACACTTCTCTTAATAATTTGATCATAACAATATTTAAATAGATAAGGATCATCCTAGAAAAATCTATATACCTCGGTCAAAATTTCTTCTTATCTTGTTATTTTCAATGAATATGAAGGTTACTTGTAACAAAATAATTCACAATATCCACAAACCAAGGTAATTGGGAGACAACAAAAAGTTGCTCATTGGGAAACATGTCTTTGATCGGGATTGTCTCCAAGGAATCAGAGAGCACAAGACGGGATAAATGATCAGCCACTACATTTTTGTAAAGTCCATGTTTTTTTATGTCGGCATATTTTGGTGTTAAAACAAGTAAGTTTAAGTATCTAGGTGTGTGTCTTGTGTCATTGACTTCAAGCATCCACGACAAGTGAAGTTGAAGACCAAAGAAGACCCGTTGAAGACTCGGTTGATCATTTCCTTCATAGGATGGTAAGTGACCTAGATACCATACTACCATAGGTGGTAATTGACTTAGAATAAACCTAACATGATACCTTAGGTGGTAAGTGACCTAGACTAATCATACGGACCCTAGATGATTAGATATGCAGTACAAAATAAGCTAAAAATTCTGAAATTTTTCAAAAAACTAAGGTTGCTTGTAGGTGGCATATTTCCCAATCCGTAGCTTGGATTTTACTCCATAATATATCAAATCGACCGTGTTGAAAAGTTCTATAACTTTTGTGAAGGGAGTGAGGTCTGAAAATGAATTTTTAATATCAGGTTGTCACCTCAAGGTCGACCCTGAATAGCCAAACATTTGTATGGTGCAAATGGGTAGAGAGTGAAAATTTCCAGGGTCGACCCTGGGGGACCTTTCGATCAACTAAAGTGGCATGTTGGGTTGACCCAAGTGACTCCCAGGGTCGACCCTGATATGGGAATTTTTCCAAATCCGGTTTTTTGCTTGCCTCTTTGGTTTTTAATCACTTTTAGCAACTTCCAAACATTGTTGTGGTTCCCTATAAAGTGTGAACCCTTCTAGTTCGTGGGGCTCATCTTTGGGGGAGTATAGAAAGTGTTTTTCACTATCTCTAGAGTTAATAAAAACTCTATTTTTCATTGTCTCTCCTCCCTTTTGAGAATCGTTTTTCCATCCTAGTTTTGGAAGCGAATGCTTCATTCTAGCTTGCTTGGACTTTCCCATTGATGAAGTCCATCTAGGAGTTGATTTTAATCAAACCATCAACCCGTTCTAGATAGAACAACTTGGCCAGAGTGTTCTAAAGCCTTTGCAAAGGAGATCGATCTGAGAAGGATCGTGGTACTGTGATTTGGTTGGTGGAATCCGAAGCCGTCATTGACGGAGATCGATCGAAAGATCGTGGACTGTTTTCGAGACACAAAGAGAAGTACAAGCGGTTGCGGTTGATCACGAGACTTGAGAGTACGTGATTACTTTTTGAGGTTTAGAGGACTGAGAACTGAAGGATCGTAGTGTCGAGTCCAAAGGAGTAAAGTTCGAGTCTTGCAAGTTCTTGTTTACTTTGTCTTAGTGGATTCTCATGGTTGGACTAGGTCCCGTGGTTCTTCCCGGAAGGGTTTCCACATAAAAATCCTTGTGTTGTGGTTTGCTTGGTTTTCTATTTCCGCACTTAAATTTTATCATCCCTTAAGTTAATAACTTAATTGTTAAAACATTAGAAATGGTAGATAGACTTATAGGAAGCCCTAACCATCCTCTTGACTTTGTGAGTTCTCAACTCAAACCTTAGTTTTGAGGTTCACTGAATATTTTTTTTTCCAATTTTCTACTCCTTTCTTATCTTTAATTTCTACGTCAAATTCCTAGAGTAGGAGGATCCAACGAAGGAGTCTTGGCTTAGCATCCTTCTTAAAAAGAATGTACTTTAAAGCTACATGGTCAGTGAAAATAATAATTCGGGATCCAATCAAGTAAGATTGGAACTTGTCAAGTACAAAGACTACGGCTAGGATTTCTTTTTCAGTAGTAGAATAGTTCATCTGAGCACTGTTCAAGTCCTACTTGCATAGTAAATGACACAAGGCTTCTTATCCTTACGTTGCCCTAACACGGCCCCAACTGCATAATCACTAGCATCACACATGATCTCAAAGGGTAAACTCTAATAAGTTGGTTGCATAATAGGAGCAGAAGTCAACATGCCTTTCAGCTGCAAAAGCTTCCTGGCAAGCTTTAGTCCACTCGAATGAGTTTTCCTTTGATAGAAGGTTATACAATGGTCTAGATATTGCACTAAAGTCTTTAATAAACCTTCTGTAAAATCCTGCATGGCCTAGAAAAGATCTAATGTCCTTAATGGTCTTTGGGGTGGGCAAATTGGCTATCAAATCAATTTTGACTCTATCCACTTCGATTCCTTGAGAGGAGACAATGTGGCCATGCACGATCCCTTTAGAGACCATAAAATGACACTTCTCCCAATTCAGAATGAGGTTTTTCTCCTCACATCTAATCAAAACATTCTTTAAATTACACAGACAATCATTAAAAGAATCACCAAACATAGAAAAATCATCCATAAACACTTCAAGAAAATGCTCTACCATATTGCTAAATATACCCAACATGCATCTTTGGAATGTGGCAGGTGCATTACACAACCCAAATGGCATCCTTCGGTAATCAAAAGTGTTGAATGGACATGTAAAATTGGTTTTTTCTTGGTCCTCAGGTGCAATTTCTATCTGATTATATCTAGAGTACCCATCTAGGAAACAGTAAAATTTATGACCAGTTACTTTTCTAAAATTTGGTCCATGAAGGGCAAAGGGAAATGGTCTTTCCTAGTCACTGAGTTCAACTTCCTATAGTCAATGCACACACGCCAACCAGTTGTGACTCTAGTTGGGATTAATTCATCATTAGCATCCTTAACTATAGTTATACTAGATTTCTTAGGTACCACTTGGGTAGGACTTACCCACTGACTATCAGAAATAAGATATATGATCCCTACATCCAAAAGTTTGAGGACCTCTGCTCTAACCACATCTTTCATATTGAGATTCAGCCTGCATTGCATCTCTCTAGAGGGTTTAGCATTATTCTCCAAATATATCATATGGGTACAAATTAAATGGCTGATTCCCTTAATATCAGCTATGGTCCACCCTATTGCACCTTTGTGTTCTTTAAGAACATCAATTAATTTTTCTTCCTAAGTCTCATTCAATTGTGAGGAGATGACCACTGGGAATGTCTTTGCTTTGCCCAGGAATGCATATTTGAGCTCAGCTAGCAAAGGTTTCAACTCAAGCTTTGGTGTTTGGATACTTGACAGGAGGGGCAGGGTATCGCGAGGTGGCAATTCCTTAAAAAGTGATCTCCACTTGTTAGTATCCAACACCGGAACAGATTCCAACAAAGAGTTTACAAAATTAATTAAAATGCCCTCATCAAAATCATCAAAATGTGCTATACAAGCTTCTAGAGGATCAGAAAAAGAAGATTGAAGAAATTTGTCGTGCATAAGAGTTTCAATTAAGTTTGCCCCATGTACATCATCATCATCCCTAGGTTGTTTGCAGATATTAAAAATATTTAATTCCAAAGTCATATTGCCAAACGAGAGTTTCATTACATCATTCCTGCAATTGATTAAAGCATTGGAGGTTGCAAGGAATGGGCGGCCTAAAATGACAAGAATTTGAGTACATGCATTCAATAAGGGTTGTGTGTCCAAGACAATGAAATCAACAGGAAAATAGAATTTGTCTACTTGGACCAACACATCCTCAACTACCCCTCTCGCTATTTTCATTGAACGGTCAGCAAGTTGGAGTGTTACCTTAGTGGGCTTTAGCTCACTAAGACCCAACTGCTCACACACCGAGTAGGGTAAGAGGTTAACACTAGCCCCAAGGTGCAGCAAGGCTTACTCTATCCTGAAGTTCCCAATAATACAAGAAATTGTTGGGCACCCTAGATCTTTGTATTTGGGTGGGGTATTATGTTGAATGATTGCACTCACTTGTTCTATCAAGAAATTTTTCTTTTGTACATTAAGCCTATGCTTGACTGTACATAAATCTTTTAAGAACTTGACATATGATGAAATTTGTTTGATAGCATCTAACAAGGGGATGTTGATCTTCACTTGTTTGAACATTTCTAAAATATTAGCAGTCTGGACTAACTTTTGAGGAGGTTGTAACCTGTGGGGAAAAGGAGCAGGTATCAGACATTGCAAAGCCATATCAGATTTGGACTTAACAGTTCATCATCACTCTTTGATTTTAAAGATTTCTCAAGTTTGTGAACCTTCTTTGGAATATCGTTATCAATTATTTTTCTATTTCATAAAGTGGTAATGGACTTGGTATGTTCCACTTGGAAATCTGAAGAATTTGAATTACTTACCTTAAATTGACCTTTAGGATTTGGTTAAGGTTGAGCAGGAAATTTTCCATTTTCTTGAATCCTCAACGAAGAGGTCAACTCTTTGACAGAATTCTTCAGATCATTGATAGCTTGCATTGTCTGATTATTAATGTTTGTTTGACCTTGCATGAATTGTTGCAACGTCTCCTCAAGGGTCTTCTTATATGGAGGCACATAAGGAGTATGAGTGGAAGGCCCTTGAGGAGGATTGTTTGCAGTAGGACCAGTTTTTCAACTAAAGTTGGGATGGTTCCTCCAACTAGGATTTTATTTTTCGAGTAGGGAGAAGGAAAAGGCCTTTATAGGTGCTCATGACATTTGCTTGATCATGCAACACCTCTTGAAAAGCTGGGATTGTAGCACAATCCTGAGTTCGGTGTATATTAGTCTCGCATATACCACAAACATTTTCCACTTTTTCAGTGGCCTTAATTGAGTTTACTTTCATAAGTTTCATGGCTACTACTTTTCTGGTCAAACTGGCAATTTTGGCATTCACATCATTATTCTCTTCTTTCAGGAGGTACATACCTCCCTTAGTCATGACATTAGGCTTGGTCTTATTGGACCAATCAGATCTATCAGTGTTATTCCAAGATTGAGCATTTTTAGCTAATTGGTCAAAATAATCCCAAGTCTCTTCGGGATCTTTATTTAAAAACTCACCATTGCACATCATCTCTACAAACTAACGCATTTGAGAAGTTAAACCTTCATAGAAAAAACTAACGGTATGCCATGTCTCGTAGCCATGATGGGGGCAAGTCAATAATAATTCTTTGAAACGTTGCCAACATTGGGAAAAAGTTTCATTCTCCTTTTGGGAGAAATTCATGATATTCCACCTGAGAGTATTAGTCTAATGGGTAGGGAAGAATTTTTTCAAAAACTCTCTAGTCAATTCTTGCCATGTGCCAATGGATCTTGGCTTTAGAGAATTAAGCCAATTTTGGCCTTCTCTTTTAAAGAGAAAGGGAACAATTTTAACCTAACCACATCATCACTAACATTTTGATTACGCAAGGTTGCACAGACCTCATCAAATTCTTTCAAGTGTAGGTAAGGCCTTTTTGAGTTTAAGCCATGAAACTTAGGAAGTAATTGAATTACTCCCGGTTTTAAATCAAAAGTATTTGCATTAGTGGGATAAACTATACAAGACGGAGACCTAGTTCTTGTTGGTTGCAAATATTCACGCAAGGTTAGCATTGGTAGATTATTATGAACTCCATTATCCTCCTGATCACTTTCATTGTTAGTCATAGTGTCTGATGAATAAGAATGATCAGAATCTTCAAACAAGTTATTAGACAAGTCTTTAATCTCAAAGTCTGTTCTCCTCAAGCGGCTTGTGTGATCTCGGTTCCATGTGATCATACAAATGAGAGAACTCAAAGGGAAAGTCAGGGATTCAAACAAGAATGCATGCACCTCCTACAAGTCTTCTATACGAACAACCTAACATGAGGGGGCGACAGACGAGACACGTATACAGAGTATACGCCGAGCATCTCCACTAGGTTGTGAGTTGACAGTAGATGTAAAATAAGTAGGAGAATAACGAAAGTGAAGGAGTGAGTTTACTAGAAGCGAATAAATTCACAAGCTTAGGCAAAGCAATGCCTGTTACTAAGTAGGCAAGCAATAAACGTACCTGTTTTACACAAGCAATATCAATCTACTTAATTACCTACCGTGGGAGGGTGCACGGAGTTCCAACCTTCCACCTATATTATATATTCCCTTCAAGCAAGTTAATTAACTTCCTGCCCTGGGAGGGTGCACGGAATTCCAACCTTCCACTAAAAAAATGAAAATGAAAATTCAGACTTTTTTTTTTAAAGACAAGTTAGAAGCAAGAAATGTAAAGTTAAATGTTAGAAGTTAGGAGAAAGAAAGAAAAAGTTAGGTGTTATAAGTTAGGAGCAACAAAGTAAAAGTTAAGTGCATAAAATAAATGTTAGAAGGGGATGGGGAATGGGAGAATTTCGTATCCCATGCTCTCGTCACACGTTGCAATCCCAGGCAACAGTGCCAAAAACTTGTTACAACTTAATTTAATCTAAATTAATGGATATAAAATCAAGAGTAAAAATAATATACTTGCAAGTGCACAAGTGATACAATTGATGTATCTGGTGAGCACAGGGTCGGATCTACAGGGATTGACTGTTGTGCAACAAGAATTAAGGAAACAAATTAAAGAGAGAATCAATATAAAATTGGTTTTCTACTCAATGAGAATGAAACAAAAATCACTGAGAATATAAAGTAAGAGAAAGAGGTCTAAGGCTTCAAGATAATCAATCTATCCCTCCTTATGCTTAGATTTGGATGAAAACGCATCTAGAATTAAATAAAGACTTAAACTATTACGATAAAACTACTGAATATTAATCCAACTGAATAATTATAGCAATTTAAAAAGCATTTTGTATCCAACTTACAGGGGATCCAAGCATTCCATATATATTAGATCATATGAAATCAAAGAACATATCGAGAAGAACAATTAACCAAACTAAGAAAATTCTTGAATTAAAATCAATAATCATACCATCCACAACGTCCACATAAGTCAGAAAAAGCTTCGAATCCCTAACCTTAGAAAAGTGTTTAGCCAACCATGATTGGAGTTGTTATCCTCCTTAATGATTTCCTAAACATTAGAATCAAATAACTCAAAGAAAAAGAAGAAGAAATAAAAGTAAAGCAAAACTAAGAAACAAAAGAGAAAAGAGAAAAGAGAAAAGAGAAAAGAGAAAAGAGAATGACAAAAGATCAGAGAGCTCCAAAATCTCTCACTTTAGGTTTATATAAACTAAAGGGAAGAAGAGAAGGGAAAATAAGTAAAAGAGAAACTTCTAATTATAAAATTCCAACCAAAATTGCACTTCCCTCAACTTGACGAACTATTTTGACCCCTTAAACGTCCAAATTAGGAGATTTTTTTTTGAAATACAATTTTGTTTCCCTTTGAGTCTTCTTTTCAAAAAATCCAGCCTTGCCTTAATCAAACTTTTGAGTTAAAAGTTACAACCAAATTAGTAAGTACTGTCCAGATTAGGCGGGAGTCCGGGAAATCCTCCTTTGTTTGGGATTGGTTGCTAAATAATAGCACTCCTCCAGCCATCCACAAAATTTCTTACTTTTCTTGTGGATTTAGTTGACTTCCATTAAATTCCTTACTTGAATTCCAAAATCCACCCAAAATAGAGAGTTCCTGTGACCAAAATAGATTTTCTCCTTTTTTTTTTTTTTTTTTCTGAAATAGAAACATCAATATAGCACACTTCTTCTTTCTAATTCAAGAGAGTTCCATCATTTTTATACAAAAATCACATTCATCCATATCTTCCTAAGATTCTCCATCCATGTTGTAGAATCTTTCTATACTTGGTCTTGGGCTTTGGTCTTTAACTTGAGACTTGGCTTCTTGGACTTGGGCTTTAACAAGTGCTTGTGGACTTTGAAATTTTTATTTCTGGAACTTGAACTTGGGCTTTTGGACTTTAGCTTTCTTGAATCCCGATAGTGGTCTGGGTTAAGACTCCTGCAATAATAAATACACATAATAAGTCTCTATTAAAAAAGCTTTGCACGTGACCTTTTCGGATGCGCATGAAGGCATGCAATTGTTGCATAAAAATCAAAGAAAGAGGACAACACAATGGTGAGAAGAGAATACACCACTTTACGTGTAAACTTGAAAATATATGTTAAAAAAATTTGATAATGCTAATTTAAATGAGGATAATTAAGCAAAATTAAGCACTTATCAGCACCCCCCAACCATTTTTTTTGCTATTCCTCGAGCAAAAAGAATGTGAAGAAGCAATATCAAAGTATCATCATTTCAATTCCATGAGACAACCAGAAAAATTTCATCGCGCAAAATAACCAAGATTTTTTAAAGAATCTCAGTTAATCTCTCAGTAGCATCACCCAATCATGACAATGATTTCAACTTAGATTGAAGGGGCAGAATACAATCAATCAATTAATCAGGATGATAACTGGAAAGCATGACTAATAATCCTCCTTTTTTTCAAAACAATTGAAGAAGAACAAAATTACTCATAATAAACTTCTTCATATGACACATTCTAATCAAGACATCAAATTTAGAATTATTAGGGCACTGGTTTTTATAATATTTAAGCCATATATTCCAGCACTCGAAATAAAGTCCAAATCACTAAGTCACCATTTAGAAAATTTTGAGTGCATGTGCAGTTTGATAGATATCCAAAGTATCGGTTTTCTTAAGCAGAGTCAACTTTTTAATCACCACAGAATGGTTGGGTTTGCCTAAGGATCCGATTCAAAACTAAACTAATCTGTCTAGGATCACGATAGTTGTGGATATTCACCTTAATACCTCATGGGTTTTATCTGTGATATTTAAGTTTATTCGCTTTTTTACAATGACGACTTTCACCCAACTTGTTTTAACAAGGTTGTAGCAAAACAAACTGATATTTCAGCATTGAGAGTGCATTTTTGAATTTTCATGTCATTTTTCTTTCTTTCTGTTTCCATTTTTGAAAACTTTTTTTCTCTTTTCTCTTTTGTTTGTTAGTTTTTCTTTGCTTTTATTTCTTCTTATTTTTCTTTGAGTTATTGATCGGTGCTTAATGTTACACATTTAGGCACCCGAAAGTACACTTGTTAGCTCTTTAGGACTTAATTCTTATAGTTTTTAATTATAATTTATTGTTTTCATTGTTTTTAGGGCTAAGGGGAGAAAAGATCATAATTCTCAAATGATGACAGCTTTCAAGAACTTAGAAGAGCCCAGATGATGAAAGAACTGAAGAAAACAGGAAAATAAATGAAGAAAAAGTATACTGGCCCAAACAGCCCCAGCGCAAATCACCACCGCTCGAGCGGTGGCCCAAACTGCCCGAGCGCTAGCTAGCTCCGCCTGAGCGGAAGTCCGCAGATTTATTTTCCAAATTTTGGCCTTTTTGAAACCCTACTTGCTACCTTATAAAAGAAAACGGGTTGAAGAGTTCAAGGACGATTTTTTTTATCAGAGAAAGAGGATGGAGAAGAGTTTTGGAAGGTCTTGGAGCATGAAATCTTCACCATCGATGGCGGCTACTACTTTTCCCATGAGCAACTAAGCTTCCATCTAGGGTTTTGATGAAAACCTAGCTGAGTAACGTTGTATTTTTTGTATTTCTTTCTAGGGTTCCATTATTTGTAATAGAGATTGCATGACTTGAGGATTGCTTTGGTAATCGATTTTATTGTTCAATTTTCAATCTTAATAAAGCTTTCCTTGTCTTAGGAATTAACTTTGATTTGATTGAGATTCAATCCATAGTTAATGTCTGTGATTTTATTTATGGATGTCATGTAATGGTGCTTCATATACAAGTATGAGAATTCTAAGATGATCTATACCTACGGAAAGACAGATCGTGTCCATAACCCTAGGCTAGTAAATATAATGTGGACGATCTATGCCAACCAAAGATAGATCATACCTAGGATTCTTATACTTGATCTTTTGAAAGAATTTAATTCAGACTTGTAGTCCAATTATTCAAAATCAATTACAAATAATAATCCCTAGATTGAATATAGTTAATAAAGGTTAAGAGGCTAGCGGTGGATTCAATACCCTAGACTTCTTTCTCTAGATTCCTAATCACTTTTATTTGCTTTAATATTTAGAATAATTTTAGAACTTTTAATTAACAACCCAAATCCAATTGTTCACCTTTAAATAAAAAATTCATCTTTATTATTAAGCAATATAACCAGCGCAGTCTTTGAGGTTCGACACCCTCAATACTTGTCACTATGATTAAGAATTAGTACTGCTTTTACGAGGTAATGATCTTAATAGATCAATATTTGGAGCCGTTGCCGAGGACTGCTGGAACGGTTACATTACTTAACTTTGAAGATAAAAAAAAAATTATTATTATTTTTTTAATAAGCAAAGTGTAAATCAACTTACCTTTGAATAATCTTTGTTTTGTAAGTACTAATTCAATAAAAGAAATGAGGGTGTTGTGGCTTGAGACTACTTGAAGTGCTTCAGAAATAGCAAAATTTTAGCTGCAAACCTCATTGAAAGCAAGCACTGTAAGTTCTTACTTATTAAAAGTAGAATTTTGTTACAGTAGAGAATTAGTGTCTGTCAAACTTAGAAGTTTTCCTAGAGAATGGGAGTCTGTCAAACTTAGAAGTTTTCTTGTTAAAGTGTATGCACGGTCGTCGCTCTTGTGATCCTGAGTTAATTCCCATTGACTTAGAGTTAGAGAAAACTCTTAGATCCATTAGAGCATCATTTTGGAATTTTTCTGATCTTAACAGCTTTCATTATTACATAATGGAGGGAGAAGCAGATCAAGTGTTGCCCCAAAACTCTTAAGGAATATTTATTCCAATCACATACACCTCTCCATCATGCATTCGGTTGCCTGAGTTCCTAGAGATCTGCACTACCTTTAAGTTGCAAAACTTTATGGATGATGCTCATAGGTTGCACCTCTTTCCTTGTTCTCTTAAATACAAAGCCAAAGGTTGGCTTAATTCTCGAGAGGCCAACACTATAACAACTTGGGTTCAAATGCAACAAGAGTTTCTGAAAAAGTACTTTCCAATAGGAATGACTAATTAGATTAGGCGAACCATCACAAGTTTCTCTCAACTAGATGGTGAGCAATTCTTTGAGACCTCGGAAAGGTTGAAGGACCTTATTCGTAAGTGTCCACATCATCAAGTGCTGAAATGGCAACTCACTCAATGTTTCTATGACGGTTTGACTGACCATAATCGTCAAATGGTGGATGCCTCTTGTGGTGGCACCTTCATTCTTAAGAATGAGAATGAAGCTTGGGTGCTCTTTAAGAACCTGGATGAAAACTCAATGCAACATGCCACCTCAAGTTGTTCCGAGAGACAAACATCTACCACTTCGCAAAAGAGGGGCATTTCTGAGGTGAATAACCATGTAGATGTCTCTAATAAAGTAGATGCATTATCTCGAAAGTTAGATCAGCTCCTGTCTGTGGGACAAATTCGAACACAACCACCTCAAGATTCATCATCTAATGAGGTGTGTGCATTGTGTTCGAGTCCTGCCCATCTTGTTCATGATTGCCCTTGGTAGCCCAATTCCCTGAATTTGTTTAGGAGCATGTTAATGCCATGTAATGATCAATTTTTCAACACATATAACCCCAGTTGGAGAAATCATCCAAATTTCTCTTGGCAACAACAAGCTCCAAACAACTTCTTTCCTCAACTACTGAGATAAAAAATCCGGCCATTTCCGAATCAATCCAATTACCATCCTCCTCAATCACAATAGGGTCAACATCCTAATCCTCCTCCAAGAAATCTAAATTTTGAGGAGAAAGTGTTGACTGCTCTTCAACGGTTAGAGGCTAATACCCAGTTATTACAAGCCAACACCCAGTTGTTGCACTCTCACACCCAATCAATTCAGAAGCTTGAGTCCCAAATGGGACAACTAGCTAATACTGTAAATAGAAGAGAGGAAGGAAAACTCTCGAGTCAACCGGTGAGTAACCCAAGAGGTGTGCACATTGTTGATGATGCTCAACAAAATGGTCATCCCTGTGAGCATGTGCAAGCGGTCACCACTTTGCGGAGTGGGAAGGTATTAGAGAATAAAGTTGGAGAGCAGAAGGATAGGGAAGAAGAAGAGCCCAAATTAGGCTCAACCAATTCTAATGGACCCGGAGTGAAAGTTTTTGAGAAGGACACAATTCCTTCTACAACTTCATCTCATTTTATTCCTGAGGCACCTTATGTGCCTAGAGATCCATTCTTATAGTGCTTAGATGCACCATCTCCCTTTGGTAAAAAGGGAGCAAAAATGGATGAAATGATGGAGGTCTTCAAATAGGTCAAAGTAAATCTCCCTTTGCTTGATGCAATCAAGCAAGTTCCGGCCTATGCTAAATTTTTAAAGGACTTGTGCACTCAAAAGCGCAAATCTAGGACACATGTGTCCAAGAAAGTCCTTCTTAATGAGTAGGTGAGCTCTATTTTGCAACATTCTACTCCTCCTAAGTTCAAAGATCCGGATGCCCCTACAATTTCTTGTGTCATTGGAGATCACTCCATTGACTGAGCACTCTTTGATTTAGGAGCGAGTGTCAATTTGCCCCCCTTCTCAGTATATGAGCAGCTCGGTTTAGGAGAGCTTAGCCCCACTTCAGTCATTTTGCAATTAGCAGATAGATTTGTTAAAATACCTCGTGGGGTGATTGAAGATGTCCTAATCAAGGTCGACAAATTCTATTTTCCTGTTGACTTCCTTGTCCTTGATATGAAACCGGTTCATAATCCTAAAAGACAAATCCCTATCATCTTAGGTCGCCCATTCTTGGCTACTGCCAATGCATGTATCAATTGCAGAACTGGGGTGATGGATGTGTCTTTTGAAACTGAATGTCAGGCTAATATTTTCAATGCCTCCAATCAACCACCAGATGAAAAGAAATGTTTCTTAGTTGACTTGATAGAAGAACCAGTTGAGGATGCCCTTCCATTTATTTTGAGTGAAGATCCGCAAGAGGCTTGTCTTACTTATTTCGCTTTTGAGGACTTCAATATCAAAGTATCCATTGAGGAGGTAAATTCTATTCTTAACTCTACTCCTCCGATGGATTTTCCTCCATGGAAAACCCGAAAAGAGCCATTGCCAACTACTTCTAGTGTCCCTACCATCCCTTCCCTAGAAGCTCCACCTAAGCTTGATGATATTCGCTTAAAAGTGTTTGTTTTTCACGATTATCCTTTTAGCATTATCGCACTCTTTTACGTAAAACTTGCATTTTTACAAACTTTTCTACGTAAGAGTTCCCTCCATTGCATAACACACACATTTCTAGTAAAAATGGTATATTTGCATAGTTTAAACACATTTCTGAAAGTCTAGATACTGAGCCATTTCGATGAACTCTCATTACGTGTTTTAACTGTCTCAAGAACCCTAACTGGATGATTTTCAAGGACCGGAGGCCGCAGTTAAGCATCAAAGCATATTACCGAAGACTAAATAGCCAACAGGCTATACCAAGTAGATGCAGGCCAAGTGTGGGCTAAGCCAAGAGATCACAATTACAGAATGAGGCCTAGGGAGCTAAAGAGTCGATTTCCAAGAAAGAGGACATGAGTAATAAGATCACTATACAAGACAAAGGAGGAAAAGCTTGCTTAGTTGGTGAATCTATGGGAGACTGTGTTAGAGACCAGGGTTCAAAACTCTTGCCATCATTTTCTCTTTTATTTCTCCAAAACCTAATCTCTCTCCTAATCCTATTTGTCCAACCTTAATCATCTTAGCCATCCATCCTTACTTTTCAAAGCCCTATTCAGTTCAAAATCCTAATCCCATCTCTTTCTCCTAAACCTAGCCACCACCTTCTAGCCTAAATCCTAGCCACCCATTTCACTAAACCAAAATCCTAGCACCATTTCATAACCTAAAACCCTAATCTCTAAGAGATTAGTGGGCCACACCTCCCTTTCCTACTTTCCTACCTTCTATTCTAGCCATTCTTCCTTAGTTAGAAACCTTGTCTAATTCAAAAACTTTCCACTTTCTAAATCCTTGATTAATTCCAAAAACCATCCATCCCTCTCTCCTATATATACTCACATAGGTGGCCACAAGGAGGGCATCTAAGCTAACGTCCATAACAGCCCACCTCTTTTCTCATTCTCTACCTTTCTCTCTCTTTCACCCCACTATCTCTCTAATCTAGGAATTCCAAGAGGCCAAAACATCATTTCTCTTAAGGTGGCCGTACACTTTTCTCACCACTTCTCTTCTCATCATAAAAGCTTTCACACCTCTCTATCACATTTCACCACTCTCATCTCTCAAGCCCCCTTCTCATCTCACGGCCTCTCTCTCTCTCTCACCTAAGGAGTTCTAAGGTCCCCCACAAGCTCACGGCATCACCATTGTCTCGCCCATCTCTTCATGGCCAGCCCTACGCCTCGGGCTCTCACCATTTGTTTTCTTTTCTTTTTTCTATGATTTGATGTTATTGCATTTAATTCAAATTTTGTAGGTGACTTTTTAATTCAATAAATAAATTTTCATGGTTGTTATTTCTTGCTTGCCATCTTTCATTGTTTAATTTGAGCTTTTATTTCATTTCATTAGTAGATCTTTATAATCTCTTAAAAAATTGTTTTAAAAAATTAATCCACCCTTTTCATCTCTCCACCATTTTAATCTTTTCTTTATCATATATTTTTTTAAATTTCTTTATTGCACTAACCCTACCAATCTCGAGTGAGGATTCGACATCCGTAATACCATTGTGCTAATCTTTGCAAAATTCATATTTTGCTGGAATTGAAAAGAATCGGATAAAAATAATAATTGTTGAAGTAGGGAGATTCGTTTCAACGACTGAGGAACCTACTTTCAAA
Organism: Tetracentron sinense; assembly: GCA_015143295.1. Taxonomy (NCBI): domain Eukaryota; kingdom Viridiplantae; phylum Streptophyta; class Magnoliopsida; order Trochodendrales; family Trochodendraceae; genus Tetracentron; species Tetracentron sinense. The sequence goes on along the minus strand of CM026560.1, from coordinate 15,712,780 downwards.
TGGTGCCGTTGCCACTTGGGTGAAGGAAGTGCATAAAGAAAGAAGAAAATTTTCAGGAAAAAAAAAAAAAAAAACAGCAAGGGATTTGGGATCCCCTTCTTCTCTTTCTTTTCTACTTGGTTATTTTTATTTTTTTAAGCCTCGGATGGCCGAGTGCAACTTGTAATAATTTAGGACTTTCTATTTTTTTTATGTTTTCAAGGGCTTAGCAAACCCTTGAGTTAAAAAAAAAAAGGTTTATATAATCTTGGGATTTATTATATATATATATATATAAATATATTTCGTGGATATATAAAAAAAAATTGAAAAAAAAAAAAAGCATTCGGTTTAGATTTACATTATGTTTTTTTTTTAGGTTGGATTAGTGTTTTTGGGAATTATTAATTTTGGAGATTTTTCAAATATTAAGAATTTTGTTAATTTTAGGCATTTTTCCCCATATCTTTTAGAGATTTAGCATATTTTTTTGGAAATTCTAATTTCAAAAAAATTTCTAAATCTGACTCAATCCTATAGTGGAAAAAGTCTATCTTTAACACAATTCCACTTTTTTTGAAAAGTTTACCCTGATTTCATCAATTTAAATTGGAAGGTTACCAAATTGAGGGAAATTCAGAAATAGCAGTTCCCTACTTTACGAAACTACTAAATTGAATTAAAACCCAAATTTGGAAAATTAATTAATCTGCCTAATTAATTGAATGTTGTGTGCAACCCCTTAAAGGCAGACCACCTTCCAAAATAATTCCCAACCACGTGACCTATATTTTATTGTGCAACTAACTTGTGTGCAGGGATAGCGATTGTGAGTAGGGAGTGAAAGCTTGTGGATACCCTCCCTACTCCAAAGAGGATACCCCGTGGCGTGGGCCTATGGGAGGTGAGTTTTTGAAGGGTGATTTTTTGAAAATTGTGGTGCTTGTTTATTTGCTTTCGTACAATTATTCTGAAACTGCGTGGATTGGCCGAAACTTACTTTAATTAAAAAGAGCAAACCCAAAACTCTATTTGAAACTGTGGGATTTCATCACCCACCTCATCACTCCAGCTGTGTGAACCCGAAAGTAATTTAATAAAATGAACCAAGATTTAGAGCCAAATTTAGCTCGGTGTTCATAGGACCATCACAAAATCATTGAATCCTTCATTTTTGAGTCGAATAAGAAACCCACGAGCGCGGGTCCCTGTTTCCTAACATACCCACAGGTCCCTACTACTTTAGTATACTGAGCTCTTAAGTGGCCTCCTCAAAATCTTGTTGGTTAGCTATGCTTGTTGACTTAGGAAACAATCTAGCTCAAGTTATTCTTTCGAGAATACACTTGTCAAACTGCTTGACTGATTCAGGCTAGCCGGGACGTACTTAAGCTTGCCATTGTGCAACAAGTCTGTCTAGGCTACGGATTCTCTTGCAGTTAACTCGTGTTAGTACTGGAAGGTTAGCTTGTGAGTGAAAACCCTTGTAAGAACCAAGAGTGCAAGTCAGTCCAGTGGATTAAACAAGATAAAATCAGTGGTCCTGCCCACTGTCATAATCTACTTGCCCACACAGATAAAAAGATAAAGCCTAGAAAACTGTTGATTTCTAGCTTTGGCTTAGGGTTATCTTTGTGTGTTGTGCGCAATCATATAGATTCACTCAGGTTAGTGTCTCATTTGGCAATTTTTTGCCAGCTCTAGGGCGTATTTTTCAAGTATATGCCCTGTTGGGTCCGATCCAACAAGCGATTGATTCAATTTGAGAGTCATTCAATTCTCCTGGAATCATTTCCAAAGTCTTCCCCTCCCTCCTCCCTTCAAATTCCCATGGCAACAGAAAGGCCCTTCATTGAGACCTATGTATTCCATTTCTGCTACACCCTCCCCCAATTGTATTGTACTTCCACCACTGGGTGCGGCTCAATCGAAATTAGACCGCATATATACAAATGCTACCTACCTTCCATGGTCTTGCTAGAGAAGATCCTACACTCATTACGACAATTCCTAAATATCTGCACATTGTTTAAAAATCAGTACCTAATGAAGAAAATGTCAGATTAAGGGTCTTTCCATTTTCTCTGAAGATAAAGCCTTTGCTTGGCTTTACTCTCTTCCTGCTGATTGATTCGATTACAACTTGGGCCGAGTTAGTGCCAAATCATGTCCAAATTCTATCCGATGTCTAGGACAAATGAAATGAAACAATTCATTCAAGACTTCCGATAGAAGTCTGATGAAAAATTCTATGAAGCTACGGATAAATTTCAAGATTTTCAAACCAAATGTCCCCATCATAACTTTGAAAAGGGCAGCCTTGTTAACTTTTTCTATAAAGGACTTACTGATGAGTCCCGAAACATGCTGGAATCTATGTGTCAAGGAAAATTCATGCACAAGACTCCTATAGAAGCCTACTTATTCCTCACGGATATAGGAGAAAACTTCCAGCATTGGACGACTAATTCTGAATTTAGTCGAATACTCTACCCTCCAGGACTTCCACGGGACAAGAGGTTAAAAGTGATCTAGAATTGAAATCCCCTGCTCTTGGAACTCACAAATCTATTTCAGCCTAGCCATATCGGTTCAAAACCAATACCTTCCAATACTGTTATGCATGTGGGTCAAGATTAACCCAATCATGCATTGTGGATTTCTATCTGCAGAATACCCATTCCACTTCTACATGTCCTTTAAATGAAGGATGTGCCCACAAATCCAAGAAGAGGTCTGTAACTTTAGTACCTTTAAACCTCCCACTCCACAATTCATATAGCCAGACTTACCATCTGGATACTAGGAATCATCAAAATTTTCTTGGAAGCAACAGTCTGCCCCACAGCAACGACCGCAACAGGGCACTTATCCTCTAGGGTTTCACCAACCCAATAGGCCATATAATGGGCAGGTACTCGCTAGCCAGCAGTACCACCAGTATCAGCAACCTCACCAGAATTCTCATTCTGGACAGCAGAGAACCCCTCCACATCTGCAAAATTAGCAGTTAGTCCCAGTTTGCTCCCCAGTCCATAATTACTCTACTCCTCTGAGCTCCAATAGAGAGTTGGTGCAACAGCTTCCCTTAGCTGCACCGTCAACATCATGCTCTTAAACCGGGTCTAGAAGACCTTCTCTCTTAGTTTATAACACGGGCCAAGAACAGTTTTACCAATGTCTAGAGCAACGCCTAGGTCAACTAGAAGCAAAAGAGAGAGAAAGGAAAATTCCTAGCCAACCTATTGCCAATCCAAAGGGAAATGCTAAGGAGGTAGTTATGAAGTCGGTTCGCAATCACGAACCACAACTTTCAAGGTGAGGGTACAAGCTGTTACCACACTCCGCTCAGGCATAAATGTTGACATAGGTAGTACAACCAGCCCAGTGCCATCAAAGGAACCAACTGCTACTTAGAAGAACCCAGCTCCAAAGCTGCTGCCTCTACCTTTGCAACCCCATATCTGATATTCCTGTGCAGAAACCTCAGGCTAAGAACAAGCCATTTGTCAGTTGAAGCCACCTTCCCAGAAAGGCTTGTTCAAAATAAAAGGGCTCAACAATTCTCAGAGATCATGGAAGTCTTCAAAGACTTACAGATCAAATCCCATTCCTTACTGCTATCAAGCAGATTCCAACTTATGCCTAAGTTCTCAAGGACTTATGCACAGTTCAAGTGACGTACTCATGTACCAAGGATGCCTTTTTGGCCGAGAAGGCCACTGCGTTCATTCAACGCAATGACATTATAAAATTTAAGGATCCTGGAAGCCGTACCATTCTGTGTGGAATAGGGAACGATTTCACTGCACCGCCTTGCTCGACTTAGGAGCCCAGTGTGAATCTCCACCCTACTCAGTCTATCAGCAGTTAGGCTTAAAGGACATGAAGCCTACTAGGGTCGCATTAAAACTTGCGGACCAATCTATAAAGATCCCTAGAGGTATCATTGAGGATGTCCTAGTTAAAAGTTGCCGACTTTTACTATCCAGTCATTTCATCATTCTCGACACAGAACCATGTCCGGATAATAGGATACCGTCATTTTGGGTAGACCTTTCCTAGCTACTGCTGATGCACACATAGGGTGTAGAGATGGGAACATGTCGATCACTTTTGGCAACCTCAAGCAGAGGTCAACATCTTTCGCTCAAATGCGACCAACCTACCGATGTCGACATGGTTGAGGAAATGTGTGCTGTTGAGAGTCTAACACAGGACCCTTCCGAAGACATACTCCGTCAGTGTCTTGAACACTTTGGGCTGATTTTCAATCTGAAATAGCCATTTCTGAAGTCAATGATCTCTTAGAGTTTACTCCTTTGACTTTCTATCTGCGTCCACTCAATGAGTTGAGCCTTTGATAACCTTGGATAGAGAATACCACCTTCCATCCTCTCTGTATCCACTGAGATCGAATCCACTGATTGCCTCAGTGCCTAAGCTTGAACTGAAACTCTTCCTTCAGAGCACACATATGCTTACCTTGCACTAGAGGAAACTCATCCCGTCATCATCGCATCTGGCTCTCTCTGAATTCCGAGAGAGAGAAACTTCTAACATTGTTGAAAAAGCACAAAACCGCCATTGGTGGACGATCGATGACATTGTGGGATAAACTCCTTTGTTTGCAAACACCATATCTACCTGGAAGATGATTCCAAGACTTCTTAGGGAGCCTTAAAGAAGGCTAAATCCTATTCTAAAGGAAGTTGTCCGGGATGAAATCCTTAAAACTGCTGGATGCAGGAATCATCTATCCCATCTCGGATAGCAAATGGGTCAGTCCTATTCATGTTGTGCCAAGAAAGCAGGATTCACAGTGGTGGAAAATGAGAAGCAGGAAATGGTCACACACGGCTAAAAAAAAGGTTGGAGAGTTTGTATTGATTACAGAAAACTCAACACCACACTAGGAAAGACCATTTTCCGCTGCCCTTTATTGATCAGATGTTGGAAAGACTGGCTGGTCACTCCTTCTACTGCTTCTTAGAGGGTACTCAAGGTACAATCAAATAACCCATCGCCCCTAAGGACCAAGAGAGAAAACCACTTTCACCTGTCCTTTCGGCACATATATCGTCTCATGCCCTTTGGCCTCTGCAATACACCATGTGACTTTTCAAAGGTACATGACTAGCATTTTTTTAGTGACTTGGTAGAGAGATTTCTTAAAGTCTTCATGGATGACTTCTCTATTTTTGGTTCATCTTTTGATGAGTGTCTCCATCACCCCAGTTGGTCTTAGAGCGGTGTCAGGACAAAACGCCTTGTCCTAACTTGGGAGAAATGCCACTTCATGGTGAAGAAAGGCATAGTTTGGGCCATGTGATATCCGATCAAGGGATCGGGTTGATAAGGCAAAGATCGATGTATCTCTACTCTACCAATCCCTAAGTCTGTTCGTGACATTCAATCTTTCCTAGGACATGCTGGTTTTATCAGAGATTTATCAAGGATTTTCTCAAATCACTCGTCCCCTACGTAGTCTCTTGGCTAAGGATAGCCCTTTTGACTTCAACACCGAGTGTATGACTGCATTTGAGCGCCTCAAATCTGAGCTCACCTCGCTCCTATCATTCATCCTCCCGATTGGAACCCTTTCATACGAAGTGATGTGCGATGCTTCTGATAGCCTTAGGTGCAGTTTTAGGGCAGCGAGTCAACAAGCTGCCACATGTCATATACTATTAGCACCCAAATTTTTCTATACTTAATGAATATTGTTTGCGTAGCTAATTGGCCTTCCTCATAGTCTAATTAAAATAAGAGAGAAATCGGAAATTTTGAAATGTCAGAATGTGTGTTTTCGAAAGACGAACCCAACGCAAGTTGAATCGTCGAAATCCGACGATGGCGAGTCAAAAGATATGGTCAAAAGTCCATACATACAGAGCACCGATCGCTCGGTCCAGTCAAAGCGATCGATAGGTCCATAACCGATCGATCGGTTAGCTATCGCACGGTCAAAAATTTTGTATGGGGAAATTTTCCAGAGAGTGAGTTTTTGACCGGTCGATCGGTCGATAACACCGATCGCTCGGTAGGCAACCGATCGATCGGTCATAACCACCGATCGCTCGGTCCCCGTGTTTGCAGAAATTTCAGTAAGGGCTTTTTTCATCTTTTGGGCGTTAAACCCTTACCCATAAGGGCTTGGCGACCCTTTGAGCCCTCATTCACCATACTTAGGGATATTTGAGAGAGAGGGAGAAGAAAACTAGGGTTCCCAAACCCCCCTTTCCATTTGAGGGTAAGATCAAGGGTTTTAAGCACCCAAGGAGCATCCCTAAAAGCTTGGATTTCGAAAATCCAACCTCAAACTCGTGTGGGACTTCTTCTCCAGTGGTAGAGCAGCGTTTTCCACGGCAACTTCAAGGTTTCTTGCCCACACCAAGCCTTCTTCAAGCAAGGATCTTTCTTCTTGCAAGTTGGAGCTTCAATCAACGGTTTCTACCAAGGATCAGCCTTGATTCAAGGTTAGTACACCCTACTAACTTACCCTAGCAATAAATCTAGGTTTTCCTTATGAAATATGATTCTTGTTAGTATTTTTATTCCTTGCAAATGTGTCATCTATAATAAATATAAACAAGATAAAGAAAGGGTAGGGATGCTTGGATGGAGGTTGGATACGGCGATTGGATGCCGAATGTGTGATGTATGATGTGTGGGTTGTGAATTGGAAAATGGAGGATGGGCATTGTACAAATAACAAACTACCATTGTGTGATTGAATGGAAAATATACATTAAAAGAAGGAGATAACTACTAAGGAATAATGTATGAAAGTGTTTGACAAAATACCTAAACTATGATTAATGATCTCAATGAAGAATATAGAAATGGGTTTTATGCATGCGTTCCTATATAATGATAAATTGATCAAATGTTATGCAAACTACTTAAGTTACCTATGTTCATATCATGAATTTGAATTGTAATACCATATCTTGGTTATCCTCATTATCATGATTGTTCACTATTGACACGTACACGAGCACGCATGATAGCATGAACCAAGATTTCAAGAGCATGTGCATATAATAAACAACAAGAAAATATTGCACGTCAAGGAGGTTGGTAGCCCAGGGAAAATTCGGGTGCTAAACCTCTGACTCACAAGAAAAACTAACAAGTAATAAAAATCACCTATTGTCAAGGAGGTTGGTAGCCCAGGGAGATTAGGGTGCTAGCCTCTGGCTCACAAGAAAACCAAACATTGCATACAAGGAGGTTGGTAGCCCAGGGACATTCGGGGTACTAACTTCTGGCTCACACGTGCATGCATATCAAGGAGGTTGGAAGCCCAAGGGAGATTCGGGTGCTAGCCTCTGGCTCACAAGTTACAAGATTCGGGTGCTAGCCTCTGGCTCACAAAGTTACAAGATGAAAAGTTTACAAGATGATGATCATGCATTCATGCATGAATGCATACATGATTTCCACGAGGCATACCGAGGCATGACATGGATTTCAAAGCATGAGTTTTATCGGAGTAGTTGTTAGCATTCATGCACACACGTTAGTATGATTGCATTTACCATGTCTTATGCTATTTCTCTGGTGATGCTATTATTGCTTTGTATGGTATTATTGTTGTGTGCTTTTATTATTGTTATGGTTTGCTAGTAGCGTGTACTCGCTGAGTATCCATGCTCAGCCGTACTTTCATGTCGGCAGGTGCACGGAGCCCTCTTGACATATGTGATCAGGGTCCTTGGATAGAGGAGGACTACGACGAGGAAGAACCGTATGAGGATATCTAGCAGTCGACGGCCTCAGGCGGAGACGGGGAGACTTAGATCATTGGCCCCACGGGGGGTGACTATTGACGAGATAGTGTTGGGTCTTATGTATTTTGATATTTTGATAGGTGGGTCTGTCCACCGTAGACTTAGACAATGTGTGTTATATATATTTTACTTGAAATACTATTTTAGAAATCTTAGAAAAAAGAAAAAGTTAGTTTACGCTTCCGCATTTTGTTTAGCTTCCGCTCTGATATCATTTGTTAGTACGTTAAATCTTGTTCATGACAGGATGGTTTGGCAGGTACGAAGTGTCACATCTAAAATATCCCTAAACTCCTAGGGGGTAGTTTGGGGGCGTGACAGAAGTGGTATCAGAGCTCTAGGCATTAGAGTCCTAGGGTCGAGTAGTACGGTAGAGCCCTGATTGAACAAGGCATTAGTTTGTATTCCTATTATGGGACTAACAAGTAGTCCTAGTCAAACTAGGTTGAATCTCAACCAAACTTAGAGTCCTACGCTAGGAACACACGGATTGTATGGATGATGTTGTGTTGTATACCATGTGTGCATTATTGGTGTTATTGCTTATTAAATTATGATTGATGAATATGTATTTGAGCGAATTGCGAAATTTGTGGACTAAATGCGTATCCAAGTTAGACTCATGTTATAGTGTTGTTTCTCAGTGAGAAATTGAGACGCACTAACCCGGGGTCGCGGGGTACAACACAAGGGGCAATGGAGGTTGATGCTGCCATCGGGGTGATGATCAACCCGATTTTGCCCAAGCTTTTGCCTCAATAGCCGAGACCTTGGCTATGCTAGCGGCGAGGCAACCGGCCACGCACCTAAGGCCGCCGGGCATTATACCGGCTCTGCTCCTACCGAGCCCAAGCAGGGGATAGAAGCTTTCCGGCGGATGAGGCCTCCAACCTTTTGTGGGAGTATTGACCGCTTGTTGCCGAAGGATGGATCCGGCAATTAGAAAAGAGTATTCTCTGTTGCACCTACGGGAGGCGGAAAAGGGTTACTTGGGACGCCTCATGCTTGAAGTGAGGCCGATCATTGGTGGAAGTCTGCACTTCGGAACCCGAGATTGACCCGACAAGGTCAAGACTGGACTTGGGAAATTCTTGGATGTTTTCAACAAGAAGTACTTCCCGGTAGGGATGAAAAGAGAAGATGGAGTTGCAGTGAGTTTATTACCTGGGACAAGGTAATATGTCAGTAGCGCTTATGAGGCTCAGTTTCGGGAGCTATCTCGGTTTGCTCCACATAATAGATAGCGACCGGGCTATGAAATCCCGAAAATTTGAAAAGGGGGGGTTGAAGGCCTACCTCAAGGACCGAGTCTCAATGTTCAGCATGCGACATATATCAGAAGTAGGAAATAGTGGACAGGCACTGTTGGCCGAGGGTCTAACTCCGAGGAGGAGTTCTGTAAAAGGAGAGGAATAGAGAAAGGACATGTCGAGTAGTTCGGGGGGAGGAAAAGAGCGAGGACTACTAATTGTATCACAGTCCGCAGGGCCGGCTCAGTCACAGAGGATATACTCGGCACCACAGGGCTCCCCCGCCCTTTTGCTCCACCTGCTTTTCTCGCCCGGCTTTTTCCCAGACTTCTCGCGCCCCGCAGTGACACAGGCTACGGGGATATGCTCCTCCCACCTATTTGCATGAATATGCCCCCTTTGTTGGAAGGAGGCACCCATCGCGGGGAGAATGCCGAAGGGTTACTGGGAGTGCTTCCATTGTGGTGACCATGGCCACATGTTAGAGATTGTCCCTGACGTCATAAGTGCCCGCTCATCGCGCCGTCTTCAGGGAGGCAAACCCCCGAATGAGGCAGACATTCAGCCTAGCTCTTCTCAGAGCTTCGAGGACCCTCAAAGTTCACGGCCCTACTCGCCCAGCCACCTAGGGTAGAGTTTTTGCTCTATCGGAGAGAGACGCACGTGCATCCGACGTGTCGTGCAAGGTACGCGAGAATTTTGAGTTTACTTTGTATAAATTTCTATGGTTTGTTATGGCGGTTACTTTATACTAAGGGTACCCTATGTATGATGCTTTTTACTATTGGAAATTACTGATATTAGTCTACTTAATCGCACAGGCCCTTTATTAGTGACTAGTGTCCGCTCGGTGTTGATGAAACAGGATCTCCCACTCTTTTGGCTCACCAAGTTTGGCAAGGGCTTTTCGACTGAGGTACTTCGTTGGCGCGGGAGTTGACCATTGCAACTCCAATCGGCAAGTCAGTTGATCGGACAAGATAGTTCAGGGATATGTGGTTCACGTGGGGGAGAAATGAAATGTTAGCCGATCTTATCGTTCCTGGATTCCAAGACTTGGATGACGTCATCCTAGGGATGGATTGGTTGTCAAACCACCACGGGCATGTTGCGGTTTGAAAAAAGAGGGTGAACTGGAAGCCGGAAGGGTGTAAGCCTTCATTTCCGAGATTAGAGAGAGGGACATTGGTGCCTGCAGCTTTGAGAAGCACAAACCCAGAGACAACGAACTCTTTGGCCATTCCGTGGAGTGAGTATTTAGATGGTTCACGGAAGAAGAACTTCCGGATTACCTCATGATAGAGAGATCGGAGTTCGCTATCGAGTTGCTACGAGTACGCTCCAATTTCAAGGGACAACATATCGAATGGTCTATAGAGCTTGAAGAATTGAAGAAGAAACAGATTGAGGGGAGTTTAACAAAAATTGGTTTATCAAACAAGTGTCTCGCCGTGTGGGGAGCTCCGGTTCTTTTTGTGAAGAAGAGATAAGAGGATCACTGCGGAATGTGTAGAGACTCCGTTCAATGAACAAGGTAACTATCAAGAATAGGTATCCTTGACAAGGATTAGACGGGACTGTCGACCAAACTGAAGGGAGCGAGATTTTCTACAAAATTGATCTAAGATCGGGGGTATCATCAATTAAGGATCAAGGCGAGAAGATGTTCCGGAAGAGCTTTAGGACTCGGTAGGGCATTACGAGTTCCGTGTCTGCATTTTGGGCGACGAATTGCACGGCGGCATCAGGATTTGGATGAATGGGTGTTCCGATCATCATACTGGATCGATGCGTGATTGAGTCACGATGACATTTTTGGGTATTCCAGGACACGGGAAGTCACGAAAACGGAGACTCCGCCTTGCTCTAACGAGTTGAGAGAGCATATGGCTATGCCAAATTGAGCAAGTGCGAATTCTGGTTAGAGAAAGTGGCGTTACTAGGCCAGTAGTGTCTTGCCGAGGTATTTTTGTTGAGTTCCGGCCAAGTTGAGGCAGTCATGAGTGGGAGAGGCCCAAGAGCGTCATGAGATAGTAGTGTCCTCGGGTTGGCCAGGCTATAACAGAGCTTTGGTAGAGGATTCCAGTTGGCCGCTACTCTCAAAAAAACTTACTTGACGAGGAAAAAAAATGCCAAGTTCAGTTCGGATTCCGATGTGATGGTTTCGCTACCGACATGTTGCTACATGAAGCGCCTCACCAACGGCCCCCGTCCTTACGTGCCATCCGGACATGGTGGTTTATGAGGTATATAGCGTGCTTCGC